>OY882877.1:4020000-4514730 GCA_963693515.1 Pipistrellus nathusii | reverse complement strand
ACTCCTCATCCCCCCCGCCCCCCCCCCCGCTGGTGACAGACTGGACCAGGTCACCCCCCAGACTCCTCATCCCCCCCACCCTCCCCCCCCCCCGCTGGTGACAGACAGGACCAGGCCACCCCCCCAGACTCCTCATCCCCCCCCACCCACCCCCCCCCCGCTGGTGACAGACAGGACCAGGCCACCCCCCCAGACTCCTCATCCCCCCCGCCCCCCCCCCCGCTGGTGACAGACTGGACCAGGTCACCCCCCAGACTCCTCATTCCCCCCACCCACCGCCCCCCGCTGGTGACAGACAGGACCAGGCCACCCCCCCCAGACTCCTCATCCCCCCACCCACCCCCCACCCCGCTGGTGACAGACAGGACCAGGCCACCCCCCCCAGACTCCTCATCCCCCCCACCCACCCCCCCACCCCCGCTGGTGACAGACAGGACCAGGCCACCCCCCCAGGCTCCTCATCCCCCCCGCCCCCCCGCTGGTGACAGACAGGACCAGGCCACACACCCCCAGACTCCTCATTCCCCCCCCTCCACCCGCTGGTGACAGACAGGACCAGGCCACCCCCCCAGACCCTGCGCCCTCGGAGGAGCTCACCAGGATCCCGCCGCCTCCTCCCCCGGCACCGCTGGCACCGGACTGAGAGGAGGACACCGCCGAGCCCCCGCTCGGCCCGGTCCTGTAACGTGAGCAGCCTCCCCCGCTCCCAGCTCTGCCCCCAGAGTGCACTCCGGGCACGGCCGCCTGATCCTGGGACTGGCATGTGGCTTCGGGTGCCCCTGCGCCCACAGGGTGATAGAATGAGGCCCTCTCTGCCCCAGGGTGGCAGGGCTTTGCTCAGAGAAGCCTCCCTAATGGGCTTTTATTTTTTTTTTTTTTTTTAATATAGTGTATTGATTTTAGAGAGGAAGGGAGAGGGAGAGGGAGATAAAAACAATGATGAGCCAAAACCGGTTTGGCTCAGTGGATAGAGCGTCGGCCTCGATTCCAGTCAAGGGCATGTACGTTGGTTGCGGGCACATCCCCAGTAGGGGGTGTGCAAGAGGCGGTTGATCAATGATTCTGTATCATCAGTGTTTCTATCTATCCCTCTCTCTTCCTCTCTGTAAAAACTCAATAAAATATATATATTTTTTTAAATAAATCAAAAATAAAAACAATGATGAGAGAGAATCCCAGATCGGCTGCCTCCCGCACACCCCACACTGGGAATCGAGCCCACAACCCGGGCATGTGCCCCTGACCGGGCATCGAACCATGACCACCTGGCTCCTAGGTCCACGCTCAACCACTGAGCACACCGGTGGGGCTCTCTGATGAGTTTAACGATGGGATACATGAGAGGAAATTCTATAAAAACAACCCCATGCCGCACGGCTAAGCCTTTGCGGCTCGCCTTGCCCTGAGTGAGACAAAGGGAAGGAGAGGGCTCAGGCCACCGAGAGAGCACCCACCTCCCCCCGGGGTTCCCCTGTCACCCACGGAAGCTTCCAAACCCGTGTGACCTGGAGGCTGTGGGAGCCGGAGGGCGGGGGACGGGGTGGAAGTGGAGGCAGCTGTCCCACCTGCCCCGCCCCCAGGCCCACCAGCGCAGCAGCCAGCAGTCATGTCCTCCAGGACGTGAGGGAGTGGTTCTACAAAGCCACCGACGCCCTGGCCAGTCTGGCTCAGTGGGTAGAGCGGCAGCCTGTAGACTTCAGGGTCCTGGGTTCAATTCCGGTCAAGGGCACATGACCAGGTTGAGGGTTCAGTGCTCAGTAAGGGGCCTGCAGGAAGCAGCCGATCCATGATTCTCTGTCATCATGGATGCATCTCTCTCTCTCTCTCTCTCTCTCTCTCTCTCTCTCTCTCTCTCTTCTCTCTCTCTCTCTCTTCCTCCTCTCTGAAATCAATAAAAAAAAATTAAAATACTAATAAATAAAAAGCTGTAAACAATTGGTGCCCAAGCACACTATAAAAGCATTTCTGAATTCTTCTAGGAAACCAGAAATAAGTCAGCAAGGGGGGGAGAGGGGGATGGCTGAATAGAGCCTATTTGGTTGATATCAATGAAAACATTTTTTAATATATTTTTATTGATTTTTTTACAGAGAGGAAGAGAGAGGGATAGAGAGTCAGAAACATTGATGAGAGAGAATCATCAATCAACTGCCTCTTGCACACCCACTACTGGGGATGTGCCTGCAACCAAGGTACATGCCCTTGACTGGAATCGAACCTGGGATCTTTTAGTCCAGAAGCTGATGCTCTATCCCTTGAGCCAAACCGGTTTCGGCAAAACATTTTTTTTTTTTTTAAGTGGCCTCGGTCCTGGCTGGTGTGGCTCAGCAGTTGAATATCCACCCAGGAACCAAAAGGTCGCCGGTTCGATTCCCAGTCAGGGCACATGCCAAGTTGTTGATCACCAGTAGGGGGCTTGCAGAAGGCGTGCTGCTATTCCTCTCTCATAGATGTTCCTATCTCTTTATTCCTCTCCCTTCCTCTCTCTCTCAAAAAAAAAAAAAATCAATAAAAAACATATTTTATAAAAATGGGTTTTCCCTGTACGACTGTTTCCTCAACTGGGCACGGGGAGGGAGACCATTGGTCAGAAGTGATGATGAAATGCTGATGATGATGATGATGCCACAGGTGCTTGGGTTCCAGCTGAGACAGGGGCTGCCTGGACTGTGCCCAGGAGGCAGCCTGGCTATCCAGTCTCATCTAGCAGCAAAGCTTCCCATCGGGGACTGGCCACATACCGTGGGATCCTGTTATTCTATTAAATATAAAAGTGATGAGAAGAGGTACATGTCTTGCCATAGAGGCATGTCCTCAAAACACAGCCACGGGCCAAGAATGCAGCCTCTGGAAATGTATAATGTGATCTCATTTATGTGAAAGGGAGACCAGGTGTCTACACGGAGTGGCCAGGTGATGATGATCTCCGAACGCATAACAATCTGGCCACTCAGCGTAATTCCTATAGAATAAAAGGCTAATATGCAAATTGTCCCCTCGACCAGGAGTTTGACCAGCCAGCAGGCCAACCAACCGCCCGTGTCCCCTCCCCCTGGCCAGGCTGGCCGGATCCCACACGTGCACGAATTCATGCATCAGACCTCTAATATATTATATATACTGAGTGGCCAGATTATTAGGGGTCCAGAGATCATAATAATCTGGCCACTCAGTGTATCTTCTCTAGGTGCCTCAAAATCATTCTAAATGGTCATCGTTAAAATTCTAGCCATGCAGAGCCTGAGGTTTTGAATGATCACTTTTTCTTTCCTTCTTGTTCTCTTCCCTATTATTGGACGTCTGTGTTTCTTACAAAGAGTATTTACTTCTTTTAAAAAGTCACCACAAAAATACCCATCTCTGTAAAAAGTAAAACTTCCTCGTTTTTATCTCCGTGGAAGCTGGTGATTAGCATCTCCTGATCTTCCGGGACGTGTCTCTTAATATCTCTCCTACCGCTAGCCAGTCCTCCTTCCCCGCCCTCCCGCACACAAAACTAACACCTACCTCATCGCCTATTTTTACCGGGCCCTCTCCTCCCTTCATCTCCAGCTTCTCCTCCCAACGTGTGCTGAGCACGTAGGCTCTGGAAGACCTTCTGTGGCAATGCCACCCCCTCACCTGCTGGCTGCGCTGTTTCAGGCCCAGAATAGTGGTGGGGACCGCAGTGGAAGGCAGCGCCCACCCATCCCGTGTCTCCTCGTCCCCGGAGCCAGGGTGCCCTGACCACAGGGCTCCTGGAACCTCCTCCACGCTCACATGCACACACTCAGGGGCGTGTAGTTAGTCACTCAGGAGTCATGCATGTGGTCAGTCAGCCCAGCCACGTGGTCGACCACTCACCTATGAACCAGGAGGTCATGCTTTAGATCCTGGGCAGGGCACATGCCCGGGTTGCAGGCTCCATCCCCAGTAAGGGGCATGCAGGAGGCAGGCAATCAATGATTCACTCTCATCATTGATGTTTCTCTCTCTCCTTCTCCCTTCCTCTCTGAAATCAATAAAAATGTATTTTTTAAGAAAATAGCCATCATTCAGTACTTACTGAGCACCTACTTACTGTATTTTCCGGTGTATAAGACGACCCCCTAATTTTTACAGTTAAAACATAGGTTTAGGCCTATTCGCTGTATAAGACTACCCCCCACTTCAAAGAAAAGACTTACTTTGCCATTAAGATCTGCAGGTAATTTTTGTGCAATTTTGGTCTTTTGCCCCCGATTTTCGGTTGACTGTTTTTCGTTTCAAGAGTCATCTTATACGCCGGAAATACAGGTGCTGGCTCTACAGCAGTGAATGAAATAAAAGTCTCTGCCCTGGTGAGAGAAGTAAGACACTCATACTCACACACACACACACACACACACACACACACACACACTCACATACAAACTCACACTCACACACACATCGTCCATCCCCCACCCCATGGCACCCCAGGACTCACTGTTATGTGTTTGTCTAGGGAGGTCATTGTTTCCCCATTTTTACACACATGAGCTCAGGGGAAAGGGTGCACCTCAAAGGAAAGGGGAAAGGATGCACCACGATCCTCAGGGTAGAATAAGCAGCATGTGTGTGTGTGTGTGTGTGTGTGTGGAGAGAGAGAGAGAGAGAGAGAGAGAGAGAGAGAGAGAGAGAGAGAGAGAGAGAGATTTTTAGAGCGATGGTGGGAAAGAGAGAGGACGAGAGAGATGGGGTGGAGAGGAAGAACATTCTAGCAGGCGCTGAAATCCAGGGCGGAGCCTGCCGCCTGCGCCTCTCGCAATGAGCACAGAGCAGGGGGGAGGTTGGGCTGCTGTGCCATCTGAAGTCCGGCACGGTCTGTAACCCCCTGTCACGTCGCCCTCGGACCAAAGCTGCCGCTCCCAGCTGCCCGGCCCCCGCTGGCAGGTGTGCCCTGAGCTGAGTTCCTGGCAGAGCCGCCCACGATGTGGCAGCAACTGGATGAGGGCTCCCGGGGGCTCTCCTGCCTCCTGCCCCTGCCCCCCTCGGCACCTGCTGGGGCCGATCCTGGAGCAGGTCACCCAGCAGGCCGTGTCCCATCGGGACTGTCCATCCAGCAGGCCCGTGTCCCATCGGGACCATGTCCCATTGGGACCGTCCAGCAGGCCATGTCCCATCAGGACCGTCCACCCAGCGGGACTGTCCACCCAGCAGGCCCGTGTCTCATTGGGACCATCCACCCGGCAGGCCTTGTCTCATCGGGACCATCCACCCAGGGGACCATGTCTCATCGGGACCGTCCACCCAGCAGGCCATGTCCCATCGGGACCGTCCACCCAGCAGGCCCGTGTCCCATCGGGACCGTCCACCCAGCAGGCCCGTGTCCCATCGGGACCGTCCACCCAGCAGGCCCATCTCCATTGGGACCGTCCACCCAGGAGGCCGTGTCCCATCGGGACCGTCCACCCGGCAGGCCCATCTCCATTGGGACCGTCCACCCAGCAGGCCGTGTCCCATCGGGACGGCAGTGTGGGCAGCTGGGCTGGGTGCTCTGGCTCCTCCTGAGGGTCTCCTCTGCCCCTGGAGGCTCTGGGAGGGAAGCAAGCAAGACGCTGGGACGTGATGGGTCCAGGCCTCGCACCCCACACCTGAGGCCGGGTCACCTGTGCACTTTCCTCCTGGCGGGGCTGGTGTCCCGGCCTCGGAAACACATCCAGGGCCGTCTAATGGCTCTTCCAAGGCCCGTCCTGTGGTTATCGTTTGAAAAACAAAGCGAGTAGGGATGTCTGCCACATCTCCGTAATGAGAAAGGCTCTCCCTGTTTCCACTGGTGTGCGAGCCGGTGTGAGCCGGCTCGCGGGGCGGGCAGCTTAAAATGTTAGTCAGGCTACATCAAGCCAATCTGAACATTTCAAAGTCTCCCCTTCCCCTCTCCCCCTTCGAGAAGCACAGACAAAATAGGCTGCCCCCCTCAAAAAAGGTATGCACACACTTTGGATATTTTTTTTAATATATTTTATTGATTTTCCACAGAGAGGAAGGGAGAGGGATAGAAAGCTAGAAACATCGATGAGAGAGACTCATCGACCAGCTGCCTCCTGCACACCCCCTACCAGGGATGTGCCCGCAACCAAGGTACATGCCCTTGACCGGAATCGAACCCGGGACCTTTCAGTCCGCAGACCGATGCTCTATCCACTGAGCCAAACCGGTTTCGGCCACACTTTGGGTATTTTAAAGGCGGTGTTTATGAAAACACATTTCTGTTTCAGAATTGAGCCATCAGCAGTTAAAGTGTGTATCCATTTTGGGGGACCCTCTGGTAGGTATGCACTGAGAGGTGTCCTGAGAGGCTCCACCCCAACGTCACGTGTGGTTTTCTTGGGGGAAGGCCATCTGGAGCGGAACACCCTCCCCTTTCTTCCTTACTCTCTTCCGCATTGTTTAGGGAGAGGCTGGGGAGAGAAAGGTAAACAGCTCACACCCTGTCCTCAAGGAGATGCGGAGCTGAAGAGAACATCTGTACAGAGCACTATGCCTCCTACAGAGCTCTTCCCACCCAGACAGTGTGGCTCAGTGGTTGAGCATCGACCTATGATCCAGGAGGTCCTGGTTTGATTCTGTGTCAGGGCACATGCCCGGGTTGTGGGCTCGGTCCCCAACAAGGAACATGCAGGAGGCAGCCGATCCATGATTCTCTCTCATCATTGATATTTCTCTCTCCCTCTCCTCCCTTCCTCTCTGAAAAAAAAAAAAATCAATAAAAATATATTTTTTTAAGAAAAAAAGGAAGAGCTCTCACCTGCTTACTTAAACGTCAGAGCTCTCCCCGCTCCCAGCACCCCTGCTGGGTAGGAGAAGGGTGAATCTGAGTGCCAAACAGAACCCATTGACGATGCAGGTCTCTTCAAAGGCGTGTGTTTCTCCTTTAAATTCATGCAAATGTTGCCTGGTGTTTCACAACAAATTAAGTCTAATGATGTGCATGGCTATATTTATTATCAAGCAAACTTAATGGGCCAGGAAAATACTCTCCGGGGTTACCCCGTGGCCTCCAGGTGCCCAGGGTAGACTGTCGGGATTTATGGGACCCCTCAGGGCCCCTCAGGACAGCAAGGAGGGGACCATGGGTTCAAGTTCATAGACTATCAGGTTCACGGCTGGTCCTGCTCCTACACAGGGCTCCCTGGCAGGCCACGCGGGGCTCCTTAAACCTGGAAGTGCCCTAACTGCTTTGGCTCAGTAGATAAGAGCGTCGGCCTGCGGACTGAAAGGTCCCAGGTTCCATTCCGGTCAAGAGCATGTACCTTGGTTGCGGGCACATATCTAGTGGGGAGTGTGCAGGAGGCAGCTGATGGATGTTTCTCTCTCATCGGTGTTTCTAACTCTCTATCCCTCTCCCTTCCTCTCTGTAATAAAAATAAAATAAAAAAAAATCAATAAAGTATATATTTTTAAAAATTAATAAAATATATTTAAAAAAAAAAAAACAGCAACACCTGGAAGTACTTGGACAGGAAAGCTTAAAATGGGCTTACTCCACATGCCTCCAAATTCTCCCACTGAGAGCTGCTTGCGAAACAACTTGCAGGCTCTAGAACGTTCCGCTGCATTAATAATTCCACTCCCATCTTCCACGAGAGCCTCCAGATAGATGTCTTGGGCATGCCTTTGACCCCTTGGCTTGAGGATGGATGCTTTTTGAGCTTTTGTTCTGTTTTCCAGCTTTTGAGGGACCTGCTGAACCTGTCTGACCGGTCCTGTGACCCTAGTCCTTAAGCTCTCATGACTCAGCTGAGCCGTGCTGAGTGCAACAGCTGACACCACTGACAGATGTCGGGCCAAGACCCTGCCCAGGCAGCTGGCGACCTGGCGTTCGGTGAACTATGGCCAGCAGACAAGCAGCCGTGCTGTGTGCTCCGAGGAGGATCCGGGAGGAAGCAACTACATGCTGTTTTCAGGGGATTCTCATGCCACGTTGGGGTTATTCTCACCGTTTAATAAAAATAGAAACAGTTCCTGAGTGTCCGTACAAACGTTCTGGTCTACCTTCTAGTTCTTTTTTTTTTTTTTTTTTTGTCACATTTTTTTAAATAAATCTTTATTGCTCAGATTATTACAATTGTTTCCCCTTTTTCCCCCCATAGCTCCCTTCCACTCGGTTCCCACCCCACCCTCTGTCCTTACCTCCCCCCCTACCCCCGCCATTGTCCTCATCCACAGGTGTACGATTTTAATCCAGCCTCTTCCTGCACCCCCCACACCCTTTTCCCCCTGATAATTATCAACCCACTCCTTTTCTTTGCCCCTGATTCTATTATATTCACCAGTTTATTCTGTTCCTGAGATTTCTAATTCACTTGATTTTTAGATTCACTTATTGGTATGTATGTGTTTGTTGATTATCATTCTTATCTTTTTTCTTCTTCCTCTTCTTAAGTAATACCTTTCAGCATTTCATATAATACTGGTTTGGTGGTGATGAACTCCTTTAGCTTTTTCTTATCTGTGAAGCTCTTTATCTGCCCTTCAATTCTGAATGACAACTTTGCTGGATACAGTAATCTTGGTGGTAGGTTCTCGGTATTCATCACTTTGAATATTTCTTGCCACTCCCGTCTGGCCTGCATACCCTGTTTCCCCGAAAATAAGACAGTAATTAATTTTTTTCTCCCAAAGTTGCGCTAGGTCTTATTTTCAGAGGATGTATTATCTTTCCATGTGCTAGGTCTTATTTTCGGAGGATGTCTTATTTTCGGGGAAACACGGTAGTTTCTGTTGAGAAATCAGCTCATAGTCGTATGGGTGCTCCCTTATAGGTAACCAACTGCTTTCCTCTTGCTGCATGTAAGATCCTCTTTTTTGTCTTTTGCCCTTGGCATTTTAATTATGATGTGTCTTGGTGTTGTCCTCTTTGGATATCTCTTGTGTGGGGTTGTGTGGGGTTCTGTACGTTTCCTGTACGTGTAAGTCTATTTCATCTTCTCCCTTACCTTCTAGTTCTCATCTTGCATCTGACAACATGGTTTCATTATTTAGGTTGAAAAAAGCTGGCTGTGGCCCCTGTACACCAGGTAAGGAATGGAGCAAGTTATTATGGACGTTGGCACAAATAATCATTCAATGGAGTGTAACGTAAGAGGTGCTTGAGCATCTTAGGACAAGGAAACTTCCTTGGTGAACGGGAAAAAGTCTGTGAAGACTATGGAAAGGTACAAGGGGACACCTGAGCTGTTCTTTATGCTTTTCCTCTGTCTGACACATGGCCAAGGTCATGCCATATAAATTAAAGCAGCATGGCCTTTCCTGGGTGCCCAGTCGTATCTAATAAAGAGGGAATATGCAAATTGACCATCACACCATCACAAATATGGTGGCCCCCATGGCCACAAGATGGCAATGCCCAGTCCCCTCAGGCCTGCTGGAGTCCCCAAGTCCTTTCAGCCCCACTGGGGGTGGGAGAGGTGGCAGGCACGTGGTGTGGACAGACCCACCTTCAGCCCCCCAGCCCCTCAGGGCTGACCTGAGGCACAGGCAAGCCTTGGATGTTGGCTGCCCAGCTGCCCAGGCTGCCCAAGGCTCAGGTAACCAACACTGGCCAAGGCTTGCACTGCTGGCAGTGGCAGCAGCAGAGATGTGATGAGGGTGTCATCTTTCCCTGATCGCCAGGTCACCTGAGGGCTCCCGGACTGTGAGAGGGGTCCAGCCAGGCTGAGGGACCCCCCGCTCCAGTGCATGAATTTCCATACACCGGGCCTCTAGTGCTAAATAAAGGGCTTTAGCAACAGCGACAGAGAGAACAAAGAAACTAAACTGAAATATTGCAGCAAACTGGCTTTTTTTTTCCCCATTAAGATGGTGACACTAAAAGCATGAACACAGTGTCAAAGGCACAGAACTGTTGCTCCTCATACTCTTGAAATACTATTGAATTACTTACTCTGGGAAGAAAAAGGAAAAAACAAGAACTAGTAAAAGTTTCCTTTAAGAGGCATTTTCAGAGCTGAAAATGCGCTATTCTTTAGAAGCAGCAGCTAAAAAATTGCTAAGTGGCTTTAGCTCCAGTTTTCTGCAAGAGCTTTTCTTTGGATCGGTATCAGTTATGGATGCATTTGACCATAAGCACCAGAAAGCACTGCCGTAGCAGCTTAAAGAACTAAGTTTCATTTCTCTCGCACAACAAGGTGTGGAGGACGCAGACCGGGGCAGGTGCAGTCACTCAGTGATGCCCTCGGGCCCAGGTTCTTTCCGTCTTTCTACTCCTCACTCCATTCACAGAGGCTTTTTCTCAGTAAAGTTTGACCTTTTCTTTAGTTTTTAAAAATATTTTTTTTATTGATGTCAGAGAGAAAGGAAGAGGAAGAAAGAGATAGAAACATCAGTGATGACGAGAATCATGGATCAGCCATCTCCTGAATACCCCACACTGGGGATCAAGCCTGCAACCTGGGCATGTGCCCTGACCGGGAATCAAACCTTGACCTCCTGCCAAAACCAGTTTGGCTCAGTGGTAGAGCGTCAGTCTGTGGACTGAAAGGTCCCAGGTTCGATTCCAGTCAAGGGTATGTACCTTGGTTGCAGATCCCCGGTAGGGGGTGTGCAAGAGGCAGCTGGTCGATGTTTCTCTCTCATTGACATTTCTAGCTCTCTATCTCTCTCCCTTCCTCTCTGCAAAAAATCAATAGAATATATATATATTTTAAAACAAAAAAACCTTGACCTCCTGGTTCATAGGTTGACTCTCAACCACTGAGCCACACCAGCTGAGCCTGACCGTTTTCTTTAAAAAAAAAAAAAATGCTCCCCTAGTTCTAGTTCTCCTTCTCCTGTCTCATTGGCCAGACCTTGCCACGTGGATTCCACCAGCCATGATGAAGACTGAGGAGAGGAGAGCAGTTAGTCCCGTGTAACATTGGGGCTCTCTTGTGGAGAGCGACCACAGTGTTTGGACAGTTTCAGGCCTCGGACTGATGAGAGGGCACAGTCCTCTCATGGCCACGTGCAGGTCCCAGCTTGGAGGGCAGAGCCTCCCAGCACCATGATAGCCAACAGCTGTGGCTGTCAGCTTGAACCTGTGGTCCCCACGTGGCTGAGTGATATAAGCTGCGGGAGGTGCAGCAAGTAAACAAAGCTTGATCAGGTGCATGTAATTGAGTAGATTCAAGAACGTTGTAGCCATGCCCTTACATTGCCTCATGAAATCTGGCTATAAAATAAAGAGACAGCCAAAACTGGTTTGGCTCAGTGGATGGAGCGTTGGCCTGTGGACTGGGGGGGGCGGTCCCAGGTTTGATTCCGGTCAAGGGCATGTACATTGGTTGCGGGCACATCCCCAGTGGAAGGTGTGCAAGAGGCAGCTGATCAATGATTCTCTCTCATCGATGTTTCTGACTATTTCTCTCTCTTTCTCTCTGTAAAAAAAAAAAAAAAAAAAAAAAAAAAAAAAAAAAAAATCAATAAAATATATTTTAAAAAATAAATAAAATAAAATAAAATGAAGAGACAGCTTACAGGCCATGGAGCTGTCGCTAGCTCTCCTTCAGAGAGGGCAGCGTCCCACCCAGACCCAGCTTTTTTCTCTTGTCTGTCTTTTCTCCATCCTTCACCGGCCCCTCTCAGGCTCAGCAAACCTGGCTGAGCTGGCTGGGCACACACGGCGCCCATGTGGGGCTGAGGTTGCCATGGCTGTGCCGGCTCGCCACACTCTCCAAGTCAGAAGCCTGAGGAAGACATGGGTGTCGGATGAACAGTTAGCAGCGGCTGCCACCGCGGCTGAGACCGAGCACAGCGTTTCAGTGCCTGTATGAGGATCCATCCCGCCCAACAAGGTTCACAGCCCATGGGGGGCTGCGGTGAGATGGTGTCTGAACCAGGGCAGCCGAGCCCCGCAGTCTAGGGTGCCCCTGGCCGTGAATGAGGGAAAGAATGAGCTCGCAGCTGGATGCTCTCATTCCGTCCTCACGGTGCTAATGAGTCGGTTAGAATGCATTGCCACGGAGGTGGCTCATTCCGGAGGCCCACGTGTGAACACACCGCTTCCGTCTCCGCCTCATAGGAGCGGCTCCTTTCCTTCTCATTCACTTTTCTTTTTTTCTTTTTCTTTTTTTAATATATTTTATTGATTTTTTACAGAGAGGAAGAGAGAGGGATTGAGAGTTAGAAACATCGATGAGAGAGAATCATCGATTAGCTGCTTCTTGCACACCCCCTACTGGGGATGTGCCCACAACCAAGGTACATGCCCTTGACCGGAATCAAACCCAGGACCTTTCAGTCCACAGGCCGACACTCTATCCACTGAGCCAAACCGGTCTCGGCATTCATTCACTTTTCTTTTTTCCTTTTTCTTTTTTTTTTTTTAAATATATTTTATTGATTTTTTTACAGAGAGGAAGAGAGAGAGGAATAGAGAGTTAGAAACATCCATTAGCTGCCTCTTGCACACATCCTACTGGAGATGTGCCCACAACCAAGGTACATGCCCTTGATCGGAATCGAGCCTGGGACCCTTCAGTTCACAGGCCGACGCTCTATCCGCTGAGCCACACCGGTTTCGGCTCATTCGCTTTTCTGTTTCCCCTTGCTGGGTGTTACACAAAGCCACCTGAACCCCCCTTTTCTGATGGTTAAACAAGTGGCTGTACCTCTCAGCACTTTCTTCCAGTCCTCAAACTAAAAAAATAAAAAAATAAAAAAACAAAAAAAAACACTCTTCTCTCTGGGCCTGCTTGAAGAACTATCTAGAATTGTGCCCTCACAATGCCTGTCAGCTCCTGTTTGAGAAGCCTCCTGCCCAGGACTCATTGACTCAGTAGGTTTCTGAACCACGTCAATAGGCAAGTTTGAGTTTCAATGGTCACACCTTTCAGAGTCATTATTGGCATCTACAAACACTATTTTACTAATCATTTAAGCTCATGCCTTGCTAATAGTGGGCAGCATTATTTTCAATTTATGGAAGGCTGCACAGAATTACATATAAATCCAAGAAGTGGGATTTTATAAGTGCTGGGTTCCTTTTTAAAGAATAGCTTGGCACAGTCGGATTATATTGAACGGATGCTAGGTTGTGAACTCCAGATAATATAAAAATTATCCTTTAGCCGAAACCAGTTTGGTTCAGTGGATAGAGCATCGGCCTGCAGACTGAAAGGTCCCAGGTTCGATTCCGGTCGAAGGCATGTACCTTGGTTGCGGGCACATCCCCAATAGGGGGTATGCAAGAGGCAGCTGATCGATGATTCTCTCTAATCGATGTTTCTAACTCTGTCCCTCTCTCTTCCTCTCTGTAAAAAATCAATAAAATATATTTTTTAAATGCTCCTTTACATACCCAGCCATTTTTCTACCTTGAACTGGGGAATACCGTGGGGGCTTAGTCTAACCAAGTACACAAACTCCACAGGCAAGAGAAGACGTGTCTGTTAACAGAAGGGCATGGAAATTGAGTTCCTGCTTCTAAAACTCAACACGCCAGGCAATTAAGGACACCTAGCAGGATACGAATGGCCATCTTGCTTTAGCGTTCACTCTCCATTTGCAGTTGTGGCGCTTCTTCCTGACATGAGGAAGTGACTCGCTCGTTCTCGGGGAAGGATCGTCTTTTCCAGAACAAACGGAAATGTCTTCACAGAGGTGTCAATGTGAGAGAGCGGGATATTTGAGAGGCGGGCTCCTTCTGGCCCTTGGAACTGGTGATGGTGTGTTTTTGTTTGTTTGTTTGTTTGTTTGTTTGTTTATTGATTTTTTTTTTTTACAGAGAGAAAGAGAGAGAGAGTTAGAAACATCGATGAGAAACATCCATCAGCTGCCTCCTGCACACCCCCCACCAGGGATGTGTCCGCAACCAAGGTACATGCCCTTGACCGGAATTGAACCTGGGACCCTTCAGTCCACAGGCCGACGCTCTATCCACTGAGCCACCCCGGTCTCGGCGTTGATGGCATGTTTTGAGTCCATGCAGTCTTGACCCAGAGCCTGCATTCTTACCTACCCTTCCCTGCCAGGTCCCCTCCCTGCAGCACCCCAGGCCTGCACAGAACCAAAGGGCACCTGCAGGTCACACAGACTGGTGGGAGGGCCCTCATGCATGTCCTGGGGAGATGGGGACCCATGGTTTGGGGCAGGAGGCCTGCGGTACCCACGCTGGGACAGTGGCGAATGGCCCGCACCCAACAGCATGTGGGGTTGAAGGAGAAACAGACGAAGAAAAACAAACAGCCCCAAAGCTGTGTGTTACCGTGTTTCCCCGAAAATAAGACATCCTCCGAAAATAAGACCTACTTACAGGTTTCCTTCTGAGTGAAATATAAGGCATCCCCTGAAAATAAGTCCCGTCCCCTCCCCCCCAACTAGGCTAAACATGAGAGATTTGGTCCACTGATTCTGAAAGAAATGGAGTCATAAGAAATTCACCAGGAAATTCAGGAATTGGATTGTGATGATGATGTTTCAAAAGATGATGACATGATTGTCTTTGAATAAATGAGTACATTCTTGATACTGTAGGATTCACAGTTTGTCTGGTTTGTGTTGACAACTACCGTACTACCGTACCGTATACAGGTAATACATTTCCTTTATTTTCATTTCACCATAAATGTGTCCCGTATTCTTTTTCATGGAAAAATAAGACACATCCCCTGAAAATAGCGTGTCTTTGGGAGCAAAAATTAATAGAAGACACTGTCTTATTTTCGGGGAAACAGGGTAGAAAGGCCAGTCCATAAGATTGCCTTCTCGTGTGTGAGCGGCAGAGCTATAAAAAGAACTTTCCGGCCTCTCCCCACTAGACACAGTCAAGAAATGAAACTCCCCACTGGCTCCGTCGGGCCAATGTGCATGTGAACCCGTCTTCAGGCCGCCCCCGCTGGGGATGGAAGGACCCTGCCTCAGCCCCCAGCCAAGGGGTGCTCAGAGCCCAGTTGTTTTTTTGGGGGAGAGAGAAGCCCGTCAGCTGCCTGGATTTCAGAAGCAGCAATCACGTCTCCAGCCAAAGCGAAATTAAGAAATGTGCATGTCACTTATTAATATCCCTCTTGTCTGTCAAGCAGCCTTCAACAACATGTTTTCCTGCCTTCGAGAGAAGCGAATGATAACGAGCACATTCACTCAAGGGATCTCAGACCAGGCTGTTTTGTGTGTGTGTGTGTGTGTGTGTGTGTGTGTGTGTGTGTGTGTGTGTGTGTTTTCATGACGTGTGGAGCGCCCACAAGAGATACGCTGGCCAAAACGACACTCCTCTCTCCATCCTAGCACCTGGGACATTCTTTCCCACACATAGCGACTCGCATCTTGTCTTGGAAAGGTCTCCGCCCCGGCAGAATCTATCTTGAAATCAAAAAGGGTCGCTCAAAATACCCCGGCGATGCCTGGGTGTCAGGTGGGGGGGGGGGGCCGGTTGATTTGTCGAGTGGGCTGGTGATGGCGTGGTTCTGGAGGAAGATGTCCTTCTGTCTTGGAGATGCGCAGAGCAGCCTTTGGGGATGAAATGGAATGATATTTCTAATGTGCTCTCAAACACTTCGGCGAACGTTGAAAAGGGAGATAAAAATAAATAGGATGAAATGTTAAGCGCTGTTACAGGCGGGAGCTGGGTTGGGAGTGCCCATCGCACACGCCTCGCTCCTGTTGGGTGTGTTGGGTCGTTTTGGGGAGGAAAGAAGATAACAGAAGAAGATAACGGTCCAAGGTGGATGCTGCCTGAGAGCCCCTGGACCGGCCCCCAAGCGGCTCTGCCTTCCGCCAGCTGCAGCGTCGCTTGCTGCTCCCCTCTCCCTTAAGCTCCAGTCGGGTGGCCCAGGACCCAGACATTCAGAGCCAGGAGGGAGGCCTGGTTATAGTAACTCACCCCCCTGGCACGGTCTCTTTATGCCTGGCACCGTTCTAAGCACTTTATGTAAATTGCAGCATTGGCCCGGCCGGCATGCTCTGTGGAGGTCACAGTTCAATTCCCGGTCAGAGCGCATGCCGGGTTGTGGGCTTGATGGGCTTGATCCTCAGTGTGGGGCGTGCAGGAGGCAGCCAATCCATGATTCTCTCTCATCATTGATGTTTCATCTCTCTCTCCCTCTCCCTTCCTCTCTGTATTCAATAAAAAAATTTTTTAAAGAAATTATAAGGAAGAATGGGGTGCACATTTATACATATACCCGTGGATCCTGGCTGAGATTCTCATACATATATACTGTACATATATCTCTATCTCTATCTCTATCTCTGTCTATCTCTATCTCTACATCCATATCCATATCCTATCTATCTCTATCTCTATCTATAGATAGATATAGTATAGATATAGATATAGATATAGATATAGATAGAGATAGAGATAGAGATAGAGATAGAGATAGAGATAGAGATAGAGATAGAGATAGAGATAGAGATAGAGATAGAGATATCCTATCTATCTCTATAGATAGATATAGGTAGAGCTAGAGATAGAGAGAGATAGAGATATATCCATATCTCTATCTCTATCTCTATCTATATCCATATCTCTATCTCTATCTCTATCTCTATCTCTATCTCTATATCTATATCTATATCTATATCCATACCATATCTATCCACCATCTACCAGCATGGTGTGATTTTGATAGGTAGAATCCAGAAAAAATCCAACATGCTCTATAGTGAACTGGTTTATGGAGACATAAAGGTTTCCCTTCTGTCAGGAAAGCACACTCAGCAGGTTGGGCTAGGGGACAGTGAAGATCCCGCTGCAGAAAGGGGAGGGACCGCTGACACGGCTGCTCACCACGGGCACATTCTGTTCCTCCTTGCATCGAAATGGGTTTGGCTCCTACAGCCCCTGAGAATTAAGTTCTGGTCTTGGTTAGTATGTTTTTAAATTTATTTCCCCATGCTGGCCCCAGGGGCCAGGAACAGAGATTAGGAGATGGAGGAAGCCCGTCATCTCTCTAGGGAGAAACTAACCAAGAGTTGCTGAAGCTCATACTGACCTTCTAGAAAAGGCCCGTGAGCGGGAACACCCAAGACCGATGGACCTGGTCGTGGTACGGTGAAGGCAGGTCCAGGGAAGCCGGCGGCCAAGGCCAGACCCTACAGTGAGACGGTGTGCTCCCTTCACCGTCACCCATCGGGGCAGGAGTCTGTCCTGGCACAGGAGCGAGCAGCGGGAGGAGGCCTGGGTGGAGGGAAGGTGGCCGCTCATTGCCTGCAGCTTGAGGAGTGAGTCCTGACTCGGGGCAGAAGAGAGTGCCCCTGCTTGGCCACCGACTGGACACGGGAGAGAGTTCCCGGGGGGATTGTGTGGAGGGCTGTGTCCCCTGACGGGGCCGAGCACAACATCGGCCATGGCAGGGCCACGTGAGCGCCCCTCGGCTCGCCAGGGAGCTACCCGGACCGCACGGCATCCTCATGGGCCATGTGGCTGGTCTACTGCTGTCCGTGTGGTCACCACCTGCAAGTCCTTGGAACTGGTCCCATGAGCCTTTGTGCCCAGCCCCCCAGCCCTGTGTGCCTCACAGGAGTGCTCAACAGCCTGCAGGGAGCTTGCACAGCACATTGCTGCTCCTGTTCACCCGTGCTTCAGTGACTTGAGGATTAAGAAATGCCAAAACCGGTGTGGCTCAATGGATAGAGCGTCAGCCTGCGGACTGAAGGGTTCAATTCCGGTCAAGGGCACGTACCTTGGTTGTGGGCACATCCCCAGAGGGGAGTGTGCAGGAGGCAACTGATGGATGTTTCTCTATCCCTCTTAATTCCCCTCTGTAAAAAAAATCAATAAAATATATTTTTAAAAAGAAAAAAAAATGCCATGGAGCCTGGCCAGCGTGTCTCCGTGTTTGATCTTCAATCTATGAACCAGGAGGTCATGGTTTGATTCTGGGTCAGGGTACATGCCCGGATTTTGGACTCAATCCCAGTACGGGGCTAGCAGGAGTCAGCCGATCATTGATTCTTTCTCATCATTAATGTTTCTCTCTCTGTCCCTCTCCCTTTCTCTCTGAAATGAATAAAAATATATTTTTAGAAAAGAAAAAGGCGCAAATCAAAACGACAATGCGGTACCCTCTCACACCTGTCAGAATGGCTATCATCAACACATCAACAAACGACAAGTGCTGGCGAGGATGCAGAGAAAACGGAACCCGCATGCACTGCTGGTGGGAATGCAGACTGGTACAGCCACTGTGGAGAACAGTATGGAGTTTCCTCAGAAAACTAAAAAAGGAACTCCCAATTGACCCAGTGATCCCACTTCTAGGACTATATCCCAAGAAACCAGAAACACCGATCAGAAAGGATATATGCAGCCCTATGTTCACAGCATTACAATTCACCACAGCTGAGATTTGGAAACAGCCTAAGTGCCCATCAGCAGATGCGTGGATCAGAAAACTGTGGCACATCCACACCATGGAATACTACGCTGCTGTAAAAAGGAAGGAACTCTTACCATTTGCAACAGCATGGATGGACCTGGAGAGCATTATGCTAAGCGAAATAAGTCAGTTGGAGAAAGATAAGTATCACATGACCTCACTCATATGTGGGACATAATGATCAATATAAGCTGATGAGCAAAAACACATCCAGAGACAGAGAAGCATCATCGATCAGACCATCAAACCTCAGAGGGAAGGCAGGGGAGGGTGGGGGGAGGGGGAGAGATCAACCAAAGGACTTGTATGCATGCATATGGGCCTAACCAATGGACACAGACACCAGGGGACTGAGGGAGGGTTGGGGGAGCAATGGGGGGGATAAGGATACATATGTAATACCTTAAACAGATAAAGAAAATAAATAAGAAAATAAGAAAAAGAAAATGCCCTGGACACAATAATGGAATAATTTTCTTCTATCAAGTTTGCAACAGCTTTGGGAGAGCAGCAGCCAGTGCTGACGGAGACTGAATGGCTCCTTTGTCCTCCCCAACACTCCGATGAGGAGAAACAGGAGACATGGGCCATGGGTACAGGGGTCTTGACGTCATCGTTGTGTCACCAGCGTCCAGGAGGATAAATAGTCACAGGCCTGGAGCCCTTGGGGATACAACCATGTGATTTTTCTATTTATTAATTAGCTCATTCATCAGGGAGCTGTGTGCTGGACACCTCAGGAGCACAGAGAATGAGGAAGGAGAGGGAACGCGTATCAAGTGCGGAGTGCGGGGCACTGAGCCAGCTGTGGGTCCATTATCCCGTGAGGTCGAGAAACAGGATCCCCGGTCACAGGTGAGGAGAGAGTAAGTAACGCGCCTGCGGTCACGCAGCCAGTGGGGCTTGGCCGGGGGCTCCGTGAGACAGAAAGAGGCAGGGTGCCCTCACCGGTGTGGCTCAGTGGATAGAGCATCGGCCCGAGGACCAGAGGGTCCCGGGTTCGATTCCGGTCAAGAGCGTATACCTTGGTTGCAGGCTCCTCCCCGGCCCATTCCCTGGTGGGGGCTTATGCGGGAGGCAACCAATCGATGTGTTTCCCTCCCATCAATGTTTCTCTCTGTCTCTCCCTCTCTCTTCTACTCTCCCTAAAAATCAATGGGAACATATCCTCAGGTGAGGATTAAATAAACAAGAGCCAAAACCGGTTTGGCTCAGTGGATAGAGTGTCGGCCTAGGGACCGAAAAGTCCCAGGTTCGATTCTGGTCAAGGGCATGGACCTTGGTTGTGGGCACATCCCCGGTGGGGGGTGTGCAGGAGGCAGCTGGTCAATGTTGCTCTCTCATCAATGTTTCTAGTTCTCTATCCTTCTCCCTCTCTGTAAAAAATCAATAAAATATATATAAAAAATAAAATAAAATTTAAAAAAAAAAAAGCATATGCTCTGCCCTGGTGGTGTGTGTTTGCTTGTTTAGTTGTTTGCTTTGCCCAGTAACCAATCAGAGTCCTGCCCGGGAAGGAGAGAAAGACGTGGTGAGAAGGGGAGAGGGGGGAAGGAGGGTTAGTGAGGAGCAGGTCCTTCTCACCTGTGATTCCTGAACTGGGGTGGCACAGTCTTGGGGTTGCGGGCAGCCATTTTCCCTGACACATGCAGGAAGCGCACCTGCAGCCACAGAGAGCGAGTTGGACCCACAGAGAGACATGAGCGAGGCTGAAGTCTAATGATCCCATTTACACGCCTGGATCCCACCTGACCTGATGCTGGGTTACTCCCACCGTTCCTCTTACGTGAACCAATAAATTTGCTTTTTCACTTAAACTGAAATAATCATCAAATTCGCTGACAGCCGAAACCGGTTTGGCTCAGTGGATAGAGCGTCGGCCTGAGGACTGAAAGGTCCCGGGGTCGATTCTGGTCAAGGGCATGTACCTTGGTGGCGGGCACATCCCTGGTGATGCAGGAGGCAGCTGGTCAATGTTTCTCTCTCATCAATGTTTCTAGCTCTCTATCCCTCTTCCTTCCTCTCTGTGGAAAATCAATAAAATATTTTTTTTAAAAAAAGAGTTCTGACTTAGATGTTGAGTGAGACAATGTGGGATGGAAGACAAGGCACCTAGCGGTGATGGTTCATGGGGTGACTCCGAAGGCCGTTCCCAGAAGCCCCTGGGAGTTCCAGCAGCGGCTGTTTCTCTGGAATGATCACCCCGCCTTGGACAACATTGGTTCGGAATGTTTTTAAATGGCCTTACAACTAACTTCACGGCGCCATCACTTGTGAATGCAACATTCTCTGGAAGGAGGTGCAGGTAAGCCATGTATTTCAACCATTTCATGACAATGGGATCAAATATGGAGCCACAAGGCCTGACATCCAATGACAGAGAAGGCCATGGAAAAGGGACTCGTGGGCCCTCGCTGGTGTGGCTCAGTGGATAGAGCATCGGCCTGCCGACCAAAGGGTCCCGGGTTCGATTCCAGTCAAGGGCACGTACTTTGATTTAGGCTCTTCCCCAGCCCAGGCCCTGGTCAGAGCTGATGCAGGAGGCAACCAATCAATGTGTTTCTCTCACATTGATGTTTCTCTCTGCCTTTCCCTCTCTCTTCTATTCCCCCTAAAAATCAATGGGGAAAAAAACCTTAGGTGAGAATTAAAAAAAAAAAAAAAAAAAAAAAAAAAAAAGGAAGGGAAGTGGGGACTTGACCCAGACAAGGTTAGGGTCATGCCTTTCCTGAGAATATTGAAACATTTTGTAGAAGCTCTGCTAGTATATGCCGCTGTTTCTCCCTGGATTTTTAGTTATTTTTATTCTCTAATCACCTTTTAAACATACTTTTTTATTGATATCAGAGAGAGAGAGAGAGAGAGAGAGAGAGAGAAAGAGAGAGAGAGAGAGAGAGAGAGAGAGAAATGTAGAGAATCGTTGATTGGCTGCTTCCTGTATGCCCCCTACTGGGGATTGAGCAAGCAACCCAGGCATGTGCCCTGATCGGGAATCGAACCCTGACCTCCTGGTTCATAGGTCAACCCTCCATCGCTGAGCCACGTAGGCCTGGCTGGTCACCTTCCTTTTCTTTACTTTTTCCATCACCATTTGCCCCTCTATCGCTCTTCCGCCTCCGCCATCGCCCTGGGTGAGCGTGTTCACACAGGATCCTGACTCCAAATCCCAGTCACCGACGGTTTCATTTCCACTCGCAGCCCCTGATGTCATCTCTCAGAGAGCCCTCACCCCAGCCCTGTGGGGACGAGCCGGGGCCTCGGGATCCAGCTCACACGCAGGTCTGTCCACAGCCAAGGGCGAGCGTGCGAAACAGATCGAGACCCACACACGCGAGCTGTGGGGAGGCCAGCGCGTCTGTGGTGAGTCAGGTGGAAGCAGGGGATTCCTGCTTCTCCCCGTGACTTCCTGTTTCAAGTGAGTGGCAGCCCCACCCTGCTGAGCAGCCCTGCTCAAAACCACGGGGCCTCTCGACTCTCCCTCCCCTTCCTCTTCTTCCCCTTTGCCTGCACGAGCTTGAGCCCATCCCAGCGCCGACTCGCCCATCCACCCCCTCTTCCCTCTCTCTGTCAGTGCTTCTCCGGAGCCTTCACTATTCCCACCGTGGTACTGACTTGGTAGTTATTCTCCTCAAATCTCTCTTTCACGCTCAGGCCAGGCCCAGTCAAAAAATTCAAGGACTGCCGAAACCTGTCTGGCTCAGTGGATAGAGCGTCCGTCTTCGGACTGAAGGGTCCCAGGTTCGATTCCAGTCAGAGGCGTTGGTTGCGGGCACATCCCCAGTAGGGGGGTGTGCAGGAGGCAGCTGGTCGGTGATTCTCTCTCTCATCGGTGTTTCTGGCTCTCTATCCCTCTCTCTTCCTCTCTGTAAAATATCAATAAAATATATATTTTTTTAAAAATTCAAGGACTGCCCAGCCGGTGTGGCTCAATGGTTGAGCACCAACCCAGGAACTAAGAGGTCAGGGTTCGATTCCCAGCCAAGGCACATGCCTGGGTTTGGGGCTTGATGCCCAGTGGAGGGCGTGCAGGAGGCAGCCGATGGGTGATGTTTCTGTCTCATCAATGTTTCTATCTCTCCATCCCCTTCTTTCCTCTCTCTCTTTCTAAAAATCAATTTAAAAAATAAAAAACATATTTTTTAAAGTTTTTCAAGGACTTGTCATTGACTCATCCCAGTGGCAAATTGTATTTTCCAATGAGTCCACCCCATTAGTCCCATTCCTTGTGTCCTTACACTATGGTTTGAGCATTCCTCCCATCAAGAAGTGAAGTCTAGTCCTGGCCCATTTGCCTGGATGGATAGAGCATCAGCCCACAGACTAAAGGGTCCCGGGTTCGATTCTGGTCAAAGGCCTGAACCTCAGTTGCAGGATTGCAGGCTCCATCATCGGCCCTGCTCAGGGCTCAGGAGGCAACCAATCCATGTGTCTCCCTCACATCGATGTTTCTCTCTGTCTCTCCCCATCCCTCCCATTTTCTCTAAAAACCAATGGGAAAATATCCTTCTGTGAAGATTAACAACAAATGCAAGAGGCATGACATCTACACCTCCTCCTTGAACTCAGAGGGTGTAGACCCAGCCTCAGGAATGTCCTGTGATTCTCAAGGTCAGGACCTACGAGTGTTCCAGTTTGGGGTCTTTTCGGGAACTAGTCGCCTGTCTCACGTCAAGGCTGCGGTGCTATGCGTAAGCCTGACCCCGTGGAGGCCTGCGGGTGGCCCTGATGTGAGGGCCGCACTGACAGCTGGGAATGCGGGGAGGCCCCTCGGAGGACTGCGAGCTGTCAGTCCCCCCGCCTCTGGGATCTGCGGGTGGAGGCCTGCACGCTTTCTGAATTCCTCGCCCACAGAACCTGTGAAATGGTTGTCCTGAGCCCCTAAGTGTGTGGCCATTGGTTTTACAGCCAACTATAACCGATGTTTTACTTTTTTTAATTCTTAATTTTCACACAAAACCTATAACAGTCATCTGACCTCAACCTTCAAGAAGTCTCATATGTGCCAGAACCGGTTTGGCTCAGTGGATAGAGCCTGCAGATTGAGGGGTCCCAGGTTCAAGTCCAGTCAAGGGCATGTACCTTGGTTGCGGGCACATCCCCAGTAGAGGGGTATGCAGGAGGCAGCTGGTCGATGTTTCTCTCTCATTGATGTTTCTAGCTCTCTGTCCTTCTCCCTTCCTCTCTGTGAAAAATCAATAAAATATATTATTTTTTAGAAAGAAGAAACCTCTTACGAAAGAAGCGTGGTTTCAGGATCTGCCGTGGAGGGAGAGAGGAAAAGACTGAACAAGGGGCATTCTCGCCTCCCTGTGCAGGTTGTTTCATTCAAAAATATATATTTTTTAATTGATTTCAGAGAGGAAGGGAGAGAGAGATGGAGACATCCATGATGAGAGAGAATTATGATTGACTGCCTCCTGCACACCCACCCTGGGGACCTAGCCCTCAACCCCGCTTGTGCCCTGACTGGGAATTGAACTCGGGGACCTCCTGGTTTATAGGTTGATGCTCAACCACTGAGCCACAGAGCCACGCTGGCCAGGTGCCCTACTCTGTCCAAGTGCCCTTAGCGCAGCCACACCTCCATCTGTGACACGAGCCAGGCCTGGGCGATCTCCTTTAAGAGATGCAGATAGGGCCCTGGCTGGTTTGGCTCAGTGGATAGAGCATTGGCCTTCGGACTATAGGGTCCCAGGTTCGATCCTGGCCAAGGGCACATGCCTGGGTTTCGGGCTCCATCCCCAGTAGGGGTCTTGCTGGAGGCAGCCAATCCATGATTCTCATCATTGATGTTTCTCTCTTTCTCTCTCTCTCTCCCTTCCGCTCTGAAATCAATGAAGATATATATATATATATATATATATATATATATATATATATATAGCCGAAGCCGGTTTGGCTCAGTGATAGAGCATCGGTCTGCGGACTGAAAGGTCCCAGGTTCGATTCCAGTCAAGGGCATGTACATTGGTTGTGGGCACATCCCTGGTAGGGAGTGTGCAAGAGGCAACTGGTCGATGTTTCTCTCTCATTGACATTTCTAGCTCTCTATCCTTCTCCCTTCCTCTCTTTAAAATATCAATAAAATATATTTTTAAAAAGAAATATATATATTTAAAAAAAGGAGAAAGAGAGATGCAGATAGGGTAGCTCAGAGTGGTAACATAAATCACCCTGAGTCCCCAGATGTCGGCAGCAACTCAGGAATCCAACCCAGGACCAGAAGGCTCCAAAGCCTTCGCGGTCCTGACATGCCGCCCTCCCAAGAGCTGGGCCCAAGAAAGAGCCCACGAATGAGCTCTCGGCACCACGTGGCCGCCAGACCGTCCCCCCCCTCCCCCCCCCCCCTGGTCATTGCTGACGTAACTGCCCTCTTTGGCATAAAGAACAACAAAGCCGTTGGGTTGGGCTGGAGAAAATCCCTTTTCCCGCCCACCCCAACCCTCTCCCACCCCCACCGTGTCCAACAAGCCAGGAGCCATTTGTTCTATGCTTCTCCCTGTGACTGGCTGAGGTTCTCCTGGTTTTTATTAACCCAAACTTCCCCTTTTCAGGAGATAATTCTTTGAAATCTTCTGGGAAATTAGCAGGGCTCAGTCTGGCTCTGGGCTGGCCACCACATGCTCTCGGGATGGAGAGGACCTGGGATTTTTAACCCCTTGTGGGCGTGGGCACACAAAACGGAATGTGCCTCCGTGTTATCAGGCCACGCAGAGACAATGACACGGAACTGGCGGTTCCGTTCAGCTCTGTCCTGGAAGAAAAATTGGATCTAGATTTGTCCCAATTCAGGAGTTCTACACAATCCACCCTCACTAGGATTTTTTTTTAATATATTTTTATTGATTTTTTACAGAGAGAAGGGAGAGAGTGTTATGGAGTGAGTCCCCAAGAGATGGACCACCGAAGCCAATTTGATTAAGCCAGCAAAAATTTATTACAGATTCGAATCCGGGCTCAAACCATGGCTGATGCAGCAGCCGGCAAACACCCAGGTGAGAGCCCTGATGGAGGGGCAGTCTCTCCAGAGCACTCACACAAAAACACAGACAAACACACACCTACCACAGCCAGTCAGGCTCTCCGGATCGGGTTCCCTCATGGTCCTGGCTGGGGATCCCAGATGAATTCGTGATCCCCAAGGACCACCAGGGAGCCAAGTCCGATGCAATAAACAAAAGAGCCTTCTCCATGCTAGCATGGGCTCTGTCCCACCCACACCGGCAGCATGGCGGAAGAGAGCAAACTTCACCCAGGCCAGGGGTTTTACTCAGGTCGGTGGTGATGTCACTGCCTCGGCTAACCCTGATTGGCCCCTCAGGACAAAGGACTGGCCGTCCTTATCTATTCCTAAATCCTAAAGACTAAATTCTAAATACTGGGGACAGCCTGCAGGGTTAGTTCCCAGTCACACCCTGCTGGACATTGGAATGTGGCCCTATCTTGCCCATAATACAAAAGCAGAACTCAGAGGTTAATCTCTAAAGGTTATCTATAGTTTCTACCCCTGAAGCTACTGAGTCAGTGGAAGTCAATCTCCTGTAACTACCCTATTGTTTAAGCAAGTAATCGAAGGTTGAAGTCAGATAGCAAGGTTAAAATACAAACAGCAGTTTTTACCCAAGTATGATTGCTACCATATTTCAGAGAGATAGTTAGAAACATCGATGAGAGAGAAACATTGATCATCTGCCTCCTGCACACCCCCCACTGGGGATGCGCCCGCAACCAAGGTACATGCCTTTGACTGGAATCGAACCTGGGACCTTTCAGTCTGCAGGCCGACGCTCTATCCATTGAGCCAAACCGGTTTCGGCTCACTAGAATTTTTTAATTTAAGAAATATTGCCGGGACCGGTTTGGCTCAATGGATAGAGCGTCGGCTTGGGGACTGAAAGGTCCCGGGTTCGATTCCGGTCAAGGGCATGTACCTTGGTTGCGGGCATATCCCCAGGTGGGGGGTGTGCAAGAGGCAGCTGATCGATGACTTTCTCTCATCGATGTTTCTAACTCTCTATCTCTCTTCCTTCCTCTCTGTACAAAATCAATAAAATAAAAATTAAAAATAAAAAAAAAAAAAAAAAAAAAGAAATATCACCAGCTAATTAATATACAAGTTAGCTCATTTAAATATGCTAGGTGTGTTTTTTTAATATTCCTTAAGGAGAATCATTAGAAACAAGTAATATGAAATAACTACAGCATACATACATTTTAGGTTCCAACTCTACTTCATATTCTGGTTAATGACACCAAAACTGTTCATAGTTGTTCTTCATTTTTATTTTCAGTCATGTTGAGTGTTTTGAGATTGTTTTTAGTGTCATAAGAAATGTAAAAAGGTGATAAATTCTTGTTCCTTCCACATTTCTATGTATTTCTGATGGGTTAAAAAAAAAAATGCTTTTGTCTGGGAAGTTCGGTGGAAGCATGATGGGGAATTCCACCTCGTCACCTCCACCCCCTCCTTTTCTCCAACACAGTGAAGCTGTGGTCTCTACAGGTAACATTTCCTCAGACATTTCTGTTCCTTCTCCAGCCAAAGGCCTCTGAGGAGAGCAGAGGGAGTCCGGGAGTTTCCCCCGGGCCCAGTGTCAAAGCTCCCTCCAGAGGAGGAACCAGAGGGGCTCCCCCGGAACCAGCTGATCTCCCTCCAGAACCCCCTGATCTCCCCCCAGAACAACCTGATTTCCCCCCAGAACCCCCTGATCTCCCCCCAGAATCAGCTGATCTCCCTCCAGAACCCCCTGATCTCCCTCCAGAACCCCCTGATCTCCCTCCAGAACCCCCTGAGCTCCCTCCAAAACCCCCTGAGCTCCCTCCAGAACCCCCTGAGCTCCCTCCAGAACCCCCTGAGCTCCCCCCAGAACCCCCTGATCTCCCCCCGGAACCCCCTGATCTACCCAGAACCCCCCTGAGCTCCCCCCAGAACCTCCTGATCCCCCCTAGGACCCCTGAGCTCCCCCCAGAACCCCCCTGAGCTCCCCCCAGAACCTCCTGATCCCCCCTAGGACCCCTGAGCTCCCCCCAGAACCCTCTGAGCTCCCCCCGGAACCCCCTGAGCTCCCCCCGGAACCCCCTTAGCTCCCCTCAGAACCCCCTGAGCTCCCCCAGAACCCCCTGATCTCCCTCCAGAACCCCCTGGGTTCCCTCCGGAACCACCTGAGCTTCCTCCAGAAGCCCCTGAGCTCCCCCGGAACTCCCTGAGCTCCCTCCGGAACCCCCTTAGCTCCCCCCAGAACCCCCTGAGCTCCCCCTGGAACCCCCTGGGCTCCCCCCAGAACCCCCTGAGCTCCCCCCGGAACCCCCTGAGCTCCCCCCGGAACCCCCTGAGCTCCCCCCAGGACCCCCTGAGCTCCCTCCGGAACCCCCTGGGCTCCCTCCGGAACCCGCTGAACGCAGGGCACAGATTCCCGGAGAAAGAGGGGGGAAGCTTCAAGAACAGGCTAGAATCCCGGTCCCGCCAGTGCGGTGAGTCCAGGCTGTCTCACTCTCCTTCTCGGCCACGACAAAGCAATTCTAAGTAAGAAACACAACAAAAGCAAAGCAGTGGGCTCACAGTGATCCCCGCGGCACCAGGAACTAAAGGTGGTGAAACCACAGGCTGTGAGCACCGGTAATTCTGCAACAGCGACGTTCAACCCATGGCTCTCACAAACCAATAACTAAAATTCTGCCGCACAACCCAAAATATACCTTTTACCCCGAAAATAAGACAGTGTCTTATATTAATTTTTTCTCCCAAAGTTGCGCTAAGTCTTATTTTCAGGGGATGTCTTATCTTTCCATGCTCTAGGTCTTATTTTCGGAGGATGTCTTATTTTCGGGGAAACACGGTATTTTTTTGCTGATCTGACAAAACAAAGTATAATTTTTATTCATTCACACCGGATGGCTACTGTTGTGTTGGCTGTTGTCATTTTTTTTTATGTGACAATCTACGCAACAAGAAGTCAATGCCCATGACTAAATAGTCAGGTGTTGCAAGTTTTTACGTAAAATTCTGGCAGCACAGCCAGTTGGCAATCGCTGGTCTGGAATGTCACTCCTGCCGGGCAAGGTGTCTGCCAGTGCTACCTGTGAGAGGGCATCTAGACTCATTTTATAAAAAAATTATATTTTTATTGATTTCAGAGAGGAAGGGAGGGGGAGAGAATGATAAGAGAATCATTGACTGGCTGCCTCCTGCCAGCCCCTACTGGGAATCAATCCCACAACCCGGGCATGTGCCCTTGACCAGAATTGAACCCAGGACCCTTCAGTTCGTAGGCTGATGCTCTCTATCCACTGAGCCAACCCAACCAGGGCTGCACTCATTTTTATAGATAAAAGCAAGAGCTGGGAAAGGTCTTCTTCATGAGAAAAAAAAAATCTGAAAAATTAAGCTCTTGACAAGGTCAGGTCTGGGGCTTTAGCTAGGGAGACAGGAACAAAAGGAAAAATCTGGGGGAAATGGTGAACAACATAGACGGATGAACAAGAGCAGACCCATAGATAAGGAGCCCTGGGTCGGACTGTCGGACCTCAGAGAGAGGGTGGGGATAAAAGGGAGAGATCAACCAAAGGACTTGTGTGCACACACAGGAGCCTAACCAGTGGTCAAGGACAATAGGGGGATGGGGGCATGAGTGGGGAGGGGTGGGGGGTTGGAATGAGGGATTGAGGACAAATAGGTGATACCTTAATCCATAAAGAATTTTTAAGAAAAAAGAAAAGGAAAAAAACCAAGTTGAATTCGGTGACTGGTATGATATCCCTGGTACAGTAGAAATGGCCCAGGACTAGAAAAGGCTCAGGTCTTAGTGGGGTTTATCCTAAGAATGCAAGGTTGGTTTAACACCCACACATAGGAATAGTAATGGATCGGTGTTTGGTTTCCCGACCCCATCAGGGAACTCCGGTTATGTAACAGAATGCCCTTGTTCTTAGAACATACACGCTGAAGTACTTAGGGGTAAAAGAACATCATATTCCAAATATAATCTACTCGGAAAATGGTTCACAAGAAACAAGTAGCATGCGCATGTATGTGTGTATGTAGAAAAATGAACAGGCAAAATATGAACGATGAGTAATATGGGTAAAGGGTTATGGGAGTTCCTTGTTCAAGTCGATTTTTATATAAGTTTTAAGTTACATCAAAATTAAAAGTTATGGCTGAAACCGGTTTGGCTCAATGGATAGAGCGTCGGCTTGGGGACTGAAGGGTCCCAGGTTCGATTCCGGTCAAGGGCATGTACCTTGGTTGCAGGTACATCTCCGGTAGGGGGTGTGCAAGAGGAAGCTGATCGATGACTCTCTCTCATCGATGTTTCTAGCTCTCTATCCCTCTCCCTTCCTCTCTGTAAAAAAATCAATAAAATACATTTTTTTAAAAATTAAAAGTTATGAGAAGAAAGTCAGTTAAAATACAATTTGACGAAATTTAACATCCATTCATGATTAAAAATAAAAATTAAAAAAGTCTTGGCAACCTGGAAATAGAAGGCCACTGCTTAACACCAGTAAAGAAGTGTATCCAGCCAAAACCGGTTTGGCTCAGTGGATAGAGAGTCGGCCTGCAGACTTGAAAAGTCCCGAGTTCGATTCCCGTCAAGGGCATGTACCTTGGTTGCAGGCACATCCCCAGTAGGGGGTGTGCAAGAGGCAGCTGATCGATGACTCTCTCTCATCGATGTTTCTAACTCTCTATCACTCTCTCTTCCTTTCTGTAAAAAAATCAATAAAATATGTTTTTAAATAAAGAAAAAGTGTATCCACAACATCCCTACAGGAGACGTCGGGCTGGATGGGAAGATGAAACTCCTTCCCTGACGTCCGCCATGGGGGAAGGATGCTGCTGTCATGATCCACATGCAACAGAACGTCCAGCACAAAGCAAGCCTGCCCTAGAGAACCAAGAAAAAGGCCAGCTGGTCTCAGCCTTTTCCAAGAGAAAAAGAGATGGTACTCAACGGACGTGGTCTTTGCACATCTGACCTCAGAGGCGTCCGTCCTCCCTCTCCCCCCTTCCACCTCGTCCTGGGGTGCAGAGGAGGAAGGAGCAACCGGTGCTCCTGGGAAACCCTTCCCTGGAGAAACCAAGATCAAAGAACAAGCTTCCCCCCAACGATGTTCAAGGCCCTTTGAAGAGAGTTACTGGACTTTATCAAAAGGCATGAAAGAAAATCTGAATAAATGGAGAATTAGACCACACTGCATATCCTAAGTATGTCTTTTTTCTTTTTTTTTTTTTTTTCACTGTTTCTCACAGTTCTCTATAGCTCTTGGGTTTAGATAAAAGCTAATGCATTGCCTGACTGGTTTGGCTCAGTGGATAGAGCGTCGGCCTGCGGACGGAGGGGTTCTGGGTTCGATTCCAGTCAAGGGCATGTACCTTGGTTGCGGGCACATCCCCAGTAGGGGGTGTGCAGGAGGCAGCTGATCAGTGTTTCTCTCTCATCAATGTTTCTAACTCTCTATCTCTCTCCCTTCCTCTCTGTAAAAAAAAAAACAAATCAATAAAATATATCTTTTTTTTTTAAAAAAAAAAAAAAAAAAAAAAAAGGTGATGCACTGGTCAAAAAAGAAAAAATGCATATGGAAGGACAGAAGACCAAAGACAGCGAACGTCCATGTTAAAGACAAAGAACAAGGAAGCCAACATGCCTACCAGACATTAAAAATGGCTATTGGCATGCTGTGGTATTGACACAAGGGTAAACAAACAGGAAAGGGACAGAGGGAGGCTGAGAAACAGACCAGGCATATCTGTAAACTCGGTTTATGACACCCGTGGCATTTGAATCTGTGGGGAAAACATAAAAATGAAATAAACAGCCAAAACCGGTTTGGCTCAGTGGATAGAGCATCTGTCTGTGGACTGAAAAGTCCCAGGTTTGATTCCGGTCAAAGGGCATGTACCTCGGTTGCGGGCACATCCCCAGTAGGGGGTGTGCAAGAGGCAGCTGATCAATGATTCTCTTTCATTGATGTTTCTAACTCTCTATCTCTCTCTCTTTCTCTGTGTAAAAAGTCAATAAAATATATTTTTTTAAAATGAAATAAACAATACTGGGGCAATAGTTTATCTCCTTTGCAAAAACAAAATTAAAAGTAGATCCTTGATATTCGTTAAAACAAAATATGAATTCATCCTAATGGGGGGGAAAATTCAAAACTTTTAGAAGAAAACAGAAGCAAGTAGTTTTATGTTTTTCAGAGTAGAGAAGGCATTGTAAGCTGGATGCAAAAAGAACAGATCATAAGGGAAAAGACTGATAAAGTTGATTTTGTGGTTAATTGCGAACTTCTATTCAAAAAAGACAAAGTCAACTAAGTTAAAAGACGAATCACAGATCGAGGGAAAATATTTGTAATATGTGACTGATGAAGGATGAGGATCCAGAATGTATGAAAATCTCTCACACGTCAGTAAGAAAGGGAAAAAAAAGTCCAAACTAAAAAAAAAGTGGGCAAAGACACCCAGCAGGAATGCCCATATGAAGGGGTGCTTAGCCGAGCTGGTGAGCAGGACATTGCAAGTTAATCACCACTGACACGCCACTTCCCACTCAATGATTGGCCAATGGGAGAAGACAAACAAGTCCTAGCCAGTGTGGCTCGGTGGATAGAGTGTTGGCCTGTAGACCGAAGGGTCCCAGGTTCAATTCCGGTCAAGCACACATGCCTGGGTTGGTCCAAGGCGTAGGAGGCAGCCAATCAATGATTCCCTCTCATCACTGATGTTTCTATCTCTCTCTTCCTTTCCCTTCCTCTCTGATATCAACAAAAATATATTAGGAGGAGGAGGAGAACTACTGTTTTCAACAATGGGTCAAACACAAAAGAATCAAATCCATCAGGGAGATGATGAACTGTAGCACAAACAGAATACTATACAGTAGTTAAAATGCATTCGCCGGAGCTATATCTATATTAACACAGAGAACTGTCAAAAACATGTTGAATTGATCTCGACCTATGAACCAGGAGATCACAGTTCGATTCCGGGTCAGGACACAACCCCAGGTTGCGGGCTTGATCCCCAGAAGTTGGCATATGCAGGAGGCTTCTGATCAGTGGTTCTCTCTCATCACTGATGTTTCTATCTCTCCTTCTCCTTTCCTCTCTGAAATCACCAAAAAAAAAAAAATATATATTCTTTTTTAAGAAAAAAGAAGCACACACTGCCAGATGACATGTACAGTAAGATAAACGTAGATAGAGCTTCAAACATGAAAACCAGTGTTGTATAATATTATGGATAAAAATAACATTGAAACTTCCACGGAAATGATGAACAACAAATTCGGAATGGCAGTCACCCTGAGGGCCAGCAGAATCGGAACGTGAAAGAATGCGCAGAGGGCTTCACCTGGCTTTTGTTTTGTATTTTTCTTTTAAAAAAAAAAAAAATGTCTGCAACAAAGATAGAAAACGTCAAGATTTTTATAAATTGTTATGTAAGTTTATTGCTGTCAAGATTTTTATAAATTGCTATGTAAGCTTATTGCTGTGTAGTGCTGAAGCAAACTGTAGATTGAAATAAGGCTTTAAGCCCTAGCTGGTTTGGCTCAGTGAATAGAGCGTCTGCCAGCAGACTGAAGGGTCCCGGGTTCGATTCCGGTCAAGGGCATGTACCTCAGTTACATGCAGGAGGCAAGCAAAAATTGATGTGTTTCTCTCACGTCGATGTTTCTCTCTGTCTTTCCCTCTCTCTCCCACTCTCCCTAAAAATCAATGGGAAAATATCCTTGGGCCCTGGGTGGTTTGGCTGAGTGCATAGAGCGTCGGCCTGCGAACTGAAGGGTCCCAGGTTCGATCTGGTCAAGGGCACATGCCCAGGGTTGTGGGCTCAATCCCCAGTAGGGGGCATGCAGGAGGCAGCCAATCTATGATTCTCTCTCATCATGGATGTTTCTATCTCTCTCTCCCTTTCCCTTCCTCTCTGAAATCAAATATATATAAGGAAAAAAAGCCGAAACCAGTTTGGCTCAGTGGTTAGGCAGGCTGCCTTCTAAGTTACCTTGCAGCGTAGTGTTGCATGCGTTTACACCCCTCAACTCCCCCTGGCAGACACTGAGAGGCCAGCGTTGCCCCTGGGGTATGAACCCATGTGGACGAGGGTCCCCAGGTGCTGCCAGCGACACTGCATTAACAGGGGCCTGACAGCAGAGAGATGACACAGCCCCCGCCGGTGTGGCTCAGTGGATAGAGCATCGGCCTGCAGACTAAGGGTCCCGGATTCGATTCCGGTCAAGGGCACGTGTCTCGGTTGCAGGCTCCTCCCCAGCCAGGGCCCTGGTTGGAGCTCCTGCAGAACGCAACCCATCGACGTGTTTCTCTCACATCGATGTTTCTCTCTGTCTCTCCCTCTCTCTTCCACTCTCCCTAAAAATCAACCGAAAGCCGTCCTCGGCTGAGGATTAGAAAAAAGAGAAAAGAAAGAAAAGCTGCAGAAACCCTAGCTGGTTTGGCTCAGTGGATAGAGCGTCAGCCTGCGGACTGAAAGGTCCCGGGTTCGATTCCGGTCAAGGGCATGTATCTTGGTTGCGGGCACATCCCCAGGAGGGGGTTTGCAAAAGGCAGCTGGTCAATGATTCTCTCTCATCGATGTTTCTAACTCTCTGTCCCTCTCTCTTCCTCTCTGTAAAAAAATCAATAAAATATATTAATAAAAAATTTTTAAAAGCTGCAGAAGCAGGACTGACTCCAAGCTCCAAAGTGGGGACACTTCCCAGGCCTGTTACCCTCTGTGATCCCCTCTGGTGGGGAGTCAGCCTTCCTGGGCCTGGCGCCCGCCCCTCTGCCCCAGGACACCCCGTCGGGGCCAGGACCCCCGCTGGCCTCGCCGAGCCTCCTGGAAGGCGGTCAGGCACCCCCGGGTGCGAGCGGCCGCCCACGGCCGGCCCTCGGGGTCGGTGGCTGCTGGGCTCGGCCGGCTCCCTGCCTGCCCGAGTTCACATGCCAGCCTGGTTTCCATCTGGACACGGCCCAGCCCAAACATGGAACAAAAGTCCCCTCTGACAAGCCCGTTCCGGGCTCCCGAAGTATGTTTTTATGTTTGTTGGCAAATAGGACTGTCACAGCAACAATCCCACGCCTGTTTCCCCCTCGGCCAGAGCCACTCGTTTCTTCACGTTCGTCCCAGAGGCAGGAGCTGGGCAGAGGAATAATATGAACAATAAAGACTGATTAAAAAAAAAAATCATGAAGGAGACAGGCGAATAACCTACTGAAGTTTAGTAGTAGATCAAGAACGTCAGCTCTGTGGCAGGCACTGTTCTCTTGGGGGAAGTGGCCTTAATTCTCTGAGCTGGCTTTATCATCTGCAAAATGGAGGTGATAATGGAACAAACCTCAGAATTGTTGTTAGGGTGATGTAAAGGATTTGGCACAGCATCTAGCACACGATAAACACTTAATAAATCCAAATAAAATAAAATAAAATAAAATAAAATAAAATAAAATAAAATAAAATAAAATAAAATAATGCAGGCCGGGCTGCTGGCCCGGGCCTACCCCCTGCCTCCAGAGCAAACACAGCCACAGTCCGGAGGGAGGCCAGGCGGCTGGTCTGGGCCCGATTGGAATAAAAGAATAAGCAGAAAAGAAAAAAGCAAACTTCCACCAGCCTGTTTCATTAGGGTTAGATGCTGACGTTTTATTGTTTTCGGTTTGTTTTGTGTTTCTTTTTTGTTGTTGTTGTTTTCATCCTCACTTGTTAGACACAAGGATGGACAGCCCTCTGCTGGTGCGAGGGACAGAGCCGGTCTCTCCATCAGCGAGGTCGCCCTGCCACCTGGTGGCCGGCAGAGGGAGGTGCAGGTGTCGCTCGCATCTTCCCAACTTGCACGGGTCCTAACGCGCAGGTTGGCTGAAGGGTTCTTCAAAATATTTTTTTAAATATATTTTATTGATATTTCACAGAGAGGAAGAGAGAGGGATGGAGAGTTAGAAACATGGATGAGAGAGAATCATGGATCAGCTGCCTCTTGCACACCCCCTCCTGGGGATGTGCCCGCAACTAAGGTACATGCCCTTGACCGGAATCGAACCTGGGACCTTTCAGTCCGCAGGCCGAGGCTCTATCCACTGAGCCAAACCGGTTTTGGGGGGTTCTTCAAAATATTTAGACGGCCTTTCCCTTCCGACGTCACACGGAGATAGAGGGGGCTGTTTGGGGTGGGACATAGATTGCATGTGGAACCAAAATGTTGGTCCCAGAGTTGAGTGCCAGTCAACGGTTTGAGCCAATCGTTTCCATTTTTTTTTTTTTTGAACCCGCCTTCTGTAACACGGAGGTCACAGGGGGTGTTGAATGTTTGGAGTCTTCTGAAGTTCACATAACACAATGCATAGGAAAAGGCTCCTCGGGGACGTTACCCACCACACGTGTCAATAGATTAAAAATCTCGGAAAGAAGAAGATTCTTCGATCGGACTTGGTAAAACATGTCCAGACTCAAACCCTGTTCTGCTGCTGAAGCCCCCTGTAGGACAGACCCTGGCCTTCGGATAAGGAAAGAGAAGGAGCCCTAACCCGTATGGCTCAGTGGCTAGAGCGTCGGCCTGCGGACTGAAGGGTCCCGGGTTCGATTCCGGTCAAGGGCGTGGACTTGGTTGCAGGCACATCCCCGGTGGGGGGTGTGCAGGAGGCAGCTGATGGATGTCTCTCTCTCATCGATGTTTCTAACTCTCTATCCTTCTCCCTTCCTCTGTAAAAAATCAATAAAATATATTTTAAAAAGGAGAGGACTCTGTCTTGCTATCTGCTCTCCTAACTGTACGGACCCTCCATTCTCTCTGTTTTCAGGATAAGGACACCAGCTTCTCAGGCCTGTCCTCACAGGCCCCGTGAACAGAGGATGAGGAAGGTACTGGCAGATGAATGGGCCTTTTAAAAAAAAATATATATATATATATATATATATATATATATATATATATATATATATGTTTTATTGAGTTTTTACAGAGAAGAAGAGAGGAAGAGAGGGATAGAGAGTTAGAATCATCGATCAGCTGCCTCTTGCACACCCCCTCCTGGGGATATGCCCGCAACAAGGTACATGCCCTTGACCGGAATCGAACCAGGGACCCTTCAGTCTACAGGCCGATGCTCTAGCCACTGAGCCACACCAGTTTCGGCTGAATGGGCCTTTGAGTTGCCATTTGCCTGCATAGCACCGCCAAGTGCCCTGAGAGCTGGGACCTGGGGATGTGGCTCCCTCGTCCCCTGGGAGTAGCCGGAGCCAGACCCGGCAGCTAGAGCAGCCGATCGATGTCGGTGCTTACTCATTGGTGTCGGGATGACTCATCACACACACACACACACACACACACACACACACACAGACACACACACACACACACACACACACACACACACACGCCGGCCTGGCCGCTGCTTCTGGGCGGCTGCCTGCAGGGAGCCAGGCGTGCCAGGGGCCAAGCGCTGGGCTCGGTGAGCAAGCCGGCATTGTGGCCCTCGCCTCATGCTCCTTGTCCTTCCTGCCCAAGGGGCGGGCCAGCCAGTGGATCTGCAGATGGGGCGCCCAGGCCCGGGTCTGAGATCCGAGCTTCCCACGCACAGCCTGGCCCTCTGTGTCCAGTTCACCGGTTTGTCACCCATCGCTGATGGGGGGGGGGGGGCAGGCTTAGGGTGTGTTTGGAGCAGAAACAATAGTTTTGCAGCCCGGCTGGCGTGGCTCCATGGTTGAGCATCCACGTATGAACCAGGAGGTCATGGTTCAATTCCCAGCAAGAGCACATGCCCGGGTTGTGGGCTGGATCCCCAGTGTGGGGTGTGCAGGAGACAGCCTGTCCATTGATGTTTCTCTCTCTCTCTCTCTCTCTCTCTCTCTCTCTCTCTCTCTCTCTCTCTCTCTCTCTTTCTCTCTCTCTCTCTCCCTCTCTCCTCTTCCTCTCTCACATCAATAAAATGTATTTTTAAGGTTTTTTTTTTTTAATATATTCTATTGATTTTCCACAGAGAAGAAGAGAGAGGGATAGAAAGTTAGAAACATCGATGAGAGAGAAACATCGATCAGCTGCCTCCCGCATGGCCCCCACCAGGAATGTGCCCACAACCAAGGTACATGCCTTTGACCGGAATCAAACCTGGGACCTTTCAGTCCGCAGGCCAACGCTCTATCCGCTGAGCCAAACCTGTTAGGGCTCCGTTGACTTTTAGAGAGAGTGGAAGGGAGGGGGAGAAACAGAGAGAGAAGCATCGACGTGAGAAAGACCCATCGATGGGTTGCCTCCCCCATGCACCCAACCAAAGCCAGGGGTCCAGCCTGCAACCCAGGTACGTGCCTTGGACCGGGATCGAACCAGGACCTCTCCGTCCGCAGAGGCCACGCTCTGTCCGCAGAGCCACCCCAGCTAGGGCCGCTACCATTTCTAAGACCACTTCTGGTGCAGGAGCAGAGGGCGGGCAAGGACCCCAAAGACCAGAGCTCCCTTTCCTTGCTCTACCCACCAGGCCACATTGCCTCTTAGGAAAGAGTAAATTCCAAAGGGTGACGTGCACTGTGCCCCGTGGGGAGGGTGAGTGACGGGAAAGCCAGACCCCCGGGCAACCGCTAGCTGCTCTGTTGGGGTTTCACTGTGGGATCCGGGCTAGCCACCCCAACTCCCTGAGCCTGAGCTCCCACCTCGCCCTTGCTCAGCCCCCCACTTCCCCAGACCTCAGCCCCCCACTTCCCAGACCTCAGCTTGCAGGGCCCTCTGACCCCGGAGCTGTATCTTCTGGAGCTCACCTCTGTGACTTTTCCGAGTTCCCTCCTCCTCCTCCTCCTCCTCCTCCTCCTCCTCCTCCTCCTCCTCCTCCTCCTCCTCCTCCTCCTTCTCTTCCTTCTCCTTCTCCTCCTCCTCCTCCTCCTCCTCCTTCTCTTCCTTCTCCTTCTCCTCCTCCTCCTCTTCCTCCTCCTCCTTCTCTTCCTCCTCCTTCTTCTCCTCCTCCTCCTCCTTCTCCTTCTTCTCTTCCTTCTCCTTCTCCTCCTCCTCCTCCTCCTCCTCCTCTTCCTCTTCCTCCTCCTTCTCTTCCTTCTGCTTCTCCTCCTTCTCCTCCTTCTCCTCCTTCTCCTCCTCCTCCTCCTCCTCCTCCTCCTCCTCCTCCTCCTCCACCTCTTCCTCCTCCTCCTCCTTCTCTTCCTTCTCCTTTTTCTCCCCCTCCTCCTCTTCCTCCTCCTCCTCCTCCTCTGGCATGCCTCCTCCTGGCTGCATGGGGCTCACTGACAGAAGCCCAGACGGCCCCCACTGCCAGCCGCCACCTCGTCCGCCCAGCCGCCACCTCGTCCGCCTGCCACCAGGGCCACCTGCCGACCTGTCCCCAAGCTGCCCCACTTCGCATCCTTTCTGGCAACCCTCAGCAGCCACTGGCAGGTGCCGCCAGCCCCCGGCTCTGCCCCAGGCCTCCAGACACCACCCGAGGAGTCAGCTGGCCCCGAGCCTGTGCCCCCGGGAGTCCTGGCACCGCGCTGCCCACCCTGGGCCTCCAGGCGCCTGGCACAGACGGTCCCACAGGGCTGGGTGCTAACCTCACCCCGACTCCCACATGGACCTGCGGCCACAGGCCTGCCCGCCTTCCGGAAGGTCAGCTCCAGCCCCCGCCCGCCCAGGCTTTGGTAACGGGCCTTTGGAGAGGGGGGACGGGCAGGGCCTGAGCCTGCCCCCGCCCGGCAGGCCGCGCCCTGAGCACCTGGGACTCTGCGGGCACCGTCATTAGAGGCGGCGGGGCCCGGTGTGGCCTCGGCCTTGGACAGAATGCGCTCGGAGGGGGGGGGGAGGGACTGCTCACTTTCCAGGCTCCTGCCGCTCAGGTGACCCCATTAACCTCCGCTCCCCTTCAAGCTCCCGTGCGCCCGGCTTCCCTCTGACCGCCCAGCCCCGGGTCAAGGGGACCCCCACCCCACAGCCGGCCAGGGCTGCTCCTTGGGGTGCTGCCTCCTTCCTCCTGGGACCTCCCGAGAGCCGGGGCCTCTGTGCGGGGTCAGGAGGGGCTGCAGCCAAGGGGATGGGTCCTCACCCACACGGTGCTCACCAAGCTGGGCCCTTCCTCCCCTGGACCCTCCCTCCCCTGGGCCCTCACCCACCTGGGCCCCCACTCCCCTGGGCCCCCACTCCCCTGGGCCCCCACCCACCTGGGCCCCCACCCACCTGGGCCCCCACTCCCCTGGGCCCCCACCCACCTGGGCCCTCACCCACCTGGGCACCCACTCCCCTGGGCCCTCACCCACTTGGGCCCTCACCCACCTGGGCCCCCACCCACCTGGGCCCCCACTCCCCTGGGCCCTCACCCACCTGGGCCCCCACCCACCTGGGCCCCCACTCCCCTGGGCCCTCACCCACCTGGGCCCCCACCCACCTGGGCCCCCACCCACCTGGGTCCCCACCCACCTGGGCCCTCATTCCCCTGGGCCCCCACCCACCTGGGCCCCCACCCACCCGGGCCCCCACCCACCTGGGTGGGCTTGGCCGGGGAGGGAGGACAGACACAGGTTATTCCCAACCCCTGGGTGTGAGCTCTAGTTCCCTCTCAGGCTGCTGCATCACCCACCACACACACTCACACACTCACACAATCACACACACTCACACACACACACACTCACACACACACTCACACACTCACACACTCACACACTCACACACTCACACACACACTCACACACCACACACTCACACACACAATCACATACACACTCACACACACACTCACACACACACACTCACACACTCACACTCACACACACACTCATACACACACTCACACTCACACACACACACACACACTCACACACTCACACACACACTCACACACTCACACACACACTCACACTCACACACACACTCACACACACACACACTCACACACTCACACACTCACACACTCACACACACTCACACACTCACACACACTCACACACACACTCACACTCACACACTCACACACTCACACACACTCACACTCACACACTCACACACTCACACACACACATACACTCACACACACACGCTCACACACACTCACACTCACACACTCACACACACTCACACTCACACACACACACACTCACACACACACTCACACACTCACACACTCACTCACACACTCACACACTCACACACACACTCACACACCACACACTCACACACACAATCACATACACACTCACACACACACTCACACACACACACTCACACACTCACACTCACACACACACTCATACACACACTCACACTCACACACACACACACACACTCACACACTCACACACACACTCACACACTCACACACACACTCACACTCACACACACACACTCACACACACACACACACTCACACACTCACACACTCACACACTCACACACTCACACACACTCACACACTCACACACACTCACACACACACTCACACTCACACACTCACACACTCACACACACTCACACTCACACACTCACACACTCACACACTCACACACACACATACACTCACACACACACGCTCACACACACTCACACTCACACTCACACACACTCACACTCACACACACACTTTCACACACTCACACACTCACATACACACACTCACACACACACTTTCACACACACTCACACACTCACACACACATACACACACATTCACACACACACTTTCACACACACTCTCACACTCACATACATATACTCACACACACACTCTCATACACACACACTCTCATACACACGCACACACATACTATCTCTCTCAAACACACATGCTATATATACACACACTCACACACATACACACCCTCACTATCTGTCTCTGGAATGCACATATACGATACATACTCACACACTCTCACACACACTATAGCTCAAACACACATACACCTTACACATTCCCACAGTCTCACACTCTCTCACACTCACACACTCACACACTCACACACTCACACACACACTCACTCACACACTCACACACACTCACACACACTCATACCCTCACACACTCACACACACACACACACACTCACACACTCTCACACACACTCACACACACACTCACACACACTCACACACACACACACTCACACACTCACACACACACACACTCACACACTCACACACTCACACACACTCACACACACTCACACCCTCACACACTCACACACACACACACACTCACACACTCTCACACACACTCACACACACACTCACACACACACACACACTCACACACTCACACACTCACACACACTCACACACTCACACACTCACACACACTCACACCCTCACACACTCACACACACACTCACACACATACACACCCTCACTATCTGTCTCTGGAACGCACATATACGATACATACTCACACACTCTCACACACACTATAGCTCAAACACACATACACCTTACACATTCCCACACTCTCACACTCTCTCACACACACGCACACACACACACACGCACACGCGCGCACACACTTGAGGACACTGACAGTTTCATGCTGTCCCCCGTTTCTCCTCACACAATGCCCAGCTGCCAGGAACTGAGCGCTCACCCATCCTGGGCGCCCTCAGCCATCCTCTCGGGACCGACAGGTGCCACGGTGAGTCCGAGGCTCACGGGCTGAAGGGATGGCCCAGCCAGTGACGCTGGCTGCCCACTGCGGGCCTCTCCGTGATGGAGGGGGACCGTGTCAGCTGGTCGGGGGGAGGCAGCCCAGCCAGAGCTTGGCACTTGACGCCAAAGGGGGGCTCCCCTGTCCCTCTCCCACGGGTCCCTCTAATCCATCAAAGAAAGCTAACTGGCCCAGCTGGTGTGGCGCAGTGGTTGAGCGTCAACTTATGAACCAGGAGGTTCGGCACCTGGTCAGGGCACATGCCCGGGTTGCAGGTTCTAATCCCAGTCGGGGGCATGCAGGAGGCAGCCCAACAATGATGCTTTCTCATCATTGATGTTTCTCTCTCTCTCTCTCTCTCCTTCTCCCTTCCTCTCTGACATCAATTTTAAAAAGAACAGAAAGGGGGAGCCCTGAGGGGTGCTAAGCTGAAGAGGGAGGAACATTATCTGATGTGTATTTTACAAAGACCGGGGCCTGGCGAGAAAGGAGGCAGGCGGCAGGCAGGGCAGCAGGTCCCTTCCCAGGAGGTCTTTGTGGCCGCATTTCTGAGTGCTATGCCTGCATCTGTCTCGTCTTTGCAATAGTGTTGAAATTACCCAGTTTTGCCCATGTTTTTTAAAAAACGCAGGGACAGCCCAGCCAACATGGCTCAGTGGTTGAGCATTGACCTATGAACCAGGAGGTCACAGTTGGATCGCTGGAAAGGGCACAGGCCCGGGTTGTGGGCTCGATCCCCGGTGTGGGGCGTGCAGGAGGCAGCTGATCCATGATTCTCTCTCATCATTTTTTTTAAAATATATTTTATTGATTTTTTTTTTTCAGAGAGAAAGGGAAAGTGATAGAGAATTAGAAACATCGATGAGGGAGAAATATTAATCAGCTGCCTCCTGCACACCCCTCACCGGGGATGTGCCTGCAACCAAGGAACATGCCCCTGACCGGAATCAAACCTGGAACCTTTCAGCCCACAGGCCAATGCTCTATCCACTGAGTTTTGGCTCTCTCTCATCATTGATGTTTCTCTCTCCCTCTCCCTCTCCCTTTCTCTCTGAAATCAATAAAAAAAAAAAAATGTATTTTTAAAAAAATAACCATAGAACGTGCAACACCAAGCGTGAACCCTAATGTAAGCCACAGACTCTGGGTAACTGTGAGGTGTCCATGTAGGGCCATTGGTTGTAACAAATGTGCCTCCTGATAAAGGGGGGAGGGGGGTGATGGGAGAGGGTGTGCATGTGTGGAGACAGAGGGTATTTGGGGAATCCGTGTACCGGCCTCTCAATGTTGCTGTGAACCTAAAACTGACCTAAAAAAAAGTCTATTTTTTTTTTTCAATAAAACTACCCATTCTTCATATACGGTATATCCATACAATGGAATCTTGTTAAGCCATCCAATGAGAAATTCTGTGTTTGCCCAGGGGCATGGCTCAGTGGTTGAGTGCTGATCCCCAATCAGGGCACATGCCTGGGGTTGCAGGCCTGATCCCCAGTGTGGGGTGCGCCTCCCCCAGGGGAAAAATCTTAGGCCAATCAGCCTGGACTTTCCTGACCAACACCAGGGAGGTCATCTGCCTGGCAAGACCCCCGAGGGATGGTGTTCTCCCCTGAAATGACTCGTGTGTGTGTGTGTGTGTGTGTGTGTGTGTGTGTTTAATATATTTTATTGATTTTTTCACAGAGAGGAAGGGAGAGGGATAGAGACTTAGAAACATAGATGAGAGAGAAACATCAATCAGCTGCCTCCTGCACACCCCCCATTGGGGACAAGCCTGCAGGGGAGGGTAGTTAGGGGCAAACAGGCTGGCAGGGGAGCAGTTAGGCAACCAAGGTACATGCTCTTGACCCGAATTGAACCTGGGACTCTCCAGTCCACCGGCCGGAGATCTATCCACTGAGCCAAACGGGTCAGGGCTGATTCACTATTTTATCTCTTTAAGTCCCACCCTCTTCCTACCTCTAAAACCTCCCATTTTGTATGACTCCTTGATTGCCTTCTCCTTGTGGGATGGGATGCTGCCTGGGTCACGAATCACCCCATCAAGCCAGGGCCATCCTCAGCTTTGCTCCGGAGTTTGTTTTTTAACACAGCTCTCTCCCCAGACACAACCACCTCCTCCCTCCACCCCAGCCTGATGGGCTGGCTTTTTCCAGCAGACAGACAGACAGCGGGAAGCCTCCGATGGGCTTGTCATTAGGAAGAGGCGTCTTGGCAGCAGTTCCTCACCGGGCATGGATGAGAGAGAAGCAGCCTAGCTTCTAGCCCAGGGCAGATCCCCTGGGGGGACAATGGTGCACTGGCGCCACCTGGAGGCAACCTGGCGCCGTCACAGGAGCCAGAAAGTCGCAGGGGAGTTGTTAGTGCCACTGCAAGAGCTGCCTGCTTGCTTGGACTAAGCCAGTGGTTGGCAAACCGCGGCTCTTTGGCCCCTTGAATGTGGCTCTTCCACAAAATACTATGTTTTGTGTGTGTGTGTGTGTGTGTGTGTGTGTGTGTGTGTGTTTTTATTTTAGCAAAGGCCAGCTTGGGAGTACCCTAATGAAGTTAATAGCAATGTACCTACCTATATAGTTTAAGTTTAAAAAAATGTGGCTCTCCGAAGAAATGTCAATCGTTGTACTGTTGATATTTGGCTCTGTGGACTAATGAGTTTGCCAACCACTGGGCTAAGCCAACAAGAACAAAGTTTCGGGGAGGTGACTCTGCTACAGATTTTAGGAACTGCCTGGGCCTCCATACCTTCCCTCGGAGGAGGCTGAGTTCAAAGGAGATTCTTGAGTAACTTCAGTACTGAAACCTCCCACGGCCCTGGCTGGTTTGGCTCAGTGGGTAGAGCGTTGGCCTGTGTTCTGAAGGATCCCAGGTTCGATTCCCAGTCAGAACACTTTGGGGTGGCAGGCTCGATCCCCAGTAAAGGGGAGTACAGGAGGCAGCCAATCCATGATTCTCTCTCATCAGTGATGTTTCTCTCTCCCTCTCCCTTCCTCTCTGAGACCAATCTATAAATATAAAAGCCTAATATGCACACTGTCCCCATGGGAGTTCAACCGGAAGACAAATCGCTCGCTATGACATGCACTGACCACCAGGGAGCGGTGTGGAACGAAGGAAGGCCTTTGTCGGCCCTGTTCACCAGCCAGGCCTAGGGACCCTACCGGTGCACAAATTTCATGCACCGGCCTCTAGTAAAAATTTATTTGTTAAAAAAAAAAAAAAACCTCCCATGATGGGCTGTAAAGGCCACCCCGCTCCTGACTGAGACCTACAGCAGATTTGCAAATCAGCATCTTTGCCAAAATTAAGAGTAGTCCTTGCCCAGGGGAAGGAAGAAGACTTGGGATTGCTTCAAGTGGCACAGCCAACGTGGCTGGTCTCACTGTAGACGTCCTCACCCACACGGAGAGGGAACATGGCCCTCGGACAGTCAGCAGAGTGAGGCTGTCATGGGGAAGGGACCAGCCAGGCCCAACTCTGCCCTGCTCTGCTCATCTGGGCAGGTTTTTCCAGTAACTTCCTTTCCTGACGGCCCCGTGAGCTACATACAGCACAGCTCAGGAGGTGGGAAACACACTGGAAACACTAGAATTAAAGGGAAGTCGTTTTGAGAATTAACCGGACCTAAGTCTTGAGTCCCAGTGCCAGAATCTCCACTTACGTCCATACTTCCAGGCGTAATTCTGGCAGAATTGGTTTCTCTCTTCATTCAGAGCAGGACTGAACTGTTCTTATCCATGCTCTCCGGCTCAACCGGTCACGGCAAACGTATGACGGCTAAACTTCTCTTTGCCATTAGTTCTGTTCTCCTTCCTAAGACCTCATGTTTTCTTAAGGAAGTTTTCAGGCTCTAGCTGGTGTGGCTCAGTGGATAGAGCATCGGCCTGCAGACTGAAGGGTCTCAGGTTCGATTCCGGACAGGGGCATGTACCTTGGTTGTGGGCACATCCCTAATGGGGGGTGTGCAAGGGGCAGCTGGTCGGTGTTTCTTATCAATGTTTGTAACTCTCTATCCCTCTCCCTTCCTCTCTGTAAAAAAAATCAATAAAATATATTTTAAAAAAGAAAGTTTCAGCCAGACCTAGGGACCCTACCAGTGCACAAATTTCATGCACCGGCTCTAGTACAAATATATTTAAGAAAACATCCCATGATGGGCTATAGAGAACCACCCTGCTCCTGATTGAGACCTACAGCAGATTTGCAAATCAGCAACTTTGCCAAAATTAAGAGTAGTCCTTGCCCAGGAGAAGGAAGAGGAGTTGGTGTTACTTCAAGTGACCTGAAAGGTCCCAGGTTCGATTCCAGTCAAGGGCACATGCAGGGTTGTGGGCTTGATCCCCAGTGGGGGACTTGCAGGAGGCAGCGGATCCATGATTCCCTCTCATCATGGATGTTCCTGTCTCTCTCTCTCTCTCTTCCTTCCTCTCTGAAATCAATAAAAAATAAAAATAAAAATAAATGTTTAAAGAAAGTTTTCGGGTGTAGACAAACAAGGTCATTCCTCCGAGTCTGCCAAGACGGCACTGGGCTTTTTTGCTCCTGGGTGGATGGAACATTCCAGCAGCCCAGGGTCAGCCCTTTGGACTTGCCTAGGAAGAAGGCAAAGCCAGAGTGGTCCGTAAGGCTGCGGTAGGCCTCGGAGGTTTCTGTTGCCAGGCGCGTTTTCAGGGTGACCAAGTCAGTGCTCCGAGGACACTTTGCCCAGGCACCCCTCTAAAAAGTGGGGAAAGTAGGATGTAAAATCTTGGCGTTGCCTGACTCCTGATCCATCTTGCTTTCTACTGAGTACAATTTTAGGAAGAGAGGAGGAGACAGCTTTAGGAGGCGGGCACATGATGATATATCCAGATGATGTGTTAACGGAAAAAGAAAAAGAAAAAAAAGACATTGAAACTGTATAGAATTTTGTGAGTTTACTTGAGCCAAACTGGCGACATATGCCGGGAAGCAGAACCTCAATGAATTGAGATAATGCTCCGAAGAATGGCGGGTTACATTTCTATTTATACATTGCAATCAAAGGAGGGACATAGGTGGGTTAAAGGGGTGGGATAAAGCAAGGCGGTGGGAAACCCCTGGGATTGGATAAAAGTAAAATGATGGACACGTACTTAGGTGGGTGCAGGAACAATTAATATGATAATGAGGCATCTGTCCTGGTGTCCAACACACCGGGTTGTGCCCCAGAAAAAAAGGGGTGGGGGGTTACAAGTTACCCAGACATCTCACAGATATGTTATCTAAGAGGCAAAAGGCAAATGGGCTCACGATCTTTGTCAGGAAAAATATCAGCCTAGGACATGACTGCCCACTATAACCTGTTTGCAGTTAGATAGTTAGTTTTCAAACCATCTTTCGTGGTTATTTTAGGTCTCTGAGTTTGCAAGACTGCCACGAAGGCCTCCCCTGAGCTGATCAGGTCAGCATGTGGCTCCTTTCGTCCACAAATGGTACTCTTGAAACCTGTATAATTTCATTAACCAAAGTAACCCCAGTAAATTTAATTTTTTTAAAAATGTTTTAGTCGAAACCAGTTTAGCTCAGTGGATAGAGCATTGGCCTGCGGACTGAAGGGTCCCAGGTTTGATTCTGGTCAAGGGCATGTACGTTGGTTGTGGGCACATCCCCAATGGGAGGTGTGCAGGAGGCAGCTGATGGCTGTTTCTCTCTCATCGATGTTACCAACTCTCTATCCCTCTCCCTTCCTCTCTGTAAAAAATCAATAAAATATATATATATTTTTTAATGTTGTAAAGAATTGAGGAAGAGGAGTCTCGCAGAGGTCAAAGGTGGCCATGGGGGCCCCAAGGACAAAGGAAAGTGTGTTGGGTCTCAGGGCCAGGGTGGGCCGATATTGAGGGTACCCCCATAATTAGTGCTGGGGAGGAGGAAGGCAGGGCCTGGGACGGGTAAGGGTCAGATATGGGGCCGGAAAGGCCCTGGCCCCGAGGTCAGAGGGCTGGGGAGGGGGATGGGGGAGCGGGGGTCCTGGGAAGGAAGGTGCCTCCAGGACTTACCACAGCCTCCCTATGTGGCTCTGGGCTCCTACCCTCCTCCTCTTCCTTCTCCCTCCCTGTCTCTTCCATGCCAGTCCCCTCTGATTTTCTTTCTTTTTAAAAAAATATATTTTATTGATTTTTTAAAGAGGAAGGGAGAGGGATAGAGAGCTAGAAACATCTATCAGCTGCCTCCTGCACACCTACAACTGAAGATGTGCCCGCAACCAAGGCTGATCGAACCCCAAACCGGTTAGGGCTCTGGTTTTCTATTTGGCTTTGTTCAATTGTGAATACCACGGTGGGGGGGGAGGGGAGAGGAGGCGGGAGCATTGAGGCCTCTCTTCTAAGCAATCACGCAATGCCTTCACTTCCTCCCTCCTCCCAGCCAAGTGTGAGCTATAAAATCAAAGTTCACCTCCTGCAAGTGGCTTCCAAGAGAACCAAGCCAGCAAAGACCTATCTTTCTTTCCCCTGTTTTTTTCTTAAACTGGTTTTTAGTGTTCTCTGCCCTTCCCAACCCCTCTCGGGGGGCACCTGTGGCCCAGGGGCTTAGCCACACAGTCCCCTCTGCAGGAGGGCTCCCCACAGAGGCAGTCATGAGCTTGGAGAATGGTTACACTGAGTGTAACACTGAGTGACCAAGCAAGTAGTGACAGGAAGTGAAAGGAAGGATGGGAAGGACCTTGAGGCATTGGGTGTAGCTGGAAGTACTGCATGAACTCACCATCTTTAATGTAAAACAATAAAAGCATAAACAGATGTGCACGCACACAGAGATGTCAGCATATATCTGTGTAAAGGTCCTTGAATCACATTAAACATCATTCCTTTGGTTCAACCTCGTTTCCTTATAACGTTGGTGACTTGGTGTAGGAACTTCTCTCTTCTTATATTAGTTTATTGTAGAGTTGATTTATTATACGTCGTTTTGGCACAGTCCTGGGAACCTAGTGGAGATATTAAGTGGGAACTTACTGCATAAATATATATCCTATGTGCCTGACCAGCTGGCTCAGTGGAAAGAGAGTCAGCCTGCAGACTGAAAGGTCCCAGGTTCGATTCCAGTCAAGGGCATGTACCTTGGTTGCAGGCACATCCCCAGTGGGGGGTGTTCAGGAGGCAGCTGATCGATGTTTCTCTCTCATTGATGTTTCTAACTCTCTATCTCTGAGCCAAACTGGCGAGGATTCCTTCACGTGCTGCCAAGGGGCCTCTGACTTTCATAATTACCTTGTGATCATGCAATTACCGTCAGCCTTTCCTTCTTCAAAATTTCCTCCTGCAAGTTCATCCAGATCCGTTGTCCTTCTTATGTCTATCCCTCCCATCTTTCCAAATACCTAGTGCATTTCACCTAATAGTGCATCTCCTTCCGCCGGAACACCATCCAAATTCCCTACCAGCAAAAGCATTAATAATTGCACTGCTGATGCCGAAACTGGTTTGGCTCAATGGATAGAGCGTCGGCCTGCGGACTGAAAGGTCCCAGATTCGATTCCGGTCAAGGGCATGTACCTTAGTTGCAGACACATCCCCAGTAGAGGGTGTGCAAGAAGCAGCTGATCGATGTTTCTCTCTCATTGATGTTTCTAACTCTCTATCCCTCTCTCTTCCTCTCTGTAAAAAAATCAATAAAAACATATTAAATAAAAAGCAAACAATTGCACTGCTTCCTGTCAGCAGGGAAAGCTCACCCCAGCTAGTATGAGGTTGGCATTGCTGGTCAGGTAGCAGGTGGTTCCACTGCGGAACCCTATCTTAGAGTCTGTGTCTTGGGCCAGTGTTCGGCAAACTGCGGCTCACGAGCCACATGCGGCTCTTTGGCCCCTTGAGTGTGGCTCTTCCACAAAATACCATGGCCTGGGCGAATCTATTTTTTTTTAATATATTTTATTGATTTTTTTTTTTTTTACAGAGAGGAAGGAAGAGGGATAGAGAGCTAGAAACATTGATCAGCTGCCTCCTGCACACACCCCACACTGGAGATGTGCCCGCAACCAAGGTACATAACCTTGACTGGAATCGAACCCCAGACCCTTCAGTCCACAGGCTGACACTCTATCCACTGCACTAAACCGGCTTCAGCTGGGCGAGTCTGTTTTGAAAAAGTGGCTTTAGAAGAAGTTGAAGTTTAAAAAAAAATGTTTCTCTCAAAAGAAATTTCAATCGTTGTCCTGTCGATATTTGGCTCTGTGGATTCCTGAGTTTGCCCACCGCTGCCTTGGGCTATTCCTGGTGGCAACAGGTACAGGCTGGTTCCCTGGGAAACCACGTCTGAGGTTGAGATGAGCACTCAGGAAGCTTACTCGAGGTGCTCTGGGGATGAAAGAAACTATTGGGAGGAGGTGGACTGTGCTATGGTCTCTACAAAGGCCTCAGCTGACCCCTGGGGGGAGTCTCATGCCCGAATGGCCCTTCAGAGTTGTCAGACCCTCGCAATGAAGTTATGGGAAAGAGGCTGCCCCATGAGAATGGCATGACCTTGGGCAAGGCGATCCTGTGCAGCCAAGGGCAGTGTCTGAAGAGGACGGGTGGCCGAAACCGGTTTAGCTCAGTGGTAGAGCATCGGCCTGCGGACTGGAGGGTCCCAGGTTCGATTCCGGTCAAGGGCATGTACATTGGTTGCGGGCACATCCCCGGTGGGGGGGGTGCAGGAGGCAGCTGGTCAATGTTTCTCTCTCATCGACGTTTCTAGCTCTCTATCTCTCTCCCTTCCTCTCTGTAGGAAATCAATAAAATATATATTTTCTTTAAAATGAAGAGGACGGGTGGCTGGAGGCTCCCAGCCAGCAGTGCTCCCAGAGCCCTCTGGATCTGCAGAGGGATCCAGATGCAGGCCATCCATCCTGCACCTTGCAATCTGGACGTGATTGGTCTTAGCGTGCTCATTCCCCCATCAAGCCGCATGCTGTCTGCCCGGGCATATGGTCTCTCTCTCATAATTATGTAACCTGCATTGCCATCGCATGCTCTGTGACAGAATTATTTAACTCTGGGACCTTAAATAGCAGGGTGTGTGACGGGTCCAAAAGGCAATGAACGGAAATGAACGGAATGGGAGCATTGTTTTCCCATGGATGATCTTCTGGAGACAGAGATACTAACCCAAATGGAACATTCTCATACAGAATCTAGACGTTCAGAATACATAAGGCTAATTGTTTTTGCTTTGGAGGACTGGAGAGGGATTGGACAACCCTAACCCCCAGGATTCTGTTATCAGCTGAATCCTGGACACTGAACGTATGCTCTCAGTGGTGTTTCTGTGAATTTGGATTCCAAAGACAAAGGAAACAAAATGAAAAATAAACAACAGACCCGGCCGGTGTGGCTCAGTGGTTGAGCATCGACCTATGAACCAGGAGGTCAAGTTCCATTCCCGGTCAGGGCACATGCCTGGGTTATGGGCTCGATCCCATTGATCAGCTACCTCCAGGGGCGTCCAGGAGGTAGCTGATCAATGATTCTCCCTCATCATTGATGTTTCTATCTCTCTCTCCCCCCTTTCCTTCCTCTTTAAAATTAATAAAAACATATTTTTTAAAAATAAACAAACAACCGGTATTTTCTTTCTGAAACAGAATTTATTAGCAAACATTGCTCAGAGTCATTGGCTAGGCCCTGGCCATATTTTTCACAGGAAGTCTTTGCCACAAAAGGATTTGACCTGTGTTTGCAGAGCCACTGAGCAGAGTGTCAAGGTAGCTTGGTTTCCCTGGAGATGGGTCATCTCAGGTCAGAGTAAGAAGGAACTATCTCAAGTCCAGCCTAAATCCACAGGTGGGGAGGCCAGCAGAGGTTATTTTGACTCTAAGACTGAATAAGGCAACATGGCGATAGTAGCCATGGTATGTTTGTGATCCACAGGGATCCCTGTGTGTGTAGTGAGGTGGATGGTCCAGGGGTTTTTGCTTAAGTAGAAGAAAGATCAATCAATTTTTCAATGACACATACACTAATAAAAGAGAAAAAATGCTAATTGACCATAACTTTGCTACACACACAGCCAATCAGAGCGGGTATGCAAGTTAACCCAACAAAGATGGCTGTTAATTTGCATATGCTGAGGAGGAAGGAGTGAAGACTGAAGACAGCATAGAAGGAAGAGGGAGGAAAGTGGAAAGCAAGGCAGCTGCTGGAGGGAAAGTGCGGGTGGCATGGGCAGCCCCAGCAGCAGGCAGCGGTAGACGGGGCGGGCGGGGCAGGGCGGGGCAGGTGGGGTGGAGCAAGAGTGGCACTCCGGGGCCTCAGAGGTGGTGGTGGTGGTGGTGGCCACGGGCAGAGCGGGACAGGCAGTGGCCCCACCACATGTGGCAGGTCGGGCAGGCAAGGTGGGGCATGCAATGGCCTCGGCGTGCATGGCCACGGAGATGGTGGTGACAGTGGCCATGCAGTGGTGGCCACCATTGCATGTCCTGCCTGCCACAGTGGGAAAGGTGGTGATGGCGGGAGAGAAGCCTGCCAGAAGTCTTCTGCAACGGGCCTCTAGTTTCATTATAAATACCAACAGTGACATAATAAAATGTTTATGTTTATCTTGTCATCTCCCCCAGTCCCACCCCAAAGTTCTCAACAGGAAAAGGACACTGGTGTTTGAAGACAGAGAAGTGAAGGGAAACCCAGGGTGTGAGTTGGACATGGGTCGCATTTGTGAATTATTGTACCTCAGGCAAAGAGGCGGTTGTGTTTTAGGGCACAAGCTATATCAAACAAAACCACAGATGCCCTGTTAAATTTGAATTTCAGATAAACAATGAATAATTGTTAGTTTTTCCCAAATATTGCATGGCACCCTAAAAAGTATGAATCAAACTGTGTGTCTTAACTGGCAACTTTATTGTATTTTTGAATGAGACCATTACACCAAGGGATTTGCAAGGTGAGGGGAACCACCAGTAAGAACAAGGTTATTTCCCAGATGGTGTGGTTCAGTGGTTGAGCATTGACCTATGAACCAGGAGACCACAGTTCGATTCCCAGTCAGGGTAGATGCCTAGGTTCCAGGCTTAATCCCCAGTGTGGGGCATGAAGGAGGCAGCCGATCAATGATTCTCTCTCATCATTGGTGTTTCTCTCTCTCACTCTCTCTCCCTTCCTCTCTGAAATCAATAAAAATCAATAAATATTGCTGAAACTGGTTTGGCTCAGTGGATAGAGCGTCAGCCTGTGGATTGAAAGGTCCCGGGTTCGATTCCAGTCAAGGGCATGTACCTTGGTTGCAGGCACATCCCCAGTAAGGGGGTGTGCAAGAGGCAGCTGATCGATGTTTCTCTCTCATCGATGTTTCTAACTACCTCTCTCTCTTCCTCTCTATAAAAAAAATCAATAAAATATATTTTTTAAAAATCAATAAATATTACATATTTATATAGCTATAATATTATATCTACAATAATAAAAGAGAAAGATGCAAATTGACTGTACCTTCGCAGTGCCTACAGCCAATGAGGAGTGAGTATTCAAATTAATCCAACAAAGATGGTGGGTTAATTTGCATACACAGGCGTTCAGCAGCCAGGGGTGGGACACTTGGCCATGGCGACAATACAGGCATCTTTCACCGCCCCAGCCACTCTGGGCCTCTGGGAAGTGTGGGAAGGCGAAAAGGCAGCTCTGGGCTGGAGCAAAGGCTGTGCCGGCAGCCAGGGGAAGGAAGGCCCATTCTTGCACAAATCTTCGTGCATCAGCCATCTATTATCTATCGATATATGTATGGATTGAGTCCAAGGAGGAGTGACAAAGAGGAAACTAAACTGAGTTAGACAGCCAGACACAATTGGGCTGCCCAGTGGCATAGAAACACACTGTACATGGGGCTTACAGACCCAAAGAGACCAGTAGACATGACCCCACAGACAACTGAGACCAAGTGCAAGTAACTGTGACAACACACATGTCTGATCTGAGTCCCAGGGGAGTGGGAGGCGGTGTGATGGGGTGGCCATGGTTCCTTCCCGGTGAGAAATGAATGGATCATGGCATTGTTCACCTGTGGTTTTAGAATTTTAAAAGGTAGAGCAAGCCTTCGTTGTGACTAACTTACTCTCCATGAGGTTGTGGAAAGATCCATTGGCCATGGTCCAGCCAGAGCGACAAAAGTCCCCGGTGACCTTTGTGGGAACTGGTGTACCACGGATAAGCATCAAGAGGTAAGTGCCCGCAGGTCTCTCCACACAATAATTCTGTCTCTACCTGTCCATCCAGGTAACGAGGAGGCTTTGTCCTGCAAAGCTACGGTAATTAAAGCAGTGAGCAACAGTGATGGGGTTGGCAGATCAAAGAAATAATATTAAAAGTCTCTCTCGGTAATCCTGTGACATAATCATATTTTTTTTTTAAAGTGTTCAATCAGTAATAGGGGGACAATCAGCTCACCATTTAAAGGAAAATTATAAACCTGAAGAGAAATGACTGACCCCTCCCTCCTCCTTCTCTGGATTTCTCTGTCCTCAGACCTGATTGGACTTACTGGGGGGTTTTTTGTTTGTTTGTTTTGTTTTTGTTTTTTTATGTTTTGTGTGTGTGTTTTTTTTTAATATTTTTATTGATTTTTTTACAGAGAGGAAAGGAGAGAGAGAAAGAGAGAGTTAGAAACATTGATGAGAGAGAAACATTGTCAGCTGCCTCCAGCACACTCCTTACTGGGGACACACTTGCAACCAAGGTACATGCCCTTGACTGGAATTGAACCCGGGACCTTTCAGTCCGCAGGCTGGCACTCTATCCACTAAGCCAAACAGGTTTTGGCTGAACTTTCTGTTTTTTTTAGGAGTCATTCAGAAAGACCAGAGGCAGTATTTGCACAAGGCCACAGATTTCATAGCAGTAATCAGAAAAAATAATCTCCCACTCAATTCTCTCCTTTCTTCCTCTTGCATGGGACCCCAGGGGACTGCTTCGCCCAGTTTCAAAATTATTATAATTTTTTTCGTTAGTTTTTGTGAAGACTTTCAAAGAGCAGTGCCAGGGAAGACCAGGGGACAGCGGAAGACATCCCAGAGAATCCCCAGGGTGCAGGCTCTGCCGTGAGCCACGCACAGAACCATGAGTCAGACACGATGTGTGACCACAGAAGCAATGCATTCACACATCTCCTGGGTGGCTTCAACAACAAAGTCTGTTTTCTGCTCGGAGAACATGCCTCAGCCATGATTCAGCCCTGACTCACAGCTCCCTGACCAGTTGGCTTTCAGGAGAGAAAATCCAGCCCAGGCTGGTTAGCAATGAGCCACATTGAACCAGGCTTCCAGACACTTGGATGACACAGCATTCCTGCACCTCAGAAAATGTGACTTTTCTTCATCATTCCTCTTTTGCTTTTCTTTTTTTTTCTTTTTGTCAATTTTTTTAATTACAGTTTACATTCAGTAGTATCATTTCCTCCTTTCTCTTTTATTTTTTTTAAATATATCTCATTGATTTTTTTTTTCAGAGAGGAAGAGAGAGGGATAGAGAGTTAGAAACATCAATGAGAGAGAAACATTGATCAGCTGCCTCTTGCACACCCCCCACTGGGGATGTGCCCACAACCAAGGTACATGCTCTAAAGCGGAATCCAACCCAGGACCTTCCAGTCCGCAGGCCGACGCTCTATCCACTGAGCAAAACCGGCTAGGGCTCCTCCTTTCTCTTTTAAATAAATCCATTTTGGAGGGATTTTAGGAAATTGAAATTACCTCAATTTCCACGTCTATAAAAATGGTGAGGATTACATAGTCTATGTGAAATATGGAGAATAGTGTCTGGAAAAAAAGCAATAGTTTTAAGAAAGGTCTCCAAGTTAATTATTCATAGGGATGTAATTGAAAATTTTAATTTAGTGGTAGAATCAAAGAAATAGTATTAAGAGGGAGGAGCCACTGTGGGAGGAGGGAACATCTATAATAGTTTCAACAATAAAGATACATTTTTTTAAATATATTTTATTGATTTTTTACAGATAGGAAGAGAGAGGGATAGAGAGTTAGAAACATCGATGAGAGAGAATCATCGATCAGCTGCCTCTTGCACACCCCCTACTGGGGATGTGCCCGCAACCAAGGTACATGCCCTTGACCGGAATCGAACCCGGGACCTTTCAGTCCGCAGGCAGACGCTCTACCACTGAGCCAAACCGGTTTCGGCAAGATACATTTTTTTAAAAGCTGTTCAACCAATGTGAGCCAGGATTATTAATTATTAATATTTTATTGGCAACCTTGCCCCAGGTTGTCTCTGGTCTCACTTCCCTCTGCCCTCCACTAACCAGGCCAAACTCTATGACCTGCATCCTAGTTCTTATGGGTTCATTGATGCCCTTCCCCTGCCCCCAATTTGTATGATAAAGTCCTAACCCCCGGGATTTCAGATTGTGACCTTATTTGGAATAAGGTCCTTTTAGATGTCATTGCTTGAATTAAGGGAGGTCATCCATATGACTGGTTTTCCTATTTAAAAAAAAAAAAAAAAAAAAAGTTGGGGGGAGAAGCCCTAACTGGTGTGGCTCAGTGAATAGAGCGTCGGCCTGCGAACTGAAGGGTCCCAGGTTCGATTCTAGTCAAGGGCATGTACCTTGGTTGCAGGCACATCCCCAGTAGGGGGCGTGCAGGAGGCAGCTGATCAATGTTTCTCTCTCATCGATGTTTCTAACTCTCTATCCCTCTCCCTTCTTCTCTGTAAAAAAGAACACAAAAACAATAAAAACATATTTTTTAAAAAAAATTGGACAAGAGACACAAGCACAGAGAGAAGGCACTGGCGAGATGCAGGGGGGACACCTGGTGAAGATGGAGACAGAGAGGGGCCGATGCTTGTCCAAGCTGAAGAACACACGGATGCCCAACAAACCACCAGAAGAGAGAAGAGAGGCCTGGAACAGGTCCTCAGCCACAGCGTTCAAACCACCCCTGCCACTCCTTGACCTTGGACTTCTAGCCTCCAGAGCTAGGAAACCACAAATGGCTGCTGCCCAAAACACTCCCTTTGGGGTCCTGTGTTCACAGTCACCCTCCCAAACACCTAATGCTGGCACCGGGCTTGGACTTCCTCACCTCCATGTCTCCGCTGTGTCCTTGAACTGGAGAGACCTCCCCCCCTCACTGCCCAGGAAAAATCAATCCATATCATGTGCCACACGTGCTCACTCAGATCTCAGCAATCAGAACCTGCCCATTTCCTGCTGTTCGCTGTGTATGTTCTTGTGCTGGAGTGCTGAGGGCCACACCTGTTGCTAGGATCACATCTCCCGGGGCAGGAAGGAACCTCCCACCACACCCTGGTCCCAGAGCCCCGGGGATTAGTGGGGAGGGCCAGTCTCCGAGGCTGAGAGCTAGATCTGCATCAGCTGCCGTTTTTCCTTCCTATGAAAAGATATAATTTTCTTGGATACTTTTTCACTCCCTTAGAGACAACGTGGGGGCCCTCCAGAGAAAAGAGCAGGAGCGGGCACTGCACCTCATGGGACTGTGAGTCTCCGCCAGGTGGGCTTTCCCAGACATAGCTTGAGTTCTTTTTCTTTTTTTCTTTCATATATATATATCTTATTGAAATTTTATAGAGAGAAAGGGAGAGGGATAGAGAGTTAGAAACATCGATGACGAGGGAAACATCAACCAGCTGCTTCCTGCACACCCCCTACTGGGGATGTGCCCGCAACCAATGTACATGCTCTTGACCGGAATCGAACCTGGGACCCTCCAGTCCGCAGACCGACGCTCTATCCACTGAGCCAAACTGGCTTTGGCTAGCTTGAGTTCTGGAAAGCCTCCTGAATTACTCCTTGGAATGGATTCTGCTGATAGAATTCTACCAGTAAATTAAAATTTTCAGTTGCATCCTTGTGAATAATTAACTTGGGGACTTTCTTAAAGCAAAGAATAACTCTGCAGGAAAGGCAGAATCAGTGCACTACAAGTCAGGAGAATTCCCATTAAAAATCGTTTTTTCTTAAAAAAAAAAAAAAAAAAAAAAAAAAAAAAAAAAAAAAGGAAGACCTGGCAACACTGGATCCCTTTCCCTTTAAAAGCAACAGTAAGTTAGAGCTGAGCAGTATAATGGGAACCCAAATCCGGCTGCCTGCCACCACAAAAAACAAACTTGTGAGACAGATGCGAGTGAGAAAGGAAAGAGGTTTATTCCGGTGCCTGCAACCTGAAAAGATGGGGGACTCCTGTGGCAAAGCCCATCTCCACATCTCAGTGCAGCCAGAGGTTTTTATGAGGAGGGAGAGGGAGAGCAGAACAAAGAAATCAAGGGGATGGGGTTGGGGTTGAAAAGGTCTCTCTGTGCACATTGGCACATTTCATGCCAAGAAGGACCTTGAAACTGGTCGAGTGAGGGTTTGGTGTGTGTCATCCTGGTCTTTGTCGTCCTGGCTCAGCATCATCCTGGTTCTATGGCTGAAGGTCAGCAAATCTCCCAGAACTGGGATGACTCACGGTTGGAGTCTGCAGCTTCTGAAGTTATTTCCTAGGATTCTTATACAAACCTGCTGTTTACCCACACGCTGCATATTAGACCGGTCAGCATTTACAGAAACTGTGTCAAACAGTGGTGGTGGGCTGCAATTCCCCACTGTTACAGTAGCAGCTGGCCCTCTGTAGGGGTTTAGACACCCTCCCACATGGACAGCCCCATGACACTCCCACCCACTTTCACCCTCTTCTGCATATTTGCCTGGCTTCTCATTTAGGCTCTGAGTTTTCTGACTCCTTAGAAAGGGATTTCAAAGATTCCTTAACTTTCTTTTATTTTCTTTTCTTAAATATATTTTATTGATGTTTTACAAAAAGGAAGAGAGAGGGATAGAGACTTAGAAACATCGATGAGAGAGAATCATCAATCATTTGCCTCTTGTACACCCCCTACTGGGAATGTGCCCGCAACCAAGGTACATGTCCTTGACCGGAATCGAACCTGGGACCTATCGGTCCGAAGGCCGACACTCTATCCACTGAGCCAAACCAGTTTCAGCAAAGATTCCTTAACTTTCAAACCTTCTTCTCTTTCCTCTCTTGGTCTTGTTCTAGCCTCTTCACTCACCACAAGCAGGCATGGTTTTTCTGTCTTGAAAATTTCATTTAATTCTTTTTATAAAACAGCTTAGATGGGACCTTGACGATAGTCACCAACCGTGTTGTGAGATATAAAAAAGCAAAAGACTAAAGGTCAAGGGAACTGAAGTTTTGCTCAGATCTGCCTGTGGCCTATCTTGCAATCTCCAGGTACTCAGCAACTGGCACCAGACATACAGAGCGTGTTCCAGGAGGATGTTCTGAATGGATACACCAACCTTACTTTTTTTTTTTTTTTAAATGTATTTTATTGATTTTTTTTTTTTTTTTTTTTTTTTTTTTTTTTTTTTTTACAGAGAGGAAGGGAGAGGGATAGAGAGTTAGAAACACTGATGAGCCAAAACCGGTTTGGCTCAATGGATAGAGCGTCGGCTTGGGGACTGAAGGGACCCGGGTTCGATTCTGGTCAGGGGCATGTACCTTGGTTGCAGGCATATCCCCAGTAGGGGGTGTGCAAGAGGCAGCTGATCAATGACTCTCATTGATGTTTCTAACTCTGTATCTCTCTCCCTTCCTCTCTGTACAAAATCAATAAAATATATTTTAAAAAAAGAAAGAAAGAAAGAAAGAAAGAAAGAAAGAAAGAAAGAAAGAAAGAAAGAAAGAAAGAAAGAAAGAAAGATTGATGAGAGAGAAACATCGATCACTTACCTCCTACACACCTGCTATCAGGGATGTGCCTGAAACCAAGGTACATGCCCTTGACCGGAATCGAACCTGGGACCCTTGAGTCCAAAGGCTGACGCTCTATCCACTGAGCCAAGCCGGTTAGGGCTACACCAACCTTATTTGGTCTTAAGCAGTCTCCAAGGTTCATCCAGCTCTCCTTTTGGTGGTTTGTGAGAGCAAGGGAGAGTTCCTAATAAGTTCAGGTGGCTGAATGACAGCATGATGGCCAGGGACACTAAAGTCTTCCCAATGGTAATTCCCCCTGGACGGAGCCCATGAACTTTGGTTGCTTCTGTGCTCAGTCTGTATACACTGAATGGCCAGATTATGATGATCTCTGAACGCATAATAATCTGGCCACTCAGTCTATATCCTTTATGATAAAAGGCTAATATGCAAATTGTCCCCTCCACCAGAAGTTCGACCAGCAGGCAGCCTGGCCATCTGCCCATGTGCCCTCCCCCTTGCCAGATTGGCTGGACCCCACCTATGTACAAATTCATGCACAGGGTCTCTAATATATATATATATCCATATAGAAGATACACACACACACACACACACACACACACACACACACTGAGTGGCCAGATTATTATGTGTTCAGAGATCATAATAATCTTGCCACTCAGTGTCTATGGAGATTAACAAAATGCAGCACTGCTTTGGCAATTTCCTGCAATGGGTGAATAAGAAAACCAGATGGGGTCACCAAGATGATCCCCCAGACTCATACTTCCATCTTGCTCATCTTCTGTGACACCATCACCTTGTGCTCTTTTGCCCTCTGACCTCCCCTTCTGGGAAATTTCTCACAACTCCCTGAGACAGAGCATCGTGGTCTCCTGGCTAAGCACTTCCTGGTGGTTAGATGAGTGGTGCCTCTTTAATGGTGTTGGTTACAAATAGAGAAGCTTAAAATGCTCGTCCCTCTGGGAGAGGCTGCCCAGACCTCAGAGTGCATTAGCATCCTGGTACTTCCCATCCCGGATGCAGACGTTGGTCCAGGGAGGAGAGAGGGGGGCAAGCGAAGGCAGCACAGCATCAGGGCCCAAAGCCAGCAGGCGAGAGAGGCTCCTGTCTGCATCACAGGGGTCTCCGGGACACGCTCAGCCTATTTTCAATTCTTACGGAGGTACTTACAGGCATCAACTTCACTTTCAAGCAAAAAATCTTTTTAAATATATTTTATTGATTTTTTTACAGAGAGGACGAGAGAGGGATAGAGAATTAGAAACATGGATAAGAGAATCATCGATCAGCTGCCTCTTGCGTGCCCCCTATTGGGGATGTGCCTGCAACCAAGGTACATGCCCTTGACCGGAATCGAACCTGGGACCCCTCAGTCGGCAGGCCGACGCTCTAACCACTGAACCAAACCGGTCTCGGCTCATGCAATTTTTACCTCTAAGTTGTTTATTTATTTATTTTAAATATATTTATTGATTTTTTTACAGAGAGAAAGGGAGAGGGATAGAGAGCTACCTCTAAGTTATTATATTGTATTGAAAACACTGGTGTCCTTCCAGAAAAGAGATCAAAGTTCAACTACACCGAGAAGAGATTGTCCCAAATGAACCAAGGGAAGGCGGGGTGCCTTGTGGACCCAGAGCCACACCCTTCATTAATCCTCTCATCAACAACACTCCCAGAACAGAGTTCAAGGTCTGAGTGGAGGACTTGCTAAGAGAAAACCTGGCCCCGGGCCACACAGCTGGCTCTCTGATATGGTCACCCACCAGGCCTACAGCTCAGCACCCACCTCCCAGCGAAGCCGTTTGGTGTCAGGTACACATCTTCGGATTTATCTGATCTTCATCCGCCTCAAACTCTGCTCGTTGGGACTAAACACGAAGTCTGAGGTACTTCTTATCCGGCATTGCTCAGTCCCTGGTCTTGACATCGGCTTGGCCACGTCAGGGCTTGCTCTGTGACCCTGAGCCTTAATTTCCTCATCTGGAATGAGTAGTCATAAAGCTTATCGCCAAGAGTGGTTGTACAGATGCAAAATCCTTTACAACCCTGAATGTAAAGGCTGGTTTCTTTGTCCAGGAGTCTGGACTGATGGTTTCAATATCTTTGTTGTAAAGATGAGTTGTTATTTTTTAAAAATATATATATTTTATTGATTTTTCACAGAGAGGAAGAGAGAGGGACAGATAGCCAGAAACATTGATGAGAGAGAAACATCAATCAGCTGCCTCCTGCACACCCCACACTGGGGATGTGCCCACAACCCAGGTACATGCCCTTGACTGGAATCGAACCCAGGACCTTTCAGTCTGCAGGCTGATGCTCTAACCACTGAGCCAAACCGGTTTCAGCGTAAAGATGAATTTTAAAACAAAACAAAAAACACTGAGCTGGCCCTTCCAGAGGACTTCACAGATGATATCGCTATGGAAATCACTCGATCGAGTTGTATATAAAACAGACTATAATAATGTCCGTCATCAGATAACAAAGACGTAGGACAGACATCCTGGCATGCTGCAAGCATCTCTCTTCCCAGGGGGCCCCCAGCGGTCCCCTGCAGCAGTTTCCTTCGGATCCCTCCGCTGTTTTTCGTTGTTTAAAGACACACATTAATGTACAGCCTCCTCCCATTCTCTCCGTAAATTACGGCATTCACGCCAAGTGGCAGCTGCCGTAATTAAGACACAGTTAATTGCCTATCCCCTTAATTGCGGTGATAGGATTTTGACAGCTTGGTAAATAAGAATTGTTTGGCTTCCTCTGGCAATTTCAGCCTGGGCTCCCCTCGCAAGCGCTTCCTCACCCAATTCCAGGACCAAGGGCTGTGTCCGCAGGAAGATGGATGAGAAAGAGACCCTGAGTTACCTGCAGGCCCCTCTGATCATGGGCCCGCCCCAACTTCACCTATTCTGGCCAATAAACTCCTCCCAGGAATTTTCTCCACAGGAATCAGTCGTCCCAGGGGATGAAACAAATGGGAAGCACCCTAACCGGTGTGGCTCAGTGGATAGAGCGTCGGCCTGCGGACTGAGGGGTCCCGGGTTTGATTCCGGTTAAGGGTGCGTACCTTGGTTGCAAGCACATCCCCTGTGGGAGATGTGCAGGAGGCAGCTGATCTATGTTTCTCTCTCCTCGATGTTTCTAACTCTCTATCCCTCTCTCTTCCTCTCTGTAAAAAAAAAAGCAATTAAATATATATATTTTTTATAAATGGGAAGCCACAGAACCAGGAGGTCTGGGTCCTGGGGCAATGATTGCTATTGCTGCTGGGCCTCTGGGTGGGGGTGGAGGGGAGGGGACTGGAGGGGGGTGGGCAGCATCATGCTCTCAGACAAGGAGACAGAAGCCAGAATGTAAACACACCCAGGGTCCTGCAGGCTGCATGCCAGCCCAGGTCTCTGACCTCAGCCTTCCCACTGTGCCCCAAGGACCTCCACGAAGGCCAAGAAAAAGGATGGTTCAAAGCGAGACCCTTGGGGCCACCCAGACCCGGGCTCAGAGCTTCCCTTCACCTTTTTTTTTGCTCGTGTAACAACAGGCACGTTACTGCGTGTTCTCGGGCCTCCTTTGCTTCTGTTGCCACGGGGATTCTGCACCGCCCTCCTCACAGGATTGGGAGGTGAAGACATGATCAGATCATACAAGGAGCTTTGGCAGCGTGGCAGGCTGCCGGGAAGAGCTCAGCAATGGAAAGTGACTTAGCAAGCGTGACCTTTGTTCCAGACTCGCATAAATAATTTTTGTTGCATTTTTTAAAAATATATATATTTTATTGATTTTTTTACAGAGAGGAAGGGAGAGGGAAAGAAAGCTAGAAACATAGATGAGAGAGAAACATCGGCCAGCTGCCTCCTGCACACCCCCTACTGGGGATGTGCCCGCAACCAAGGTACAAGGCCTTGACCGGAATGGAACCCGGGACCTTTCAGTCCGCAGGCCAATGCTCCATCCACTGAGCAACACAGGTTTCGGCTGTTGCTTTTCTTAATTTTTCGTAAATTTGATTTTGATTGCGGTCCACAATCCAGGTGTCTGCCTCTGGCAGGGCCTTACACCTCCCAGTGCCTCCAGGGCACCGTGGCAAAGAGCCAGGGACCGCATGGAGAGCCACACTCCGGCTCCCGCGGGGCCCATCAGGAAACTGGACCGAATTCTCAGAGCCTCCCGGGAGGCAGGGGAAGTGTCTGCACTTGCCTGCCGGGCCCGTAGGTGCTGCCAGGAAAGGGAAGAGAAACAAAACAAGCGTCCACAATAGACCCGCAGGAACCCTCCTCTCCTACGTCAGTTGTTATTAGCGCCGAAAGCAGGACCGTCAGCTCTGATTGTGACAACCCCAGAGATCAGTCAGTCCTGCCTCCCCGAGGCCACACAGTAGGCTTGGGAATAATAATAATAATAAAAAAAAAAGGATGTTAGTAACAATGACATCTGACTCTCTCGCTCAGTTGCCATGGTTTGTGTACTCCAGCTCCTGTCCTGTCCTAAGTAAGAGGTGAAGGTGACTTGGTATGTAATATTTAACATTTTCCCCCAACAAGTGAATGAATGAATGAACGAGTGAGTGAGTGAGTGAGTGAGTGAGTGAGTGAAGTGTATGGAGGGGAAAATCCTATGTAAAAGCAAGATTTCCCTTGAAAAAAAAGGTAGACCTGGAACCCAGCCAGTGTGGCTCATTGATTGAGCATCAACCTATGAACCAGGAGGTCCTGGTTGGATTCTCGGTCAGGACACTTGCTCGGGTTGTGAGCCCGATCCCCAGTGGGATGTGCAGGAGGCAGCCGATCCATGATTCTCTCTCACCATTGATGTTTCCATCTCTCCCTTCCCCTCCCTCTCTGAAATCAATAAAAATATTTTTTAAATGTTTGCTTGTTTTTTTTTAAAGGTAGACTTGTCCTGCTCAGCACACATGTGGGATTGGCTTGCAGAGGCAGCTGGTGCAGATCCAAGCTCACTGCACTTTTCCTGGAACAAACTCCAGAGGCGAGCAGTCAGGAAGGAGCCGGCCTTCCCCAACGTACCATTCTCCCCGCTAAGGCGTGGCGTCCACCCCGGGGCCCCACAACTGCTCAAACCCCAGTATCTAATCTGCATTTCTCTCCAGCAGAGAGGGGAAGCCCATGCCTCCTTTCTTTACTGATATTTCCCAGAGACATCAGGGAACATTGCAGTTGCATGTGCGTGGTCAGAGTTAGGGATATTGCCACATGCAGATGTGACGAACATGGGCCTGGCTGCCAGCCCGCAGCCCTCACTGGGCACGAATAATATAAAGTAATGTAATGTATATAATATATAAAATAATATAGTATAGCATGATATATAATATAATATAATATAATATAATATAATATAATATAATATAATATAATATAATATAATATAATATAATATAATTGATACTAGGGGTCCGGTGCACAAATTTGTGCACTGGGGAGGGGTCCCTCAGCCCAGCCTGCCCCCTCTCACATACTGGGAGCCCTCAGGGGATGTCCTATCATTCTGGTCTTCAAAGGTTCTGACTTGCTACTCTATAGAGTAGTGCTATTGCAAAAACAGAAGCAATAAAAGACGGAAGACCCTTTTCTAAACGTCCTCTCACAACACATGTACTCAAAGGCAGTTGGGAGCAATTGCCAGGGATTGGCTGAAGCATGTTGGTTTAGCCAATGAAAAGCTTCCTTGGATGCCTTCAGTAGCAGCAGGAGGAGGCCTGCTCTAAGTGTAGGACCCAGCAGAGCTGAATAATTCTTCTTCTTCTTCTTCTTTTAAAATATATTTTATTGATTTTTTTACAGAGAGGAAGAGAGAGGGATAGAGAGTTAGAAACATCGATGAGAGAGAGTCATCGATCAGCTGCCTCTTGCACACCCCCTACCGAAGATGTACCCGCAACCAAGGTATTGTACATGCCCTTGACCGGAATCGAACCCAGGACCCTTCAGTCCACAGGCCGACGCTCTATCCACTGAGCCAAACCGGTTTCGGCAGAGCTGAATTCTTCTGTCTCTCATGCCAGCCCTACCTCCTCAATTCCAATTCGCAAAGGGCCAAGCTTGCCAACACGCTAGCTCCACCCAGCTCCTTGACCTTGTGAGGTCCTTGGGATAATCTTTATAGAAAGGAATGTACTGGTGATTAAACAACCTGGGCTATTTGCTCACGGTGTTCCTCTCCACACTCCTTCGCACACTTTCATGTCCAGCTGGCCTTTCACAGGGATCAAAAGATACCTACTTGCTTCAAGGCCAAGAGCAGAAAAGGCGTAACCTAGCAAAGCTGTCCAACCCAGAGAGCATCACAATAGCGTCTGAGTGATGCAGAGGGAACAAGTCCCCACACTCTGCAGGGTGCCTGAGCATCCAACATCCGGGGGTGGCAGAAGTAGCTGCTGTCTTCAGAGGACCCCTCTGTAAAGCAAGGTCTCCAACGACTGCAGCCCGAGCAGGTAACATCAGCATGACTGTCAGCGCCCTTATTTCTCTCTCCTCCCGCTTCCTGGTTGCGTTACTGAATAGCTGTTTGCATGTTGAATATGCTAGAGACCGAAGCTCACGATGTACAGACACTTTGAGGCAAACCTTTCCTAAAGGCAAGAATTATTTTACAAAGTGAACATTCATACTCAACTTTGAATTACCTGAATGGTTCTAGCTCAACGTGTTTTGTTTTGTTTTTTTAATAAATATATTTTATTGATTTTTTACAGAGAGGGATAGAGTTAGAAACATGGATGAGAGAGAATCATTGATCAGCTGCCTCCTGCACAGCCCCTACTGGGGATGTGCCCGCAACCCAGGTACATGCCCTTGACCGGAATCGAACCTGGGACCTTTCAGTCCGCAGGCCGACGCTCTGTCCACTGAGCCAAACCAGTTCCAGCTCAACATTTTTTTTTTTCCTCTTAGAAATGGGGTGTACCTACATTAAGGTATCTATCTGACTCTATGATGCCAGAAGAACAAAGCTTAAAAACAGTTCACTGAGTTACTAGGTTACTGAGTTGACTGATAGTTCTTGTTTTGTTTTGTTTTTTGTCATTTATCCATTCATTCCAAAAGCTGCATAGAGCACTTCCTTGGGTGGGAAACCCTTCTCACCAATGACAGTGAGGTAGGAGGGCAATGAGAATGGAGAGACTGGCCACCAACACAATATGGTTCCGGCATCTAGAAGTTTCCACTGCAGTTGGAGAGGCATATGAAACTCATGACTTCTTCTTTGAAGAATCTCTAGAGCCTTGTCCATGCCCGGGCCAGGTTATCACTCACTAAATAGTTTCTTTTTCTTTCTTTCTTTCTTTCTTTTTTTTTTTTTTTTTTTTTTCAGATGTGAGGTCTTTTTAAAAAAAATATATTTTATTGATTTTTTTACAGAGAGGAAAGGAAAGGGATAGAGAACTAGAAACATCGATGAGAGAGAAACATCGATCAGCTGCCTCCTGCACACCCGTTACTGGGGATGTGCCTGCAACCAATGTACATGCCCTTGCCCGGAATCGAACCTGGGACCATTCAGTCCGCAGACCGAAGCTCTATCCACTGAGCCAAATCGGTTTTGGCTACTAAATAGTTTCTTAAACGATAGGCTTTGTAAATGCATTAATAAACCAATGAGGAAAGATCTCAGAACCAAAATGCATAATAGAATTCATCAAAGGACTCTGGGAATTCAGAGGTGGGCCCTGGGCCATTTGGAAATCAGAACAGAGGCCTTGAAGAACTGGCAGAATTTAGACTAGAAAGGAAGAAGGGAAAAGCATTCAGGCAGCCGAATTCATAGGAGGGTTGGGGTGAAGGTGGAAGGGGAGGAAGAGGTGGGTACCCAACCTTTCCTAAGAAAACAGAAGCAATTCTTTTTCCAAAATATATCTTATTGATTTCTTACAGAGAGGAAGGGAGAGGGATAGAGAGTGAGAAACATTGATCAGCTGCCTCCTGCACACCTCTCACAGGGACGTGCCCCACAACCAAGGTACATGCCCTTGACTGGAATCAAACCCAGGACCTTTCAGTCCTCAGGCTGACCTCTATCCATGGAGCCAAACCAGTCGGGACTGGAAGACTCTTTTCTAAATGTCCTCTCACAAGACATTTGCTCAAAGGCCGTTGGGAGAAATTGCCAGAGAGCAGTCCTCCAGTCAGCCTGGCTGCTGTCTGAACCCTAAGAGGAGTTGATGGGTCACAATTCTGAGCCAGCACCCCACCCCCACTCCTTCTCGACACTGATTGGAGGAATCTGCTTCATATCAGAACTCCAGCTGCAAGGGAGTCTGGGAAATGTAGTGCTGGTACAGCGGGTAGGCACCCTAACAAAGGTGGGAAGGCGGCTAAGTGCCCAACTGGCACAGTATTTTTTGTTTTTAAAGAAAAGTGCCCTAGCCCTAACCAGTTTGGCTCAGTGGATAGAGTGTTGTCCTGTGGACTAAAGGGTCCCAGGTTTAATTCTGGTCAAGAGCATGTACCTTGGTTGCGAGCACATCCCCAGTAGGGGTGTGCAATAGGCAGTTGATGATGTTTCTCTCTCATCAATGTTTCTAACTCTCCCTCTCCCTAAAAAATCAATAAAATATTTCTTTTTTTAAAGAAAGAAAAGCGCCCTAGCTGATTTGGCTCAGTGGATAGAGCATCCACTGGTGGACTGAAAGGTTCCCAGTTTAATTCCGGTCAAGGGCACATGCCAGGTTGTGGGCTCCATCCCCAGTAGGAAGTGTGCAGGAGACAGCCAATCAATGATTCTCTCTTCTTATTGATGTTTCTATCTCTCTCTTCCTCTCTGAAATGGATAAAACTATATTTTAAAATAAAAATAAAAAGCATATCTGCATGCATTAGTTTATACTTCCATGTCTTTGTGCCCCTTTTCGAGTCTATTTCCTTCCCTAAAATGTCAGGCAAAAGATCTCTACTTTTATATATATATATATATATATATATATATATATATATATATATATATATCGTGTTTCCCCGAAAATAAGACATCCTCCGAAAATAAGACCTAGCACATGGAAAGATAAGACATCCCCTGAAAATAAGACCTAGCGCAACTTTGGGAGAAAAAATTTAATATAAGACACTGTCTGGAGGGTCTGCTGAATCAAGTGATGAAGGCTTAGATCTGGATGTGTTGAGTTAGTGTAGGGCTGGGGTGTTGATCTGTGAGTGCCTTGGGTGGGGCCTGGATGAGGCTGGTGGACCTATTGGGAAATGTCTTTTGTGTCAAGTGTATCGTTGGGCATGTGGAGGTATTATTGATTTGAGAAAATGCTAAGTAACTGATTTACTATCTGAAAAGGGATTTACTATCGGGGAAAGGGAGGGAAGAAGAGACTGAACATAAACTGTGCACCTATGGATGAGGACAATGGGGGATGGGGAGGGGGCGGAGGGTGGGGTGGGAACCTGGTGGAGGGGGGAAGAAATGAGGAACCTTTGTAATAATATGAACAATAAAGATTGATTAAAAAAAAAAAAAGACACTGTCTTATTTTCGGGGAAACAGGGTATATATAATTTTTAATTGATATTTAGAGAGAGAGGAAGGGAGAGGGAGAAAGAGATAGAAATATCGATGATGACAGAGAACCATGAATCAGATGCCTCCTACACACCCCCTACTGGGGGTCGAGCCTGAAACCCATGCATGTGTCCTGACCGGGAATCGAACCCCGACCTCCTGGTTCATAGGTCAATGCTCAACCCCTGAGCTCAACCCTCTGCCTTTAAGAAGGGTTTTGTAATACCAGATGACTCTCACCTGGAAATGTACATACACTTGCCATGGGAATTCTTCAGTTTTCTTTTTTCTTTCAGAATCCCCTCCATCATGGCCGCCATCCGGCTGCGGCAGTTTGTTGACCGCCACCCACAGATCCCACCCAGGTAACCTCCCTCCAAAGGGGAATCGTACCTGGGCACCAGCCGCTCTGTGATCGGCAGGCAGCTGCTGGCAGGGGGCCCTAGAGACGTTTCTTGGGGTTTCGTATTTAGTTAATTTTAACAATATTTAAGTTCTTTTGCCTCTAGAAATTATCAAAGGAAGAAGGGGGCGGGAGGGACCTTGGTTCCTCGGTATTTTGAAAACCCTTTCAGAGAAAATCCAGAGCCTGCCGAAACCGGTGTGACTCAGTAGATAGAGCATCGGCTTGCGGACTGAAAGGTCCCGGGTTCGATTCCCGTCAAGGGCATGTACCTTGGTTGCAGGCACGTCCCCGGTGGGGAGTGTGCAGGAGGCAGCTGGTCGATGATTCTCTCTCATCGATGTTTCTAAGTCTCTATCTCTCTCCCTTCCTCTCTGTACAAAATCAATAAAATATATTTTAAATAAATAAATAAATATAAAAAAAAAGAAAATCCAGAGCCTGCCACTCCCTGAAACCCTGCAAGAAGCAGGTGGTTCCAGTGGCTCCTGGTTTCTGTCTCCCCACACATGTCTGGCCTGTGTGTTTGGCATCTGTTTTGTCCACGGTTGGGGCCTATTTAACTGTGGTTTCATCTCCTGGGGGGAAAAATGGAAACTAACTTCCCTTTGTGGCTGCTGCCTGGGGCTCAGCGGAACTCATTCAGCCACTGGGCCAGCCGTGGGCAGCCTGAGGGTTTGGGTGGGACCCAAGGCTGGCTGGATTCTGTTCTCTGTGTTCATCCATCAGAGCCCCACCAGGGGGCGTCTGTTTGAGCTACACTGGGTGACACTCCCTTCCCCCCACCACCACCCACCCTCAGTATTCACTGTGGAACAGGGCTGTTTTCTGCCTTGGCAACACTGGTGGGTCCGATCCACCAGCAAGCTCAGTCCTGCCTCCAGGATGCATCACCCAGGGCAGTGACTCACCATCTCCACTGCCAACCCTGGCCCAGACCACCGTGGCCTCTCCCTTGCTCATCTACACCAACCACCACTCTTGTTGTCCTACACCCCATCCTCCGGTGCGAGCTTCATGAAATATAAATAGGATCAAAGCCACCCCCCTGTGCATAAAGCCCTGTGATGACTACATTTTGCATTAAGTCCAAACTCTGTGCTGGGGCCTGCAAAGCCGACCTGAACTGGCCTTGCCCGTCTACAAACCCCGTTGTCTTCTTCCATCCCTTCGATGGGCCACACTTCTCCATTCTCCAGGGCTTTGGGGTACGTCCCTTCTCCCGGGACCGCCCCCTCCCCAGCCCTGCCTGCCCTGTCTTAACTATAATAGCGTCCTGTCACCCCTGCTTAGCTCCTTGTCAGCTGCTTAGAGAGCAATTCCTTAACCACCCTGGCTAAAGAAGGTCTATCCACCTCTCCAGCTCTGTTATTTAAAAAAAAAATATATATATATATACATATACATATACATATACATATATATATATATATATATATATATATATATAATTGATTTTTTACAGAGAGGAAGAGAGAGGGATAGAGTTAGAAACATCGATGAGAGAGAGACATCCATCAGCTGCCTCCTGCATACCCCCTACTGGGGATGTGCCTGCAACCAAGGTACATGCCCTTGACCGGAATCGAACCTGGGTCCCTTCAGTCCGCAGGCCAACGCTCTATCCACTGAGCAAAACCAGTTTCGGCCAGCTCTGTTATTTGTTATTATTATTATTGATCTCAGAAAGGAAGGGAGAGGGAGAGAGAGAAGCATCAGTGATGAGAATCATCGATCGGCTGCCTCCTGCATGCCCCCCCCCCTGCTACTGGAAATGGAGCCTGCAACCCGGGCATGTGCCCTGATCGAATCAAACTGTGACCTCCTGGTTCATAGGTCAATGCTCAACCGCTAAGCCACACCGGCCGGGCTTCACCTCACACCTTTTGTGGAAACGTGGCCTCGTGGCCCTTATCACAACTTATTTTTTTCTTCTTGGTCTCACCCACTGAATAACAGTTAACATTTATGCAACTCTTATCCTGTGGCAACCACTGTGTTTAAACTTCACAACAACTCTGAAGTACAGATGAGGAGGTACAACTGAGGCACAGAGTGGTTAAGGAACATCCCAAGACCCCACAGCTGGTTCGTGATTGGCAGAGGTGGGATTTGAACCCACTGGCCTGGCTCCAACATCTGTGCTCTTGATCCCTGTGAAGAGCGGCTACAGTGTTTGGACAGGTCCAAGCCTTGGACTGATGAGAGGGCACAGTCCTCTCATGGCCACGTGCAAGCCCCAGTGTGGAGGGCAGAGCCCTCTCAGCACTATTATAGCCAACAGCTGTGGTTGTAAGTTTGACTCTATGATCCCAACACGTGGCCCCACGTGTCTGAGTGACGTGGGCTTGGTGGAGTTCAGATGCATGTAATTGAGTAGGATCGAAACTCATGAGAAGGTTGTAAACATCTTAACCATGCCCTTACTTTGCCTCATGGGATCGGCCATAAAATTAAGACATGACTTGTAGTCCATGGCACTATTGCTAGCTCTCCATCAGAGAGGACAGCGTCCCACCCAGACCCAGCTTTCATTCTCTTGTCTGTCTTTTCTCCATCCTTCACCGCCCCCTCTCAGGCTCACCGAACCTGGCTGAGTTGCTGTGGCACATAAGGCTACCTGGGGCTGAGTATGCCATGGCCGTGCCAGCTCGCCACAGATCTCCGCACTCCATTACATCTGGTTAGCTCCCAGGGCGGGCTCATTTGTCTCTCCCTGCAGCCCACCACCGTCACCTCTGCCCCGCTGATTGTCACATATTGCGGTAGGTCCTATCCACATTGGCTGAAAAAAATGGAAATGAATGAATCCATTCTTCATTGAGGAAAAAACAAAACAAAAAAAAACACACAAAACGATTCTATCATTTATTTGGTTTGGTTTCATGGTGACTGGCAGTGAGTGCCTGGGAAAACCCGCCCTTCTGCTGATCCTTTGGCTCAAGCTTTTATCCATTCCATCCTTCAGTGCCCAACCCTGGGCCTGTGCTAGGCAAGACTGAATTTCCAGCCAGTGGGAGCCCCTCATAAAATGAAATAGGAAATGGCTGTGACCGCAGAGAACTTTCCTAGCAAGAACTATCGTAGATGCAAAAGTTGACTTGTGCCGACCCCAAGCTCCAGACCCGTCACTCGGGCTGGGCTGGGAATTATAACGGTTTGTAGAGCCCGGGCCGCCCCTGAAAAGATCCCTTCAGGAGGAAGACACTCAGGATGGTGCAGAGGATTAACAGAAAGAAGAACCGGTGTCAGCATTTTATAAACTCTGGTTGGCAGCTGTCTCTGAGGGGTCACGGGCAGCTCTGGGGTCAGCTCAACCCCTAACAGGTGGGGTATGTGTGTCAACAGGACAGTCACAGATGTCTCACCGACTCTCCTGTCATCGTTGGTGGGGGTGATAGTATCACCCCCACGTGACTGACGAGGAACCTGGAGCTCCTTCTTCCTGGGGGAGATGGGCGGGGACAGTTGCCTTAGAGACGAGGCCCCAGCATGGCGGCCTCCATTTCCTGTCCCCATCAGCTGGTGTCCTGACTGAGTGACTTATTGCCCCCGACTCTCAGGCTCCTGGCTCGTTGGTTGCCTGGATACGGCTTTCCTTCCAGATGATAAAACTCTTGAGTGGAAAGATTTTTATTTATGACCACTCCATCCCTAGCACACTGCAGGCACCCGGAGCACGTGTTCTACTGCATTAAACAAATGTACAGGAGTTTGTTTCATTGATTGCAAGCAGCTAACACTGCCATGTCTTCTTTCTTTTCCTATTCCTTTGGTTTCTGACGTCTGCTTCCAGCCTGCCCATCAGTCAGGGAGTCATGACTCAGTGGATAGAGCGTTGGCCCACAGACTGACAGGTTCTGGGTTTGATTCGTCAAGGGCACGTACTTTGGTTGCAAGTTTGATTCCTGGCTCTGGTCCGGTGTGTGCAGGAGGCAACCAATCAATGTGTCTCTCTCATATGGATGTTTCCTTCTCTATTCCACTCTCCCTAAAAATCAATGGGAAAATATCAGGTGAGGATTAAAAAACAAACAAACAAACAAACAAACAAAAGACAGTACAAGTAAGAGAAGGTAAAATATCTTATTTTTTAAAAACGCTAAACTCTTCTGGAAAATGTAATCATACATACATACAGATGACTCTGCTTTTATTTTTAATTATTTTTATTTATTTATTTTTAAAATATATTTTATTGATTTTTGTACAGAGAGAAAGGGAGAGAGATAGTTAGAAACATCAATGAGAGAGAGTCATCGATCAGCTGCCTCTTGCACACCCCCTACTGGGGATATGCCCGAAACCAAGGTACATGCCCTTGCCCGGAATTGAACCCGGGCCCTTCAGTCCCCAAGCCGACGCTCTATCCATTGAGCCAAACCGGTCCCGGCCATATAGATGACTCTGGATGCAACACGGAGTCTGGAGGACTGGGTTTGACTCGTGGCTCTGGCAGATGCTAGAGGTAACATTTAGAAAGTCCGCTCTCTGAGCCTCAGGCTCCTTTTGCACAACCAGGTGTAAATATTTACCTGGCGAGGTGACCGTGAGAACTGGGTGAGATCATCTCTGATAATCTCCAGGCAGCAGGAGGCAGACAGAATAGAATGGCAGTCTCAGCCGCAGCCCCCTCGGGGACAGACACACCCCACCTCCCAGGGGAATATCGAATGGTGTCTGTGGTTCCAGTCACCCTCCCAGGGGGCAGGTCTGCTCTTGTCTAAACTGAGTGCGTTGCCTGGGAGAGCCGAGCTGTCCTGGGCTGTAAATAATGCATCAGACACAGCGGACTCCCGCCCCATCCAAGGAGGGCAAAGGCAGAAACCGATGCCGAAACCGGTGTGGCTCAATAGAGAGAGCGTCGGCCTATGGACTGAAAGGTCCCGGGTTCGATTCCGGTCAAGGGCATGTACCTGGGTTGCGAGCACATCCCCAGTGGGAGGTGTGCAGGAAGCGACTGATCGATGATTCTCTCTCATTAATGTTTCTTTTTTTCTTTTTCTTTTTTTAAATATATTTTATTGATTTTTTTTACAGAGAGGAAGGGAGAGGGATAGAGGGTTAGAAACATAGGTGAGAGAGAATCATCGATCAGCTGCCTCCTGCACACTCCCTACTGGAGATGTGCCCGCAACCAGGGTACATGCCCTTGACCGGAATTGAACCTGGGACCTTTCAGTCTGCAGACCGTTGCTCTATCCACTGAGCCAAACAGGTTTCGGCTCTCATTGATGTTTCTCTCTATCCCTCTCCTTTCCTTTCCTTTCCTTTCTGGGAAGGGGAAGGGGAAGGGGAAGGGGAAGGGGAAGGGGAAGGGGAAGGGGAAGGGGAAGGGGAAGGGGAAGGGGAAGGGGAAGGGGAAGGAAAGGAAGAAAGAAAAAGAAATCAATCAAGGGGGTGTGAGCCAAGCTGGCGGGGCTCCTTGGCCAGGCCTGAGAGCTGTCACCTGCTTTCCATCCATCCGTTTGCCCCCCACCCCCACCCCTCCCAGCCGGAGGGGCCGGGTGCTGACAGCCAGGCGAGGCATTTTCCTGTAGGAGGTAGCAATTCTCTTCCAAAAATTGATGTTTTAGCCTCTTCCTTGGGAGCTTTCTTCTGTTTGAAGGCCACAGGAGATGTTGGGAAGTTTAACCAAGGAGGTGACCAGATTGTCCCGCTTTTGGTGGGAAAGATTGGAAAGATTCTTTGCAAAAATCGGGACTTTTTTTTTTTTTTTAAATATATTATTGATTTTTTTACAGAGAGGAAGAGAAAGGGACAGACAGAAACATCGATGAGAGAGAATCATCGATCAGCTGCCTCTTGCACACCTCCTACTGGGGATGTGCCCACAACCAAGGTACATGCCCTTGACTGGAATCGAATCTGGGACCTTTTTTTTTTTTTAAATATATTTTATTGATATTTTACAGAGAGGAGGAAGGGAGAGAGATAGCTAGAAACATCGATGAGAGAAAAACATCGACCAACTGCCTCTTGCACACTCCGTACCGGGGATGTGCCCGCTACCAACGTACATGCCCCTGACCGGAATCAAACCTGGGACCTTTCAGTCCACAGGCCGACGCTCTATCCACTTAGCCAAACCTGTTTCGGCAAAATCGGGACTTTTTTTAAAAAACGCTGTGGGATGCGGGAAAAATTGTTAAAAATCGGGACTGTCCCACCAAAAGCGGGACGATCTGGTCACCTTAATTAAAGGCAAAGTGTCCCATCTTCCGCCCCCAACCTCCATCACCCACCTTACACAGGTCCCCATCGTCCGTTCCTGGGCCAAACCTGCCCAGGGGTCCCCCACAAGCTCAATGGCAGAGTGTTGGCTGGTGCTGGTGGAGGGCTCCTCCCCCAACAGCTGGGCTGCCACCTCCGCTCAGCGAGGGGAGGATCCATGGTCCGAGCACAGCCGGGCGCTGAGCCGCCGGGAGAAGCCAGCGCCACTCTGGAGCTCCATTGGCGTCTAATAAACTGGCACATGGCCCCGGGGAATCATTCAGACCTGGATGGCGCCGACAGAAGCCAGGCTCCCATCCCAGGCACTCACAAATGTCATTTGGCCGAAACTGATTTGGCTCAGTGGATAGAGCGTTGGCCTGTGGACTGGAAGGTCCCAGGTTCGATTCCAGTCAAGGGCATGTACCTTGGTTGCGGGCACATCCCCATTAGGGGGTGTGCAAGAGGCGGCTGATGGATGATTCTCTCACATCGATGTTTCTAACTCTCTATCCTTCTCACTTCCTCTATGTAAAAAAATCAGTAAAATATATTTTTTTAGAAAGAAATGTCATTTGTTCCCACCATTGTGCCAACTCCTCTCTCTCCTTATGACTCAGTGCCTCCTGTTAGTTACCATCCAGGCCTCGGTCATATTACCCACGGCGGGGCAGGCCCAGACAGCCTGTGGTTTCTCTGAAAATCAGAGCTCTCCGAGGTCCTGTTTGCACAGACAGACGGACCCGCCCTGCTCACAGAGCTCGCCTTTCATCCCAGGTAGGAAGTGGGGACCCCACTGGTCCCCCCATGCCCCACTCTGACCCCAACTCTGGCCAAGTCTTGATTTCTGAAATTGCCTCATCCTATTTGCCTCCCCAAACGCTAGACACCTGCCCAAATCCTAGACCAGTGGTCGGCAAACTGTGGCTCGCAAGCCACATGCGGCTCTTTGGCCCCCTGAGTGTGGCTCTTCCACAAAATTACCACACCCTGGGCAAGTCTATGTTGAAGAAGTGGTGTTAGGAGAAGTTTAAAGTCTAAAAAATTTGGCTCTCAAAAGAAATTTCACTGTTGATAGTTGGCTCTGTTGGCTGAGTTTGCCGACCACTGCCCTAGACCCATTGGCCTTTATTCAGACCACTGTTTCGGCACAGGAAGAGGACTGTGAGGACAAGAACTGCTGCTGAGTCAGCTAGAACCCAGCAGGGTGTGCAGAGAAGGTTCCGTACATTCTGGAAGTGATGTTTGGACAGAGGGATATAGCTTAAGTTTCCATTCATCGCCAGAACCTATTGACGAGTTACTTCATGCAAAACCATGAACTACTTTCTACTGACGCTTGCCTGGAATTCCTTTTTTTTTTTTTTTTTTAATATATTTTATTGATTTTTTTTTTTACAGAGAGGAAGGGAGAGGAATAAAGAGTTAGAAACATTGATGAGAGAGAAACATTGATCAGCTGCCTCCTGCACACCCCTTATCAGGGATGTGCCCGCAACCAAGGTACATGTCCTTGACCGGAATCGAACCTGGGACCCTTCAGTCAGCAGGCCGACGCTCTATCCACTGAGCCAAACCAATCAGGGCTTTTTCCTGGAGTTCTTACAGCACCAACTGAGCACTCAGAATCGGTGGAAGGTCCTAAAAGACTGCACACCTCCCAAACGCTATAGCCATCCAACAATGGCCATCGTCCGGTGTCCCCTCTCACAGGGAATGGCAGCATCTTCCCAAAGCCTGAAGCCTAAGCCTGGCCTTGGACAGCTCCCGTCTTTTACCTCCATGCTCTGCTCTCCATCCACCTTTTCAACACATTGCTTCACCATGCCCCACATGAACCACTAAAATCTCCTCCTAACCAGCCTTTCTACTCCTAGTCAGATTGTCCTCAGATGTGTTTTCCACCACCACCAGCAAAAAACTTTCTAAAATAAAAAGTGTATTATAGCCTGGCTAGTGTGGCTCAGTGGTTAAGCATTGATCTATGAACCAAGAGGTCATAGTTCAATTCCTGGTCAGGGCACATGCCCAGGGTTGCGGGCTTGATCCCCAGTGTGGGGCATGCATCTCTCATCATTGATGTTTCTATCTCTCTCTCTCTCTCCTTTCCCCTTCCTCTCAGAAATATATATATTTTTAGTAGAGAATATAAGAAACCCCTATTTTCTAATTCCCACTTTTCAACTATAATCAACATTTGCCCCACTGGTTTTAAATATCATTGCATTTCCCCCCCTGATATTTTGGAACTGACACGACAAATATTTCCTGATGATCCCTTAAACCTGAACCTGAAAATTGGATTAAAAAAAAAAGACACTCTCATCAAGAAAGTCCAAGGGGTATAGCATTGGGAAGGTAGTCAATAATACTTCGATAATTATGTGCGGTGCCAGGTGGGTACTAGACTTATCAGGGGAAAATCACTTTATAAATTATATAAAGGTCTTGTCACTATGCCATGCAACTGAAACCAAGATAATATTTAATGTCAACTGTAATTAAAATACAGTCTTGAAATAAAAAATAATTAATTAGCTAATTAATTATAAGTTGGAGGGAAGGGGGGAGTCCAAGGAGTTCTGTGCCAGGAAAGAGGGGCAAAGACTGAATATCTTTTTGAATTACATCACAGCTGGCACTCCTCTCTAAAGAACTGATCGTAATAATTGCCCTTTTTCGCCCCTCACTTTCTCCACCAGCACACACATTGCTCATCAAGGAAAGGATGTCCTTGGATACCTCCCTGGGCAGCTGGCACGAGTCCATGTTGTAAGGAGCTCTCCCAGGTGAGACACCTAACAATTACACTAAAGTTAGAATGACACATTTTTTTTTAAACAGGAATCACACCTACACTAATAAAAGAGAAATATGCAAATTGACCATAACCCCGCAACACCCACCAGCCAATCAGAAGTGAGTATGCAAATTAACCCAACAAAGGTTTTGAGCTAATTTGCATATGAAGGTGCGGGAGTGGCGGGTGGGGCAGGAAGCCTGCTATGAGGGGGAGGGTGGGAGGATGGAGGGAGCTACAGAAGTGGTGCTCTGGCTGAGAGCAAGGACTTGCAGGCTCCCAGGCGGCTGGGAGCAAAGCCAGGGGAAGGAAGGTCTATTCTTGCATGAATCTTTGTGCAACGGGCCTCTAGTTTTGTAATAACAAAAATGAGTATGAAAACAATATTAATGATTATTATTTGAATAGAAAACATTTAGAAGGAAATACACCATACTGTTAACAACAGTTATTTATGAGTGGTGAGATGAATGGTGTTTGTGTTTTATATTTTAGTTTCCAGGTTTTCTCTAGGGAGCATATATTACTTTTATAGTCAGCAATAAATAAGAATCTTTACTAAATGATCTAAGAAGTGTAATCACCATGAGTTTAGAGTTTCACCTTAGTCAAATAATTTAACTATTCCTGAGTCTGTTCCCTTCTCAGTAAAATTACAAATTTGACCCGAATGGTTTCTGCCTCTGTGGATATAATTTTAACAACAACAACAAAAAAGATACTTTGATATTGCACTCTAGTTTGTAGAGGCTGAAAATCATGGGAGTTAAAAGCAGCAATCTGAGTAACTAACTTTATGAAATGTTTGATCTTAGACAATTTCCATTTGCATCTCCAAATCTATTTTCTTACCTGTCAAACAAAATAATTGATATAAAATCCCAGAGCATAGTAGGCTCTGAAAATATGATTGCTATTACTCTGAGTTCATCTGGCATATTTTACAAACTTCTCTTTTTCTCTTAATCGCCTTTGATATAATCAACTCCTGGTTATCCTCCATAGGGTGCCCTGGCATCCATACAGCAGCACAGAGTCTACACTGAATAGATGGCACCGGAAATAGTTTTAGAGGTCAATCGGACCCAATTAGATGAGGAGGATGCAGCCCAGGAAAGGGGCATGTCTTGCTTGAGGTGCAGTTGGTTAGCCTAAAAGCTGAGACTGGAAACTATCCAGATTTTCTAATACCCAGTTCCATGTCCTTTGCTCCAACTCAAATACATGCTTGACTCTGAAAAACCAAGGGGAAAAACTAGTGCAAATGTCAATCAATTACTTTATTAAGTTTCTAGATAAGAATAAAAGAAGCAAGCCTGACTAGTGTGGCTCAGTGGTTGAGCATCAGGCTATGAACCAGGAGGTCATGGTTCAATTCCTGGTCAGGGCTCATGCCCAGGTTGCAGACGCCATCCCCAGTGTGGGTTGTGCAGGAAGTGGCCGATCAATTCTCTCTCATCATTTATGTTTCTATCCCTCTCTCTCCCTCTCCCTCTCCCTTCTTCTCTGATATATATATATATATATATATATATATATATATATATATATTTTTTTTTTTTTTTTTTTTTTTTTTTTTAAGAATACAAAGGAAAAGAAAAGCAGGTTGCCTTCTGTGACCTGTGACTGGGACAGAAGGGCTGCAAAGGGAGGGGCAGGGGACTGGAATCCCTGAGCCATCTACTGACAGTTTGTCTGGGACTGGCCTTGACCGACGGAGTCTGGCCAACACTGACCTGGTGGCCTCCTGGCTACGTCCAGGGAATGGATTTCAGCTGACGAGAAAACGGAAGTCTTTGCTCTGCCCGGGCGTTCAGCAAGCTGTTGCTGTTTTCATTTAGACCTCTCATAGACGTGGCCATGCCTCTCGAGGGGAAACGCCAGTGTCAGCCTCAACTCGACCAACAAACTCTCATCCGATATATTTGTTTTCGAAGACATTCCAAGCCTGCCGAGCCATGGTACAAAGAGACCACGTACCAAAAAGACTATTCTCTGCCATTTTACACGTTTGGTAAGTCAAGCCAACTGCTCTTACTCTCTGAGACCAACCCAGCCTGGGCCGCAGAGAAGCAACTCAGATGAGCTTGCAGTCTCAGCACGTCTGGGACCAGCCAAGTTGGGGAGAAGAGGGGGAAACGGGGAGAGGGGAGGGGAGGGGGAGGGGTGTGTCCCCGTGTAGGAAGAATGGTGAGGTTGGCCCAAGGGCGTCTTCCTCCTTTCCTAGCTCCCTGAAGAGACTTCAGGAATAAAGACATACAAATGTCCTCGAGAGGAGGCAGCTCAAGTCTGATCACTCCTCACATATTGTTGTGGAACTCTACTCATTCTCAATATATGTACATTTTTATTATTATTATTGATTTCGGAGAGGAAGGGAGAGGGGAGAGATAGAAACATCAAGGATGAGAATCACTGATCAGCTGTCTCCTGCAGGCCCCCTACTAGGAATTGCAACCAGGCATGTGCCCTGATTAGGAATTGAACCAGTGACCTCTTGGTTCATGAGTTGATGTTCAATCACTGAGCCATCCTAGCTCAGCTTCATTTTATTTTTCAATGATGACTTTCAAAGGCACACCCCAAATCCATATGAACTGTAATTTCACTTTGTCAAGTGGTGTGGATATTTTAAAATATCATTTTCCATGTTCCTTCCACCCCCAATTTGTATCGAATGTTAGTATTTCAGGTTTGATAGCATTCACTGTGGGCATATATATATATTCACTAAACGGAATGTCACCAGGAAGCCCCCAGAAGTTTGTCGTGTGACCTGAGACCATTTACTGTTGGATTTGCCTGGCTGACGGTGTACAATTCAGCTCCATTGTAACTTCTACAATGAGGATCTCTATGGCTCCCACTTCTAAACTACTTTGATATATGTCCCTGGAATACTTGGCAATCTTCAAGGTCTAGAGTTGCTGTTCCACTCCATAGCAAGCCTTGAGAAGTTAAATGGTTACGAATTACATACAGGATCACAGTTAAATTTGATTTTAAAAATCCTCCAGGGAGGGCAGTTCTAGTCGTACTCTCTGGGCCAATGAAATGTTATTTGTTCTTAATCTAAGAAATGTGTTTGTTTCAAAGCTGTTGAAGTGCTATGGGCGGTGGAATAGAACTGAGAAGAGATTAGGGACTTAGCGGCCTGATATTTCTGGGTCAAATGGGGGCTCCTTTTCTTCCGAGTCCTGTAAATTTGGGCACATTAATTAATCTATTTGAGATGGTGGTAATATAAATGGGCCTTTGAGGGTTACTGTGAATACGTGTTAATGTAAGCAAAACACATAATTCAGAGCATAGCACTGTACATATGAAGTATCATTACAACGCTGTTGTAGAAACTCTGATCTTTTTTTATTTTAATTTTTTTTAAATTGATTTTGAGAGAGAGAGAAGGCAGAAGGAGAGCGATAGCAGCACTGATGAGAGACAAACATCAACTGGCTGCCTCCTGCATGCCCCCTACTGGGGATTGAGCCTGCAACCCGGTATGTGCCCTGATCAGAAATCGAACCAGTAACCTCTTGATTCATAGGTTGATGACACTCAGCCACACTTCGGTCTTTGACTCATTAAGCATAGGTGCAATGTCAATCGATTACTTTATTAATGATTGCTGTCTTCCACCCACGCCCTCCTTTACATAAGCAGATTAACTCTTAGTGGTGATAGACAAGAGGCTGTAAGATAGGAGGAATGCCCATGGGTGTGAATTTAGGGATGGCAACCACTGCAGTTTGATACAAAGAACGTGGCCCATTTATAATGGAAAGTTTAAAGGGTTTGGGGGAAATCTAGAATTAGGAAGTCAAAATGCAAATTTGTGATTTATTTTCATTACATTTTTGCAAAACTCAGTATTATGAACCAAAGATTAAGCCACATAAATAATCCTTTGGCCCTAGCTGGTTTGGCTCAGTGGATAGAGCATCAGCCTGCAGAGTGTCGTCAACCTATGAACCAAGAGGTTACTGGTTCGATTTCTGGTCAGGGCACATACCGGTTTGATTCCGGTCAAGGGTACATTGCAGGCTGAATCCCCAATTGGGGGTGTGCAGGAGGCAGCCAATCAGTGATTCTCTCTCATTGATGTTTCTATCTTTCTCTCCCTCTTCTTTCATCTCTAAAATCAATAAAAATATATTAAAAATAAAATAAAAATAACCCTAAGTCCTTTTTCACATAGCTTTTAAACATGTTCCTTTGTCTAAATCCCATAAGTTTTGTTATTGTATACAATTGCTGTTGAAATGACAGTGAGTTAAAATTTAGGAGTGAGTAGTCCTAAAGTAAATAATTAATTTGTTTTAAATTCCAGATTGGGACCGGAAATTGGGCACAGTTTTATCGAATCGTCGACCAATCAACTCACTGCCAGAGTTCTACTGTTGTAAAGAGAGGTGGCACTGAAATAAAAGCTTTAAACCAAAATAGCTATGGCGTTTGAAAACAATAATATTTGGCTTTCTTAGGTGACTCTTTTAGACTAAAACCATGATAACAGACCTACTTTTTCTTTTTAATACATTTTTATTGATTTCAGAGAGGAAAGGAGAGGGAGAGAGAGATAGAAACACCAATGATGAGAGAATCATTGATTGGCTGCCTCCTGATGGGGAATTGAACCATGACGTCCTGGTTTATAGGTTGAAGCTCAACCACTGAGCCACGCTGGCAGGGGAGAACTACTTTTAATTCCCGTGTGTATCCCAATGGTTAGAGTCCTAAAATATTTACATGTTGCAAGTTCTTTCCAGACCAATTTGGTCATCCCCGGGCAGGGAATCAATACCCAGCCCCACTACCAATCTTGCGGCTGGTGCTGGTGAGCTGTCTTACATTTGGTCCAGTGGTTCCACGTGGGGCCAGGTAGGAAGATAATCGCATCCGCTCAATAACTGCATCATTGAGAAGGAAAAAAGAACTGGGGATGAGGACAAGGAGGGAGGCCATGGAGGTGGTTGGGATGCAGAAACCCAGGTAAGGCACAGGACTGTAGTGAGATGTGAGATGGGGAAAGGGAGAGGGAGGAGAACTGTGAGCAGAGTTACCATTCCTGCCCTAGCCGGTTTGGCTCAGAGATAGAGTGTCAGCCTGTGGACCTCAGACCTCGGGTTCCATTCCGGCCAAGGGCACATGTCCTGGTTGCAGGCTTGATCCCCAGTAGGGGGTGTGCTGGAGGCAGCCAATGACTCTCTCATTGATGTTTCTATCTTTCTCTCCCTCTCCCTTCCTCTCTGAAATCAACGAGCATATATATAATAACAAAAGCATAATATGCTAATTAGATCAAATGTCCTTCCAGACGTCCTTCCGGAGGGAAGCCCACGTCCTGGGTGCCAGAGGGAAGCAGCAAGGGAAGGAAGATCTACTCTTGCATGAATTTCGTGCACCGGGCCTTTAGTATTTAAAATAAGAGTCACCACTCCTATCCTCGGAAGAAAGTTGACAACTAGGCATCAAGTCCCCAGGCCAAGAGCTAGAGGTTCTTCTCTAAGCAATTAAACTCCAAAGTAAAGACTCCTACCTCCTGGCCCCTGAGACTCCCTAATTGGTTCCCAACTCAATACCCCAAAGTGAAGCCTACCAGTCAAAAGCTTCCCCCAAGAACAGACTCATGTAGCTTTGCATTGTCTCAGTCTCAGTTGTAAAGAGCCAACCAAGGGTCACTGGAGTTTAAAAAAAAAAAAAAAAAAGAGTAACACTTTTTGGGTTAAAATTTAGTACACTCCTGACTCAAAGATGGGTCATTTCTGTCTGCTTCTGGACCACTGCTGAAAATGTTTCAATACGGCAATGCTTGCAGCCAGATAAAAATGTGCCCGGTCAGTGTGGTTCAGTGGTCGAGTGTTATCCTATGAACCAGGTGGTCACTGTTCAACTCCCAGTCAGGGCACATGCCAGGTTACAGGCTCCATTCCATGCAAGAGGCAACCGATCAATGATTCTCTCTCATATTTGTTATTTCTATCTTTCCTTCTCCTGTCCTCTCTGAAATCAATAAAAATATATTTAAACTAACAAAAAACATGCTTACTTCTAATGGAGCTTACATCTCTGGGCAGCTAATCTAAAGTCCAAGTAGGAAGATGAAAAAAGCAAGAATAAATAAAAGCCAAGTCAACTTCCATTAGAATAAGTAAACTTTAGTTATTATGTACCAAGTATAAATTATTATTTTATATAAAGATCATTACTGATCAGCAGTGGGCTTTGTAAGATTATCTGTACTATCCTTCTTATTTATTAAATCCAACAAGGCTGCTCTTATTTTAATACTTTTCCTGAACTAAGTATTAATAAAAAATATATCTAGTGAAGATAAATTGTATTTAAGTGTTTTCAAAGATTTTGTCTTGCTCTCTCCCCATCTTATCCCCCCACACAGCAGGGATAAAGCTCCTTCTTATATACACTAATATTACCACAACTTCTCTTGCCGAAACAAAAACACAATACAAGTATACTAGAAATGTCTGGTTCCTTTTAATCATCTATTGATGGAATAATAAAATAAATTTAAGTGGCACCTAACTTAACATTCAAGATAGTTCACTGAAGGATAATCTACAACACAATGTGTGAAGCCTAATGCTTAAAATAACACCTCTTTTTTTATTTTTTTTCCCCCAAAAAAGAGAAATAAAGGCATGACCAACAATTTGGGTTCATTTGGACACTCACAGATGATTTTGTAAGCATACTGGCAGGCACAACGTTGAAAAAACAATGCACTAAATTAAAAAATAATGGTAAGATAAAACAGGAAACCAATTCATTCCAGATTTAATATCTGATATTAAAAGAAAATATTCACCAAATATCACAATAGATCTTTTAATGACTATTTTTTAACATTAAGAGTACTGTATTAGTGAACACCTTATCTCTTTGAACATTTGTCCAATGTATTAAATAATTTATAGAGAGAAATAAGTTTTGTGTTCTGTACAAATTAAAGGACCCATGAATATATCACCCTCCCCCCCGCCAAAGCTCGAAATCGCAATGGTCTTAGCAGAAAATAAGCAGTTCACAATTTAAACAGAATTCATAGCATTACAAAAGTTTACAGAACTCCTCTCTTATCCTTTTTTGTTCTAACAGCAAAGGTTACAATGACAGAACTGAAAAATCAGAATGTAAAAATATTTGTGCAAAACTGCATTAATTGTTCTTACTATTTAATAGAGGTAAACCTATCAACACACAAGGACAATAATAAAGAAAAACGACGTCGAAAGTCATTCTAGTTTGGGTTTCAGACAACCTGGATTACACTATGACTAAACACGGAAGAAAACGTGGCACCATGAGCAGCAGGAGCAACAGATGATTTCGGCAATTGTGCCAGCCGAGGCAGCTGACACTGGAATATGCCGAAGCTTACCTCCACGCCAGCCATCCACCTTACAGACTGGAAACAGCCATAGGGCTTACAATGCACGTCAATGTTTTTATTCTTGAAGTTTGTAGATCATAATGACAAAGTGAAGCAAGTCCTTTGTCCCCTTCCCAAGGAGTGTTTCTTGGGAGACTGGAAATCCTTAGAAGAGTTGAATCATGGACTCTCTGGACTTCCCTACACCAATCCACTTAACTGAGAGAGGAAAATAAAGTTTAAGAATTGTATTAATTCGTTTATAATGTTGAATCTTTGGAATAAGAGACTCCCCTTCTTTCCTCCACCCCCACCCCAGTTTTCTCATTGTCACCACATAACTTTGCCCTAAGTGCCTTTCGTTCCCTTTTGTTCTGTTCTGTAGCAGATGGTGCCAATTTCTAAACCATTGGAGTGTGCAGGTGAGATCCAGCACAGAGTAGTTTGCTTTACCAGTTCCTGTTTTAATGCACAGTATTTACAATCCTCACTTCCTAAGAATTAGGATAAAAAATATTGGCCCAAACCAGCAGAGACCTAAAGAACCTTTGGTTAAGTTCCTAATAACTAGAAAAGATAAGCCCCTTTGATGAATGGATGATGCTAAGATGATACTGAGGCGGCACAGTACCTTTTGTATCTCATACGAGTAGAACTTTCCGGAAGAGAACACTGTGTTAACTTGCACGGCCTTAGGACTTGCCTACTGTACCAGCCTATGGGCATCTCTGATCATCTGCACCTCCTGGTGCATAACCACTGTTAAATTCATTGTTTATATTTCAAGCAATGTTGACTAAAGGGTGAGTTGACTGAATTTGACAAACTGGAAGGGGCAGGTAGCAATATAGAAAACATAATTCATGTTTGAGATGAAAAATCAGAATAGATTATACGGAGGTTACCTCCCCCCCCACTTTACTTTCTGTCTCTCAGATCCCATCAGTGCAAATAAAGGGGGAAAGCAATGTGGTAAAACAAAGACTTTACATAGCTAGTCACAGCCATAATGTGGTTATGCCTAATCCTCTGGCCAGTTGACTTTTTTTTATTCTTTTTTCTTCTCTTACATTTTATTCAAACTAGAGTTCCTATCTTCTGTATCTATTATTTTCTAATGTTTAGTCAGGAAACTCCTCCAATTCTCAATGGTGGGTTAACTCCAAATGAAAAAAATCACACATTGCCGAAACCCATTTGGCTCAGTGGATAGAGCATCCGTCTGTGGACTGAGGGGTCCCAGGTTCGATTCCAATCAAGGGCATGTACCTTGGTTGCGGGCACATTCCCAGTAGGGGGTGTGTAAGAGGCAGCTGGTCAATGTTTCTCTCTCATCAATGTTTCTAGCTCTCTATCCCTCTCTCTTCCTCTCTGTAAAAAAATCAATAAAATATATCTTTAAAAAAATAAATATATTTAAGAAAATGACAAACAAACAACAACAAAAAAAAAAAACACCACACTATTTTGGTGGTAATGAAGACACAAAAGGAGATGATTTAAGAGGGAGAAGGAAAGAAGAATCAATGTCATAGGGTGAAAAGCAGGCTAACAGAATTAAGACAGGATCAAAAATGGTGAGAGGAATAATTGTCTTCAGGCACATGAAGGATTAGAGAAAGATGGTTATATTTACTCTAAAGAATAAATTTCTTTCATTTCTTCCTGGGCATCTATACAAATCACAAGTGCTCTTATGAATAATAATCTTTTTTCCTATTTCAAAGGCAGACAGTCCAGTCAAAAGTAGAGAAAGCAAAGACAGTTGTTCGTAACTGTTTCTATTTACCTGGAATCTGAAGCTCATCTTCAATAAATCGGACGTAATTTTGTGCGTTCACAGGCAGCTCTTTGAACGTCCTTGCATTTGATATGTCTGTGTTCCATCCGGGGAGAGTCTTATATTGAACTTCAACTTTATTTAAGATCTCTTGGTTTGCTGCGAGTTAAAGAGCAAGTGTATTAGTTCATGCTGTACACAGCCTATTGTCCAAATTCTCATAAATTCATAATCTCTTATTAAAATCTTTGAAGCCAGGTGCACTTTGCAATTAGAAATGTTCAGAGTTTAGAAAGGAAAAACAGTGCATCCGGGGTGGAGTTTTATGACCAAGCATATTTCTACAGCAACACAGGATTATGCCCTGTAAGCAGATGGATTAGTGGTTTCAACACCAGGGTCTGTGGAATGTCCGCAGAGCTCCCGGAAAGAAGGCTGCCCTTGTTCTCATCCGGGAAGTCATTGCTTCTGTGACTGTGTGCCAAAGCTTAGGTGGGACTTCCTTCATTCGTCTCACCAACCTACTGTCTCTGCATCCCCTAGGACAGTGGTCGGCAAACTATGGCTCGTGATTAGTGAGTTTGCCGACCACTGCCCTAGGAGAAGCTGAAGCCAGACCAGTTCTTTGGACCAGAGATCGTACGGTGGATCCCGAACCATGTTCAATCCCCCTACGGCTGGCACAGGCATGCCTTCACGTGGGAGCACTGCCTGCACACAGCGTCCTGATCAGGATGCCACCTGGGATGCCTCCGCCGAAGCGAGCTGCCCACTTCCCAATGGCTTCCTGCGCGAGGATGCCCAGGACCAGGCCACCTACCTTAACCTGGGACAACCCTGAAGGGTCATCCATGGGACCAGCTGGGGGCTTTTTATGTAGCTACTTTGCAGTTCAACTTCCCCCTCTGCCTACGCCTGCTTCTCTCACTCTCTCCCAGACACTGCTGCTCAGAGCACTTACGAATAAACCACCTGCATGCAAAGTCTCTGTATCAAGTCTGTTTCCCAGGGAATGCAATGTAAGACAGTTGGTGCCGGGAGTGGAGTGAGGAAGAAGGCTCTAAAACGGGGTCCTGGAGCTGGACCATGGCCAGCTGGCTGGCAGGGAGGTCCATCAGTGGTGTCAGACAGAGCACGGGCAGTCTCTGGCATGTTGCAGTTATTAAAACTTTCATAAGAGGAGACTGGGAATGCCCTCCCTGCTGGTGCAGAGCACAGCGCTGGCAGTATCTGAAACACTGGGAAATAAGCACATGGGAACAATGGATCGGATGGCTCTCAATGAACTGGAGAAAGCAATGAAAGATTGTCTTTCATTGGCTTCAGGCAAGTGTGAAAGGCAGGGCCTCCGGCAGCAGATTCAGAGGAGAATCTCATCTCCCACAGCAGCGGGCAGGAAAGCTGAGGCTCAGGCGCAGGCCTCGGTCACACAGACAGCAGAGCTCCAGAGAAAGGTGAGTTCTCCAATCCAGCAAACCTGCTGTGACAAGGCCAGGGCCCTTGTTTTGGGGGAAACGGGACCCTGAGACTTTGGAGGGGACACCAAAGCTGATGCACGGAGAAACCCTGAGTCCCTAGATTTGCTGGTGGCCTGCAGAATGGCCTACTACTTCGTGGGCTCATCACGTAACTGCACCTCCAAAGCATAAGGCCAGGCTAAATAAGTTCAAGACGATCAGCCAGTAATTTAATTGTCCCCTAAAACAAGAGCCAATTCGCTTCAGAGGAAGATAACAGAATCTGAGTCTCTTAAATATATTCAGACATAGAAACAGTGATTCAGAGTCAAGGGAAAGAATAGCCAAGAGAAACCAAACTGTGGACGGCCCAGAGGTCGGACTAATAGACAATGACGTCACACATTTCAAAGAACTTGCAGGTAGCCTCAATTCCCATTGACTGGCCATTAGCAAGTCACAAAAACCTACCAGTTCACTGAGCTGGTCAATGTGCTTTCATTTGGCATATCCCCAGTCTACAGGATGGCTAAACAAATTACCAGTTCCTACTTTTGGAAGCTGGAAACATTTCCAGAGCTTCCTGAGTAACTGAGGAAATCATTTAACTAAAGGTAAGTCTGAAAAAACACATTTCCTCATGTAGAAAGTCTCCCTACAGCCATGCATGTTAGACACAGATTAGCGGTGAGAGAAATGTGGCTTGAAGGACAAGATGGCTTAATGTAGGAAGGACCTGCCGAGCCTGACAAGCAGGGCTCTTTCCTCCTACCCCACATTCGCAAGGGATGAAGGAATGCCTACATCGATTAAGAATGGTGAGACTCAGCCCTGGCCGGTTTGGCTCAATGGATAGAGCATTGGCCTGGGGACTGAAGGGTCCCAGGTTCGATTCCAGTCAAGGGCATGTACCTTGTTTGCGAGCACATCCCCAGTGGGGGGAAAGGGGAGTGTAGAAGGCAGCTGATCGATGCTTCTCTCTCATCGATATTTCTAACTCTCTATCCCTCTCCATTCCTCTCTGTAAAAAATCAATAAAAAAATATTTTAAAAAAAGAAGAAAAGAAAAGAAAGGTGAGATTCAGGGGCAGCATAGCTGGGCTCAGAAATAACATGTTTCTTTCTTCATTCCTATGTTTTATTCTGCTTGCAGCAATCCAGCACCCAAATGGATAGCAATTATGCAACAAATGCCAATACTAAGTGAATGTACTGGCACTGTTCACAAGGGCATAATAACCATGTGGCTATATATCATAAATCATACAGAAAGCTTTAGGAAACTGCTCTAATATATTCACCTAAAAATATTCTTTATACACAGCTTAAAAAAAAAAATACCTGGGAAATGAGGTATAATTTCACCATCTAACTTGTAAGCAACTCCAACTTTAATTTCTGTAAACGTGTCCAAAATATCCAATTTGGTAAGTGCCAACCTAATTTTGAGAGAAAAGACAATGTTAAAACAGCAAATTCTTAAAGGCTCTAACATCTAACATGATGAGGGATAAAGGAAAATTCATACAAAGCTAAGAAGCTCCAGCCAGTGTGGCTCAGTGGTTGAGTGTCCACCCATGAACCAGAGGTCAGGGTGTGATTCCCAATCAGGGCACATACCCGGGCTGCAGGTTGGATCCCCAGTGTGAAAGAAATATGCAAGAGGCAGCCAATCAATGATTCTTTCATCATTGATGTTTCTATCTCTCTCTTCCTCTCTAAAATTAATAAAAACATATATTTTTTTTAAAAAAAGCTAAAAGCTCCAAAGCAATTCTGAAAACTAATTAGGAATTTGTTTTAAAATATGATACACATAAAACACAACAGGACAACATACTGATGAATTCTCATAATTAAAAAAAAATGACTTAATTGCCAAAACCGGTTTAGCTCAGTGGATAGAGCGTCAGCCTGCAAACTCAAGGGTCCCAGATTCAATTCCAATCAGGGACATGTATCTTGGTTGCGGGCACATCCCCAGTGGGGGGTTTGCAGGAGGCGGCTGATTGATGTGTCCCTCTCATTGAGGTTTCTAGCTCTCTATCCCTCTCCCTTCCTCTCTGTAAAAAGTCAATAAAATATTTTTTTTAATGACTTAATTAAGCTACTAGTGTAAGTTACTCGTCTTATAATGAAAACAGATTTTCACTGATTCACCCACACCCTCTTGTTTAGCTTTCTTATGATCACCACATATTTGTGGGCCGGCTGTCTGGGGCACGGGACACATTCTGAGGCCGTGGAACAGCGGGCCTCACTGTCCCACAGGGCTGACCACAAGATCCATGCATATTCACACCTATGCCAGCAGCCCTCATTTCCTCACTCTGATGCAGTCCCCTCCACCCCTCTGTCAAAGGAGGCTGAGGAAAACACATCAAGAGTTTCTGACACATCAACTCTCCCTACCCCCCCCCCCCCCCAAAAAAACAAAAAACGGAAAACAGAGCTTTAAGGGGAAATTTGTGGAAATTAGATACAACACCAGGTTTGGGCAGGCAATACTATTATCTAGATGATTATAAAGAAAAACAGATCCTGACCAGTTTTGCTCAGTGGATAGAGCATCAGCCTGCGGACTGAAGGGTCCCAGGTTTGATTCCGGTCAAGGGCATGTACCTTGGTTGCAGGCACTTCCCCAGTAGGGGGTGTGCAGGAGGCAGCTGATTGATGTTTCTATCTCTCTTCTTTCCTCTCTGTAAAAAAAAAACAAACAAAACAAAACAAAAAAAAAATAAAATATAAAATATAAAATAAAATAAAAAGAAAGAAAAAGAAAAAAAGGCACAGAAGAAATAATGTGCCCAAGGTCACACAGCACAATGCACAGATCTGAAGTTTAAATCCAAAAGTCAGACGTCAATCAAGCCCATGCACAAAATCACTGTGGTATATCCTCCGCTAAGTATCTATACTCCGCCCTTGCACTCCTTACTATCTACTCACCTACCCACCTGCACGTCCTCGGTACTATACCCACGTAAGAGTACGATTCTTTCCTTCCAACCTTGGACATCTAAGGAAGATCGCGTGGGGTCCCTCTCCTTGCTTCCCTTCTCTTATATGTTGGTCCACTTCTACCTTGAACTAAAACTTCACAGGTTAAAGAGAGAATCTTGTGTATTGGGGTATTGCCTCAAGTTTGCATTTCGAAAATTTAACCTGTGGTCATGAATTATCCCATTATAATATTTCCTGAAATGAATGTTTCTAAGAAAACTCACGCAGTAAATCCGTTAATCATATGAGCATATTTAAGCAACACGAGATCCAACCAGCCACATCTTCTTTTCCTTCCAGTAGTCACACCAACCTCTCTACCCCGTGTCTGCAATAATTCTCCAATTTCCTAGGGGACAGAAAACAGAGCTTCATAATTAGGATACCACTGCTGTCCATCTAGAACAATTATACTTAAGGTCAGATAACAAGTTAGAGTCTCTTTGAGATAAATATCTTCCAGAAAATAACTAAATTGAAGACAGAATTCTATAGAGATGATGGATTTTATACGAAGGAGGCATTACTTGGAATAGATCCAATTTTGGCTTCATTTTTCATCTTATTTTACTTTATTTATTTTTTCATCTTATTATAAAACCAATATTTTTTTATGATGTCATATAGATCACTTCCCAAGATTTAGGTTAATATATAAAAAATATAAATGCTGCATTGGTATATTACAACAAGCCAAGACCTAGCTGGTTGGCTCAGTGGATAGGGCGTCAGTCTGCAGACTGAAGGGTCTGAAGTTTTGATTCCAGTCAAGAGCACATGCCTGGGTTGTGGGCTCAATCCCCAATGGGGGGCTTGCAGGAGGCAGCCAATCAATGATTCTCTCTCATCATTGATGTTTCTCTCTCTCTCTCCCTTCCTCTCTGAAATCAATAAAAATATATTTTTAAAAAACAAGCCAATTGTCCAAAGAACAACTATAGCCTGATGATTTTCCTGAAAACCATAAGGCAGCAAACTTGCATCTAATAAGTACTTGCTGATGGCACAATGCTCTTTTGAAGAGAATTAAGGTTGAAAACAATGCTCAAAGATCTAAGTTACACTTCCTATAACTTACCTTTCCCATCTCTGATCACTCTATTCCATAATGTACACCTTTCTGGTAAGAGCCATCATTTGTTACCTCTTATATTTTGACATTACTACAGTTATATATTTTTAAGATGTTTGCTCTGTCATGTTGGATTCCCAGCCCTGTTTGCGTGGCCTGGGGCAAGTTACTTTAGTCCTCTGTGCCTCAGTTTCCTACTTTGTACAATGGGGAAGGAGGTATTATGAGGATCCAAAGAGCTTATAGGCATAGAGCACTTAGCAGTGCCTGGCCCAGGTCACCCCCATGCAAGCGTTGGCTATGAGCAGACAATGCCAGGAGATCACTGGGTGAAAGGCGGTTGTCATTTTAACAACTTCTTCCGCCTCCCCTATCTCAACGCCCTTCATAACCCCGCCTTCCTTCAGCCTCGCAATGACAACGCCTTTAAGTGCCCTCTAATCCCTCCTTTTTTGCTGCCATTAACGATAAATGTGTGCATACATTTTTTATAATGTTGTTCTGATCAGTCTTGCAAATTAAATGAAATGCATGGAAAGTAAGAATTCACTAAGGGAAAAAAGCATGAATTTCTCTTATAAAACTTTCGAATTAGATTCTCTGAGAAAGAGGCTTACGTTGCTTTGCTCTGTAGGAAAGGCACCGATACCAACTCGAGTCGTGTAAGCTTTCACCACCCCGTACACTTCTCCAACGTTCTGAGGGGGCATACCCAATCCGGTGCAAACACCTCCAACTGTACAGTTCGAGGAGGTCACAAAGGGATAAGTTCCTAAAAAGAGAAACAAATATTAAATATACACACATGGGTACAAATTCTTTTAAAACAGAATTGCTATGAAGATTCTGCACTGGATTATACTCTTAGGTCTTTGACAGACTTGAATCTAGCTGTAACCACTCTCCCAAAGCCTCAGTGTTTTGGTCCTGAGTCCTCTGACTGTAGTGAGATAAAAGCATAGATCAGAGCTATGCCTGTAGCGCGTACACTGGAGTGGCTCCGTGGCGCATGCGCTTACTCAGCTCTGGAGGGTAGATACTCACCTAACGGACCGCTAAATAATGCAATGCCAAAAGCCTGGTGTTAATCTACCATGTGGACTTATAATCGATGTTACTTGGGCACTCTCCTTTTGGTTTAAAACAGATTTATTTTACTCCCTTTATTAAATAGGGTACAGCAGCAACCTGCAGTGACAACAGTAGAAAAACTATATGGCATTTTAGCATTTCTCCCTCTTTTGATGTCTATTCCAGGAATAATTCCAGAAATGACAAGAGTAAGCCAAGGGTGGAATGCCCCCAACCCAAGATCCTCTTCATACTTAAAATTATTCACTCTGCTAATTAGACAATCTGTTTTCTTTCCAGACTGGAGAGGCCAGTGGTCGGCAAACTCATTAGTCAACAGAGCCAAGTATCAAGAGTACAACGATTGAAATTTCTTTTGAGAGCCAAATTTTTTAAACTTAAACTTCTTCTAACGCTGTTTCTTCAATAGACTCGCCCAGGCCGTGGTATTTTGTGGAAGAGCCATACTCAAGGGGCCAAAGAGCCACATGTGGCTCGAGAGCAGCAGTTTGCCAACCACAGTTCCAAAGCATTCATCTGATCATCTTACAGTCCTACGGAAGTGAGGTCTGGAATTGAACCATGAACCAAATAATAAATTCAGTTTACAGAATTTCAAATCTTACTGACCCAAATATTAATTTGACTTTTCTAATAAACAACAAAACTTGTATTGTGTTTTCCACGGTAATCCTTAAAAAAATAAAAAAGATTAGCATAAGATCTTCAACCACTCTTGAATCTGTACACAAGCTAACAGCCCTGTTTTAAAACCCCTTAATGCTAACATGAATTATTTATATCTTAAGCACTTTAGGGCTCAGTCTTGCTCCCCATAAGTCATATCTCACTTACCAAAATCGATATCCAGAAGTGCTGCATTTGCACCTTCTACCAAGATTTTCTTTGGTGGTCCATGTAGGGCCTCATATAGAAAATACACTCCATCTCTCACCATTGGTTTAATTCTTTCCATATAACCCTATATACAAAGACAAAAACCAATTTCAATGTACACTAATACATTTACAATATGAGTGAAAATTCCTTGACTTGCCCTAACCAATTTGGCTCAGTGGATAGAGCGTCGACCTGTGGACTGAAGGGTCCCAGGTTCAATTCCGGTCAAGGGCATGTACCTTGGTTGCGCGCACATCCCCAGTGCGAGGTGTACAGGAGGCAGCTGATCGATGTTTCTCTCTCATCAATATTTCTAACCCTCTATCCCTCTCCCTTCCTCTCTGTAAAAAAACACAAGAAAAAATTTTATTTTTAATTCCTTGACTTGACAACAGTGGAAACTGACAAAGGCCAAGTAGAAAGGGGCAGGTGATGGTGCCCATCCTACCGCAGCACTGGGGTTACCCTGGACTCTCGTGCTGAACCCCAGGACCAGGAGAGAGACACCTGCTCAACAGCAGCAGAGATACAATGACATTCAAAGCTAACCTCACTGCAAATAAGGTGACAGCTTCTGAGCAGCCAAGTACTCACAATTCATAAACCAGCTTTCAAGAAAATGAAAACAATAAGAGTATATTACATTGCGATTTTATATTTTGTGAAGTATTTAATAATCTGTAAGCCATGTAACCATGAGTTTTAAAACTGGCATCTCAAAATGTGATTCTCAAAATGTGGTGAGGGCCACCAGTGACACTGCCAAGCATACAAACATCAATAATTGATTGCTAATGTCCTTCTTCCATTAGATTCCATTCCAGTACAATCTCAGTGGTATTAGTAGTAGATAATATCCAGCACTATTTTACACGTGAGCATTATAAAACTTTCTCAAATCATATTTATGTTAATAATACTGCTTAATTTTAGAATTCCATTAAAAATGTAGTATCAACAAGAGTTGCCCCACTGCCTATGGTATAAAGTATAACTGCAATAAAACCTAGTTTCAACTATGTTAAATATTTAGCAAGGCTAGTATGGAAGTTCCAACTTCCATTCATGAATTCACCAAAGTGCGCTCTATCCACTGCTGAAAAATCATGGTCCCTCTTCTTGGCTCTAGTCTCCAATCTCATGCTCATTCCTGTTTTAGTCCTTTTTATAATGCCTAAAATGACCAACCCATCGTCACATCCCTTGTTCCTTAAAGACCTGGTTCAACATATATTACCTATGAAGAACCTTCTTACTCAATTCTGTTCATTATATTCATCTACTTTTCATTCACATGGAATGTGTATAAAATAGAATTAAAAAGCCATATCCATACTTTAGTACATAAATATTTCCAAGTTGCTAATAATGCATAAACGCCATGTCAGGCTGGGTGCTTAACACGTTAAAACAATTGTTGTATGGCAGAATTGAAAGGAAATGGCGATCTCATCTAAGCAGCCATCAGTACACTGAAATCCAATTTAGACTGTTCCTTGGAGGTCTTTTATTTTTTAGGATTTTAGTAAGGGGAGAGATCTAAGGTCTGCAACCGTTTTAGAATGGCACATGAAGTTGGAAAGCTTCTATTCAGTTCTGGAGTGGATATTTATACTTATTTATAGAAGAGAAGGAATAACAGTCAGATACACAGGAAGCAGCTTGAAATTCACCAAGAATTGTGGAGGAATGGAGGGTGGAGCAGATAGGAGACTTGAATACTGACTAATTCAGGCACCACGGACAACTAACAGCTGCCAACTGGACCTAACCTTTGGCCAATTACCCTACTGGTCTCTGAAGAGATTGTCGCTGTCCGTTATCACTTCTAAAGGAGCTGGTTAGTTTCCAGAGCTGTCTACTTGTCCCTTTGTTCATGAGCCTCCACATTGCTATGAGTGATTTTATATAACAGAAATCATCTTTATTCAGCACAAAATTATTCAGTAGTTTTTCATTATCTCCAGAATAATAGCTTATCTCCCATTTAAGTCCTTGGCCAAAGCCACATAAGAAAATATAAGATCTACGATTTGGTTCCTACTTGTCTAACTTTATTTTCAGGTAGTTTACCCCTATTCTCTGTTCCCCACTCAATATTTTGTTTCATGTCCTATGTTACTCAAACATACCATTCTTTTTAGCCCGCATGCTTTTAGGTTTAAAAAGGGCAAACACTTTGCTTTCCCAGTTTTTATCTATAATACTTCACACATATCTGTGTGGCACTTATTATACTACAAACTATTTTATGTATAACTTCTAAGTCTCCATATATTCTTCATCCTTATATTTCCAGTCCCTAACACAAAACCTGAATGAATGAAAGTTCTAGATACCAATTTGGCAAACAGGTTTTTAAAAGGACATTAAAAAGGTCAGAAAGCATTACCTTGAGCTTTTGTAATTCACCTTCGATGTCTATTTCCAAAGTAGGGTATATAGATTTGTACTGGTTTGCCAGAACTTTGAACCTGAGAAATATAGAAAAATCAAGACATTGGCTCTCTTTCAAATATTCTGAGTAATATCATTTTATTCAAATGGTTCCTGTCAAGGAGTGATCTAACAAATTAACCCTCAAAATGAAGTATGTTCTGAAAAATAAAATCTAATAAAGGAAATTAGTCATATGAATAAATGATACACTCATAAGATTTTTTACTCAAGTTTAGGTATGTGTAGGGGGGAAAATAGCTGAAATCTGTAACTATAAGACTTATATCTGAATTAATTATATTACACTGTGTTTAAAACAAAAGTGACTGAATGATTGAGCATTGACCTATGAATCAGGTGGTCAAGGTTCGATTCCTGGTCAGGGCACATGCCCAGGTCGTGGGCTCCATCCCCAGCAGAGAGCATGCAGGAGGCAGACAATCAATGTTCCTCTCTCATCACTGATGTTTCTATCTTTCTCTCCCAATCAATAAAAATATATTTTAAAAGTAAACAAAATAAAACAGAAGGGATGGTCTACAGGACACTTTTAAAAGAGAAGGAGGCAGACATTATCAATCAGCCTCTAATATCCCCGGTGGAGATGCACTGAGAGTGCAGACAAACCACTGTCTGGAAATTATGCCTCTGATGTCACCTGTCATTAAATGCAACCAAGTAACCCCCATCCCGGAACCACCCTCTGGCTTTCCTTAGACATAATTCTGGTTTCGTCTTCTTGGGAGTGCTGCTAGGATAGCATCATGTCACTTTTCACAAAGTTCATCTGAAATTAAGGCCCAACGAAAATGCAATAAAAAGGACTTTAATAATACTCTAGATAAAACAAACATGCCAGCCACTGTCCAAGTAGCATACTGATTTTACCAGTCTGCAATCTGAGTTTTTTAAAAATCCTCCCATTCCATTTGCTCTTCCCATGGTGAAGCCCAAGGCAGTTACCTCTCAGAGAAGCCGTCGAAATCGGAAACGAGGTCGCACATCCTGAGGCCGCTCCGAGCAGCTTTGGAAGAATATACGGGGCCTATGCCCTTTTTGGTGGTCCCCAAACTTCAAAATAAACCCAAACAAGCTTTCAGTTAGACAAGATGCAATTCTTACGGCCAGGCGGACTGTTTTCTGTGTATACTATTTCCTGTAAGTTTCTTTTCACAATTCTATTGATGTTCTCTGAAATCTAAACTATTTTTCTCCAACCTACATTTATATTATATAAAAGCTTAAAGGGAACCTGCACAGTTGGCCTAGAAATTAAGCATAAGGGTGTGGATATGCTTCAGCTGCACCAAGAACAAAAAAACAAAGAAAAAAACCATACTTCTTTCCTGCTTGTTCTTGTCTCTGCTGCTCCTGGATGCCATCAGCTGCTTGATGAAAATCAAACACTGTAGGGAAACAAAAACAAGAGCAGTTTTGTTGAAGCAAAGATGACACAGGAAAGCAAAACAGATTGTATTTTAAATGACCGAGGCTATAAATCCCTTCAGTCCAACTTCATTATGAGAAATGAGGTTCATTTTAAGAAGCAACAATAATGGTGGGGGTAAAGGTTCCAACGCCAACTGGTATGTTAATATAAAAATATGTCTGATCGTCCATTCCTATTTATTGCAATCTATATGATTTTAAAAAGGAGGGTTATTTTAGAACACCCTACCCAATAATTCTATGAAACTCAGATTACTAAGGTATCTTCTTTTCGTCAAGTTCTGGACTGCAGAAATCTAGGGATTATTTTGACATCTCCCTCTCCCTCACTAGTCCCAATCCTCCCTCATCTTTCACCAAAACTGTGGCCTCCTAGTGAGTGTGCCTATTTCCTCTGGGACACCTCTAATTCGTAATTTTTATATAGCCAAAGCCAGCTTTCCAAGACACAGATATGGTATCACCATTCCTTTGCCTTAATAATTCAATGGCTGAAAAAATGATATATCTGATAAAAGTTTAACATCTAAAATATACAGAGAATAAAAAACTTTTTAAAGAAAAATATATAAAGAACTCTTACAACTCAAAAGCAGAAAAATAAACAATCTGGTTAAAAACTGGGCTGAAGACCTGAATAGACATATCTCTAAACAAGACACCAGTGGCCCATAGACGTATAAAAAGATGTTTAGCGTCACTGATCATCAGGAAAATGCAAATCAAAGCCACGTGTGCTATCACCTCACACCTGTTAGAATGACCATCACCAAAAAGGCAACAAATACCAAGTGCTGGGGAGGACTGGAGATAAGGGGACCTGGCCAGTTGGAGGGAATGTAACTTGGTGCAGCCACTATGGAAAACAATACAAAGGTTCCTCAAAAAATTAAACACAGAACTACCATATGACCCAGCAATTCTACTTCTGGGCATTTATCTGAAAAAAAAAAAATATTAAAAAACACTAATTCAAAATGATATATGCACCCTACGTTCATTGCAGCATTATTTACAACTGCCAAGATACAGAAGCAAGCGAGGTGCCTACCAACAGAAGAATGAATGGATAGAGGATGTGGTATATGTATGCAATGGAATATGACTCAGCCATAAAAAAGAATAAAATCTTACCAGCTGCAACAACATGACTGGACCTAGAGTGTATTATTCTAAGTGAAGTAAGTCAGGCAGCGAAAGACAAATATCATGACTGCATTTTTATGTGGAATCTGAAGGTCAAAATAAGCAAGCAAGCCAAACAAAACAGAAAGAGACACACAGACCAAACTGACGGCTGGCAGAGGGGATAGGTGAAAAGGTAAGGGAGATTAGGTGTAAATTTCCAGTTATAAAATTAAGTCACGGGGACGTGATGTACTGCATAGAGATTAAAGTCACAATATTGTAATAACTGTACGGTGACAGAGGTTATTAAATTTGTCATGGTAATCACTTCATAAGTTATAAAGATGTTGAATCACTATGTACAAATCTGAAACAATCTAATATTGTACGCCAACTATACTTTAATAAAAAAAATTTTTCAAAACAAAAAAAGTGTGAAATTTATTTGTTATTTTTAATACATTTTTATTGGGTTTCAGAGAGGAAGGAAGAGGGAGAGAGAGACAGAAACATCAGTGATGACAGAGAATCATTGAGTGGCTGCTTCCTGCATGCCCCACACTGAAGCACAAAACCGAGGCCTGTCCCCTGGCTGGGAATTGAGCCATAACCTCCTGGTTCGTAAATCGATGTTCAACCTCTAAGCCACAGCAGACAGGCTAAAATAACACATGTTAAAGCATACATGTACAGGGTGGAATAAAAGAGGTTTACAGTTGTGAGTACACGAAACACATAGTTTATTCTTGTATTATTATCAATAATTATATTTTTCTATATGGGCAACTGTAAACCTACTTTTGCCCCACCCTGTATAATTATGCTAACATCTAAATTTTAGTCTGAACTTTCCTCCTCTACCAGGAAACCTTTGCTTTAAGGATGTACATTTATAAAAAAGAAAAAAAATCATTACTAGAGAAACATAATAAAAATATAAAATGAATTCGCATCTAAACCACATTACTTTCCAATTACTCAGTTCCTTTGGTGCCTTTGCATTACTATTCTTTGTTTTTTGTAGTCTACAGTAGTTAAAGTAACTTGCTTAGCCATGTGTTTACACCCAAGGATACACACTGTCACGTGACACACCCAGAACATTTGTCACGAGGGGGGAAGGCGGAGAATCCAGGCAGGGATACAAGTCTCTCCTAACACAGGTGACATCGCCAGCATGCTTGTATGACTACCCATGGCCGAACTATCTGGTTACATACGTTAAGGTTATAATTCACTCAAAGGTCACACACTAGGAATCATCCTAGTGTGTAATCTAAATGGTGGCTCTCAGCTTCAGACACTGCATTCCACAGGGCCAGGGACCAGGAGAAAGTTCTGAAGAGAAGCAGTGGCTTCCATCTCTCAACACAGGACAGAGGCAATGAACACAGGACGCTACATGTAAAACCCATGAAGCCAACGATGGGAAGAAGTTAACGATGATGTAACAAAATATTCATGACATCAGAATACGTACAAGGTAATAATTAGTAAGTGTGAGCAGATAAAAATAAAGTAATGCACAAGAATACATTTTTCATTATCTAAGAGACTGTCAGTATAAAAAAATATTAATAACACTACATTGCTTTCTATTTTAAAGCATTCTAGTGATGACATATGAAAGTATAAAACAAAATTACTAAGATAAGCTAATAACCAAAAGAATATGTTTTATATAGGTGACAGCTGAGATTATGATTTTTTTTTTTTAAACCAGAAGCTTACAATAGCCAACAAAAATGACAGATTTACAGCTTCACTGCTTCCGTCCAAAGGGTTTTAATTTGCTTTCTTGGCTGACACTTTAAGAACTTTGATCGGGCTGCCTCTTAAACGAAGGTCAATGTTCAAACTAGAGCAGCATCTGCCTCAGGAGAACTACAGATTCAGGTAGAATTGAAGAGTTCAATCACTCATATAAGTTTCTTACATGGCTTACAGCTCTTCTTTCTCTTTCCTGGCTACTATCTCTTAATGGTGTCACCATTAATAAACAATTCTATCACTTCAGCAATAGGATGATAGGAAGACAAACCTCAAATTTATTGGTGGTGGCTGAATTAATTTTAGGATCCAGTTTGCTTTAAGTAATGGAAGGGAAGGCTAGTCTGAATAAAGGCTGGATCCTTTAAAAAGCAGCATTATTACAATTGAGACGCCAAAAGTCACTCGATTTGCCAGATGGTAAATCCACTTTTATATGTGTAGAAATAAATGCTCTCGAGATTTTGACATGCCGGATTTTTTTGTAGTTAGACAGTCTCATGAAATATTGCTTATATTATTCATTTGACTAGCTTCAGAAATATTATATTATTCATTTGACTAGCTTCCTTCAGAAATAGGCAAATTTTAGCCTATCCTTTATAAATAAAAAGAAGAAAAAATTAATAAGACTTTATGTATTTGAAGCCCAATTATTACAATCCACCCAATGAAAGACAAAGTTGGTTACAGAATGCTTTTGATGATGAGTTTCCGGGAAAAGGAGAGTTAAAAATAAATGCATTATGCTTACGTCCTCCTTACCAATGTGGGCTCTGTCAGAGATGATAAGCCTTTTTTCCCAGCCTTCCAGACCTAGAAGGAAAGGGGGAAATACATTGAACTGAACACTTTGTATAATAATTCTCTCATTTTAATTTCTTTCGAAACAGTGTTTAAAAGTGTTTTTCCACTGAAGTAATCACTTTCATAGCTTTTCTCCTGCATAGGAAACATGTTTAACGAGAATTTTCTCACCTGTCATTCATTACATATACAAGCTCATTCACACATGCTTTCTAAATGTTTTGCTCATAAAAGCTCCAAACACAGCCAGCTCTATCCACATAAAACACTTCTAGGAACCCAAATAGCAAATGGTAAAAAAAAAAAAATGACATATTTGTAGGAGTTGCGGGGAGAGGAGGTGGTTGTAGAATAGGAGGAGAATTCGAGTAAAGGGAGTTGCTAATCTTGGGAATGGCACCCTTTCCCAAGACAATTATAAAAAATGTGATTAAACAAAATAACAGAATGTTCTCACTAATCCCTTCAAAGTATTACAATTACTCTACTTAGTACAGCGAGCTGTAAATATGCCTCCCCATCCAACTGTGAATGCCTGCAAGCAGGGGCCATGTGGTTTTATAACATGGACCAGTCATCCAATAAATGTTCAAAAAATCGTTGAGTGAGTAGGTAAATGAAGGTAAATAAATATTTTTTTAACATTTTTATTTCAGAGAGGAAGGGAGAGGGAGAGGGAGAGATAGAAACATTAAGGATGAGAGAACCGAGGATCCAAGATGGCTGCATGGGTAAACACCTAACCACAGCCACACACAACAATTTCAATAAAATACAACTAAAATATAAAATGGACATTGCACAGAGCAACAGGAAGTCGACTGACTGAAAATTCTACAACAAGAAGGAAAGAGAAAACCAGAAGGAAAATCAGAGAAGCTGTAAAAGCCTAAGGTACGGAGACATGCTATACGCGCGGGCGGAGAGGATGGAGCCGGAAAGGAGGGGGAGGCCGAGTACCTGGCTGGTGTTCCCTAGCAGGAAGGAAATAAAAGCTCCAGACTGGGCTGAACCCCAGTCCGACAGCGCTGAACCCCAGTTCTAGGCCAGACCCTGGAGACCCAGGCTCAAAAAGAGGGAGACGGGGCTGCGAGGCAGAATCCCAGGGGAGCGGCGAAAGGCAGAGCCCCCGGGGTCGCGCACATTGCTCGCAGAGGACGGAATGTTGACTCTGATGCTAGACTGCCCTAGCGGGAAGGAAACAAAAGCTCCGGCTGTGCTGAGCCCAGTTCCGACTGCTCTGAACCCCAGTTCTAGGGCAGAACCTGGGGACCCAGGCTTAAAGAGAGGGAACCTGGGCTGTGAGGCGGAATCCCAGGGGAGCGGTGAAAAGCAGGGCCCCCGGAGTCATGCACATTGCACGCAAAGGACGGTCTGTTGACTCTGATGCTAGACTGCCCTAGCGGGAAGGAGACAAAAGCTCCAGACTGGGAAGAACGCAATGAGAAGCGGGAGCCGCCGCGGGCATCGGCAAGCCGGGCGCCGGCAAGGAGCCGGGTGACAGGGCCCCCTGGGGGGAAGTGCCCTGGGCCCTCGACCACTGATTGCTGGCCACAAAGCCGAGGCCGGGGGCTGCTTCCTGGGCAGCGCCAACCCCGGCAACAGGCTGAAGCCGCCCAGGAGACTGCGGAGAACAAAGGGACGCCACAGGCCAGCTTACTGGGCTTCAGGACGAGGAAGAAGAAACGGAAGAAGTTTTCAATGTGAAGAAATCAAGTTATAGCAAAAGATAGTAAAATTACTTAAGAAAGAATATAAAGAAGATCTTGAAAAATCGAAGATTAAGACAGAACTCAACTCAGCAGCCAACATTGCAACATAAATGCGTTTAAAAAAAAAAGACAGAATGTTGGAGCAGCGGTGGCCAGGCCCAGAGTGGCCAGGCCAAGGGCAGTGGCAGCCGGGCCCGGAGCAACAGCAGCCAGGCCCTGGAGCAGCAGCAGCCGGACCCAAAGCAGTAGCAGCCAGGCCCAGAGCAGCCAGGCCTGGGGCGGAGGCGGCCAAGCCCAGGGTGGCCAGGCCCGGAGCAGCCAGACCCGGAGCAGCTGGGCCCATAGCAGCCAGGCCCAGAGAGGCCAGTCCGGGAGCGGCCAGGCCCAGAGCAGCCGGGTCAGGAGCATCCAGGCCTAGAGCAGCAGCAGCCAGGCCCGGAGCAGCCGGGTCCGGAGCAGCAGCATACAGGCCCGGAGCAGGAACAAACAGGCGGGGAGCGGCCGGGCCCGGAGCAGCCAGGCCCAGAGCAGCCGGGTCGGGAGCAGCCAGGCCTAGAGCAGCAGCAGCCAGGCCCAGAGCAGCCGGGTCGGGAGCAGCAGCATACAGGCCCGGAGCAGCAGCAACTGGGCCCCAAGCAACAGCTGCCACACCCAGAGAAGCTGGTTGTGGAGCGGACCGGAGCAACAGAGGCCAGGCCCGGAGCAGCCAGGCCAGGAACAGCTCGTTCCTCACCTGCCCATGCCCCAGGGCTGCTTCTCAGACATGGCTGGAAACTTTTGGGGCAACCTGAGGGTCTGCTGAATCAAGTGATGAAGGCTTAGATCTGGATGTGTTGAGTTATGGTAGCACTGGGGTATTGATCTGTGAGTGCCTTGTGTGGGGTCTGGATGAGGTTGGTTGATCTATTTGGAAGTGTCTTTTATGAAGTGTATCCTTGGGCATGTGGAGGTATTATTGATTTGAGAAAATGCTAAGTAACTGATTTACTACCTAAAAAATTTAAAGTTCTGAAAGTTTAAGGTCTCTTGCCAAAAAGAGGTTTTAAAGCTAACACCTTAATTTTAATGGAGAAATGGAGGACAAGCCCTTCCCACCCAGAACAGGTAATCCAATTCCAGCCAGCAGCCATCTTTAAACAATGTGTTAATTTACACTCGAATGGCTACGGCCTTTTGATAGCCTAAGGGCAAGTTTACATGTAAACAAGTTTGCTTCTCAGTTTCCAGGGCAGAAAAAACAAGGTTTAAAATTATTAGATTTTAAAAGTTATTCTTAAAAATATAAAAGTTTATTAATTAAAAAAAAAACAAACAAGGAAATTAAAAAACCTGATGAACAATATTAACTGTTGATTATAATAGAATCAGAGATACGGGAGGGGAGTGGAATGACAATTCGGGGTGGGGGGGGGGAATGGTGGATGCAAGAAGAGACTGAACATAAACTGTGCACCTATGGATGAGGATAATGGAGGATAATGGGGGTGGGGAAAGGGCAGAGGGTGGGTTGGGAACCTGGTGGAGTGGGGAAGAAATGAGAAACCTTTGTAATAATACGAACAATAAAGATTGATTAAAAAAAAAAAAAAAAGGATGAGAGAACCATTGATCGATTGCCTCCTGCATGTCCCACGCTGGGGATAGAGCTTACAACCCAGTCATGTGCCCTGACCAGGAATCAAACCGTGACTTCCTGGTTTATAGTGACACTCATCCACTGAGCCACATTGGCTGGGCAATAAATATGTATTTTTAAAGACAGTACACCTTTGTAAGCTATATTCGTTAAAACACCATACCCCCAACATTTCCAAAACTTGTGTTAGATATTAAAAATTATTCATTTTTATAATATCTAAGGATTTATTTTAAAAATTATTCCTTATAGATTAGATGGAAGGACTTCTTGATAATGTGCTATAAGTCATGATAGAAAACCTTCCCCCTTTCCAGCTGGTTTTGACATGAAAATATGCACTCTGAAGTTAGCTCAAGGAGCATTACAAAACATGCATTACAAAGAAACTCAGCACCGGGGCTTCAGCCGGCTCAGACAGGCCGGAGGGAAAAGAAAGTAGGACGAAGCTTTCAGAGGATGGAGGAGAGCAGAGCAGCTGGGAGCCTCAGGCTGGCCGATGAAAGAGCTGGCCCCGATGCAAAGGCTAATGCCGCAGGGAGGGCAGCAAGACAGGGATCTGTGGAGCCCGACTGAGTGGTCAGAAACGCTGGAGGACGGATTGCTCCTTTTAAACCTGAACAATGAACTTGAAGGATGTAGCAGAACTGGGTATTTTCAATCCGAGCCAAGCGAAAGAGAAACTCACTAATGATTTCCCTCCACTGTCTATTCTTTGCATTGCCCAATTCCTCAAACCCTAGCGAGGGAGTCAAGTTGACTTCCAAAAATTCAAAAGGAATGAGGGAAGGCAGGAAATCAAGATTTTTTTAAAAAATATATATTTTAATGATTTTTTTACAGAGAGGAAGAGAGAGGGATAGAGAGTTAGAAACATCGATGAGAGAGAATCATCGATCAGCTGTCTCTTGCACACCCCCTACTAGGGATGTGCCCGCAACCAAGGTACATGCCCTTGACCGGAATTGACCCTGGGACCTTTCAGTCGGCAGGCTGACGCTCTATCCACTGAGCCACACCGGTTTCGGCTCAAGATTTTTTTAAGGAGACAGACGGATCCATAGCACAGAGGAGCATTTTTCTGGTCTGGAAGGAGGGACCTAACAGCCATCCTTTATCAATGGGTTGTGGCAACCACGGAGCTCTGAGCCAGGAAACAAGACTGGCAGTGTGTGCACTGCACTTCTGTGGTTCCTCACGCCCTAACTCACTTTTGGTTCATGCAGAAGGATATGCCAACCTGAGCATAAACGACAAGGTGAACTCATAGATCTCCCAGAGCTTCGCCAACAAGATACAGTAAGTAGTGTTAGCTCCCTAAAGATCAAGTTGAATCTGTAAAGTGACCAAGACTTACACAATGACCTTATTATGTTTGTCTCTTGATTAAATACGGATTAGAATTGATAACGTTTAACGAAGGACATTAAACAACTTGTCCTCAATAACCTGCAATTTTAAAGTACAAGACAAAAACGTGAAGTGCCTGGCTTAGCCGGCGTGGCTCAGTGGTTGAGCACTGACCTATGAACCAGGATACCACGGTTCAATTCCTGGTCAGGCCACATGCCCAGGTTTAAGACCCAATGTGGGGTGTGCAAGGGGAAGCCAATCAGTGATTCTCCCTCATCACTGATGTTTCTCTCTCTCCTCTCTCCCTCTCCCTTCCTCTCTGGAATCAATAAAAATATATTTTAAAAATATAAATAAATAGATAAATATTAAGTGGCTGGCGTGAGATCCAAATAAAACTTTACCAAAAATAATAATTAATACTAGCTGGTTACTAAGCAAAGCAGACTCATTCTTTCATACCTTTTCCTTTTTTAACATTTTTTTCTGCTTCCTCAAATAATCCCGGTAGATGAATTACCACACCATTTCCTAAAGGAAAATAAACAAATTAGTCCCAACCTTAAACATCTACACTTTATTAATACAGACACACATAATGATATTAAAATAGAGACATCTACAATTACCCTTTATCTAGAGGATAGGAGATTGAGGGACTTGACTTTACAGGATATTCTGATTTATCAAAATGTTATCACAGAGAGGATTCCAAGTTTTAGACAGTAGTATAATGTAAGTACACAAAAGAACATAAACACAGAACAAAAAAAACACTAAAATTACACTCAATATAATTTATAATTTCTTTGAAATAAAGTGAAACTTATTTTGAAACAAACTAGTTATGTAGTTTTAGGCAAATTAAACCAGATCAATGTCTTTCAAATTGGGAATCACACTATTACTATTAATAACATCAAGTTAGTGGGCTGTAATTAGCATTTTAAAAATAAAAAACTAGAACATATCAGATTGCACTATATGTTCTAAGGGCTAAGAATCAATTTATAAAACATAATACTTGTTTGCCTTATTGTGTCATGTTTGAAAAAATGATCAGATGACCTAATAGTTCTTTATAGAATTAAGATTACCAATGAACACAGTTAAATGCAAAGCAATCATTTCATAAAGTATTAGTGCTAAAAGATCTAAAAGGAATTGTAAAATAGCCAATGATTAATCAAGATTAATCATTTGATTAGTGAAGGATGAAATCAGTTTGATAATAAAAATTGAACACTGTTATGAATTGGGGAGGGGGGGGTCTTCAAAGGATTCATTCTATACTTACCAATGAATGCAGTAACATTTGGATTAATTATTCCACTGGGTAAAAGATGAAAATCATACTCCACGGAATCTACAACAACTGTGTGGCCGGCATTATTTCCTCCCTGAAACATATGATGGGAAAATGAACCTGACAATAATTATGACAAGTAATAGATCTCCTTCTGAAGGAAATTAATGATTTCCTGCTAAAATGTCACTATCACTTAAGGAAACCCAAGCATTTGTCACAAATACTAATTCTTTGGAGACTTTATAATAGCTTTGCTAACCTCTCTCCATCCCTCACTCCTGAATACTGGAGAATTCAGATTTCTGGAAGATGGGAAGACATGCCCTCTAAAAAGATTAAAAAAAAAAAAAAAAAAAAAAAAAAAAAAAAAAAAAAGAAAGAAAAGTCGTTTTTATTGTTTGGGACACTATGTAGGACACATAATAATCTAATTAATTATCCATGATATTCCAAAATAAAAATCCCTAAAATAGAAAAGGGTAATCCATACAGTTAGCCTAACTTGATGTAAATCCTATATAATAAAAGGCTAATATGCAAATTGACCAAACGGCAGAACGACCTGTCACTATGATATGCACTGACCACCAGGGGGCAGATGCTCAATGCAGGAGCTGCCCCCTGGTGGTCAGTGTGCTCCCAAAGGAGGAACACTGCTCAGCCAGAAGCTGGGCTCAAGGTTGGCAAGCACAGCAGTGGTGGCGGGATCCTCTCCTGCCTCCCGGCAGCACTAAGGATGTCTAACTGATGGCTTAGGCCCACTCACTGCAGGGAACAGGCGTAAGCTGTCAGTCAGATAGCCCCTAAGGGCTCCCAGACTTTGAGAGGGCACAGGCCTGGCTAAAAGGCACTCTGCCCCTCCAAGTGCACAAATTTTGTGCACCTGGCCTCTAATATTCATATAATTCCCATGGTCCTAAGAGTGTCAAACAACTTTGTAACCTGACATTTGCATTCTTACATGGACTTATCAACTAGCAAATCTCCCAAGTAACTACCTCAAATATTGGCTATCCTAAGACTCAAACTTTTAAATTTATAAATCATTCTTGTGAGTTTGGTTAGTAACAGAATCCTGGGATCTACTAATCTCTGGATAACGCAGTACACTAGGTCAAAGACCCTCTAAAGCTGGGAATCATACTGTCGACCCAGCGTGAAATATCCCCTCTGGGAACCTCAAGCTTAAACAGACAAGTAAAGCAAAATTGGAAGTCAAATGATAAAAATTAGGCACAAAGCAGGCAATATTAAGTGACCAGATAAATTTTCTAATTTCTAAGTTTAAAAAATGTGAGGAAACACAAATCAATTAATTATAGTTTTAAACTTCTATAAAATTTTTTTAAATTCCAAAGTAAACTACATACTAGGAATATATTTGCAACAAAAAGATTTGACATTTTCGTGGGGTATTATAAAAAAATACTCGTCAAAATATATCTCCAGAGTATGACTAGTCTAACTTGACCGCAAAACAATTTTGGCCAAAATGAATGTTATTTACATTTTATCAAATCCTTACCAATCATGAATTCAGAAAAACGGTCCTTCAAAAAAAGTAAATGCCTACTTACACTGTACAAAGCAAAGAATCCCTGTTTGAAGGCCACGTGTGTCATATGTGTTTAAAAACAAACGACTTGACAGTGGTGACCTATAGTCTACAAGATGACAGGTGGAAGGCAAGACACAGGAAGACAGAAGCAAAACCTCCCTCCCTGGATACCAAGGGCACAGGTGAATACTTCTTACTATTTATTTTTAACAGGAACCATCTGCATAGGCTACAGAGGCACAGAGGATGAGCAGTATTCCAGCCCGACCCTGCCCTTGTTCCCTGGACAAGGCAACCAGGTACCACAGGTTTTGCGTCCTCCCAGAGGTAATTTTGCATATACAAGCATATATTTATGTACTAGAGGCCCGGTGCACAAAATGCGTGCACGGGTAGGGTCCCTAAGCCTGGCTGGCGATCAGGGCCCATCAGGTTGCCACCTCCCCACCTCCTCCTTCTCTTGTTGCCCACGAACTGCCATCATGCAATTCCCCCCATCTCTCCCCTTCCCCTTCCCTTGCTCCCTCAACGCCCCACTGCTGCCACTGGTCACCTGCCATGTTCCACACCGTCCCCCTGGTGGTCAGCGCACATCATATCGAACTATCAAACTCCTGCTCTCCCAGTCAAACTTACAAGGGACCACTTTGTATATTAGCCTTTTAAATATATATATATATATATATATATATATATATATATATATATATATGAATGATTGTTTTATTCCATATTCTCAAATGTGAGCAAACTATATACACCTGAACGGCTTGCTTTTTTTGGAGCAATCTTAGAGCTAATTTCATAACTTTGTAAACAGAACTGTCTCATGCTGGAGGCTAATTCCAGCAGGTCATAAATGCAAGAAGTTTCATCAAGAGGTTGATGGGACCTTGAGGCTTCAGCAGGGCTGAATACATATTATTGCCTACTGGAATGGCCGAAGATCTGCATATATTATTGCCTGTTACCAGACAGCTGAGGGCATTTTAATCTACATGTTATTGCCTCCTGCTGGCCAAACACCAGACAGCTGAAGGCAGTTCCCCAAAACTGACAAAGTCTCTGTATGCTAAACCTTAGCCTTTGATATATATATCTGCTTTGCTTAGGGCAATTTGTGTTAATAAAGAGCTTAGGGAACTTGGTTCCTACAGCTAAGCTCCTCTGGCTCCCCCATGGATTACAAATTTATATTATATTTCTAGTCTCTTTATTAATTTACGCCACAGAGCCTCCTCCAGATTCCTGAACCTTTCTAGATGCCGGATATCACCCTGCAGTCTCATTCTTTTAACAGCAGCACTGTACCGTATTCCTTTTCATATGGACACATAATTCATTAAATTTGACTCATACAAGAGGCATTCAGGATGTTTGCAATCTTTTGTCATTTTGAATAATGTTACAGTACACTTCCCAGTACATACTTTATTATTTCACACTTGTGTAAGTTTATCACCAATAGTGATAGAAGACTCCTAAAGCAAGCATTACATACCAAAAGGACATACCGGTCTGTTCAATTTTTCTTTAGAGCCCAGAAAAATGCTAACTTGCTATTACAATTATTCAAGTCTCAATTATAAATCGCTAAATTTAATAAACGCTTACTAAATTGTTATAAAGTATTAGTAACTTTGAGACAATCAGTCAATGAAGCATTATTATATTATTTAAATTAAAACTAGCTTGCTATAAAAAAACAAACTACTCTTTAATTTTTGGAGTAGACCTTAAAAGTAAGCCTACTACTTTACACAAATCATTTGTACAGATATTAATACAATCATTTGGTGACACAGTGGCTAACTCAGTGGTTCACAGTGGTCATGTTGCACAACCAAAACCTACTCTCTGAGATAACATTGTACAAAACAGCAGCACTGATGGCACAACCACAGTGGAGAGATGATGCTGAAATGTGTGTGTTTGCGGAGGTTGGGTTTGCTGTGACAGATGACTTTGGGGGATAAACCGGTTTAATTCCTTCAGTTCTCCCAAGTTTACAGGTGGTGGTTTGGGCTGGAAAAGTTCAGCTGCACATGGCTTGAAATCATTTTTTTACGATATATTTTATTGATTTTTTAAAAAAATATATTTTATTGATATTTTACAGAGAGGAGGAAGGGAGAGAGATAGAGAGCTAGAAACGTCGATGAGAGAGAAACATCAACCAGCTGCCTCTTGCACATCCTCTACCAGGGATGTGCCCGCAACCAATATACATGCCCTTGACCGGAATCGAACCTGGGACCTTTCAGTCCGCAGACCGACGCTCTACCACTGAGCCAAACCGGTTTCAGCGATATATTTTATTGATTTTTTACAGAGAGGAAGAGAGAGGGGTAGAGAGTTAGAAACAACGATAAGAGAGAGTCATTGATCAGCTGCCTCCTGCACACCCCCCACTGGGGATGTGCCTGCAACCAAGGTACACGCCCTTGACCGAAATCGAACCTGGGACTTTTCAGTCCACAGGCTGACGCTCTACCCACTGAGCCAACCCAGTTTTGGCTGAAATCACATTTTAATTAACAGCTTGCTCACTCAAACATTAACCAACAGTTTTCAATAACCCATGTCTTATTAAGAATAACTATAAAGTCTTAATCTCATTCAAATTCTGCTTGAGTATGAAAATGTGGTTACATTTACCCCCGATTATCCTGGTAAGGAGCTAGGGGAGAAAGTGCCGGGCTGGTCAGATAAGTCTCCGTGGGCACAGAGCCCTGTGGGGTTGGTGGGTGTGGTAGCTTCTAACCAGGAGGCACAGGCTGTGCAGAAAAGGTGCTCAGAGGAGTGTGAGCTGCTCACAGGAGCTCCTGACAAGGTATCTACATGTATTATCAGTTAACAAGCCCACCAAGCTCTGACCTGCATGTACGTTCCCACGTTTGTGATGGAACTGCTTCTCACACGGGCAGCTCTATGTAGTGTGCACAGGCATATGTACATGGATATATCCATTTAATCGTGTCTAACAATTCTCCTTAATTAGCACTGGCCACACAATACTATACAAATGATAGGAGATCAGTATTTTTTTGTTCTGTTTTTAACAGAGATGTACTATTCCTGACTCATTCCAAAATTTCCCCCAGCCAAACTTGGTGAATTATCCCCAGATATAGAAGTAATCATACATTCATATGAATAGTTACTTGCAACAATCTCTTGCAGCTTTGCGATAGTCCCAAAGCTCTATGGTCCCAGTCCCTCGTGTAGCGTTTAACAAACACTTTTTTAATCAAGGCTGTGTTTTCTATGATTTAACTAAATTTGGCACAGAAAATGTTCAGTTAGCTGTTCTACAAGGAGGACCTCCATGGCTCTGAGGTTCAGTCCCCCTTCTTCCCATCCTTCCTCTTACTTTGCAAATCACCCCTCTGGCCCAGCCATTAGATCCAGCGGGAAACCTGACCCAGCCCGGGCCAATCCGGCTCCGCCCTCTTGGGCATTTGATTTGAGAAGATTAGAAGGCACTTAGGAGTTAGAGACAGCAGTCACCTAAGGGCACACCCTCAAGAGAAAGGTCACTGGTCCCGACCTTTGACCTCAGAGCTGTCCGGACCTTTGACCCCAGAGCTGTCCCGACCTTTGACCCCAGAGCTGCCTTTGTCTGGGGCCACTCAGGCTAGGCCATCCTGCTCTTCTTTCAAACAAATCCCGTGAAGTCCAGCTCTTTCCATTGTTTGCAAACAAAAAATCCAAATGATTGACCAAACAAACTCATTTCCACAGAGTGTGTAGACAGCTGGCTCTTTAAGTTCACATCTTTCACTAAAGATAAACACATATAAAAATGATTGACTTCTAAGCTTTAACATTCATGCTGTCCAGAACAAAACTCAGAATGCAGGGGTGATTTCTGTACTGTTACCAGCTTTTCCAGGTATGCTTTTGATTTGAAGCTTACCGAAGTCAGAAGACAAGGGATTTTTGAAATGACTTTTGATGGCTCCAAAGAACCAGAGGTTGTCAAGCACAACTGCGGGACAGAAGTTGAGATCCAGAAGTGTTGTTATGTGAAGTTTCTAACTAAGAAGCTCCAAAGGTCCAGAGGAGATTTTAAAAAAAGGTTTGGAAGGGAATAAAATAACCTTAGTCTGCAAAAGTGCCTCCTAATCCTTAAATTAGTTCGCCATTAAGTCTTTCTCGTCCCAAGTCACTCCCCAACTGACTTCCTGCCCTGACATGTTATGAGCCTGAAACAATGGTCTCTTTGCGGACAGTGGAGGCCCCTGTCTGTCCAGGCCAACACTCATGCCCACTTCTCCTCCCCTTTCCCTCTGACACAGGGCACTGTGCTGGGATCATCCGCCCAAAGTGAACATCAGTCAACAAGCCCGTTTGAGCCTGGTACTGGCATCATAACAGGTCAGTGAAACAGAATAGAGAGCCCGGAAATAAACCCATGTCTATATGTTCAATGAATATTTGACAAATGAGGCAAGAAAGTGCAATGAAGTAAAGACACTCTCGTCAATAGATGCAGCTGGGAAAATTGGGCAGAAACATGCAAAAACGGCTGAAACTAGACTACCTCCTTACACCAATATACAGAATAAGCTCAGAAAGGATTAAAGGCTTAAATGGAAGACTCAAAACTATTATACTAGAAGAAAACTTAGTAAAATCTCTGACATTTCTCTTAGCGATATTTTTTCTGCTATATCTCCTCAGGCAAAGGAAACAAAAGTAAAATAAACAAATGGGATTACACCAAACTAAAATGTTCTTGCACAGCAAAGGAAATCACTGGCAAAATTTAAAAAAAAAACCTACAAAACAGGAGAGTATATTCGCCAATGATACATCTAATAAGGGATTAGTAATGAATGCCATTATCTAACTACTAAGCTGTACACCTGAAACCAATACAAAATAAAATCGAAAGAATATTTTTTTAAAAAAGAACATGCAATCCAATCGGGCAATAAAATATATCCAATGTTGGTACTTACTTCGGCAGCACATATACTATAAAATATATATCTATAGCCGAAACCGGTTTGGCTCAGTGGATAGAGCGTCGGCCTGCAGACTCAAGGGTCCCAGGTTGATTCTGGTCAAGGGCATGTACCTTGGTTGCGGGCATAACCCCAGTAAGGGGTGTGCAAGAGGCAGCTGATCAATGGTTCTCTCTCATCAATGTTTCTAACTCTCTATCCCTCTCTCTTTGACTCTGTAAAAAAATCAATAAAATATATATTTAAAAAAAAAAAAAAAATATATATATATATATATATATATATATATATATATAAAATAAGAGTATAATATGTTAGACGGTATGTCTTTCCAGACGACCTTCCAGATGAAGTCAGGGCTGTGAGGGAAGACTGGTCCCAGGTGCCTGCCTGAGGAAGGAAGGCCTACTCTTGCACAAATTTCGTGCACTGGAGCCATATATATATATATATATATATATATATATATATATATATAGAGAGAGAGAGAGAGAGAGAGAGAGAGAGAGAGAGAGAGAGTGTTTGTCCTATGATCCACTATGGATCATAACAGAGAGCAGCAATGCCTCACATCCCATGCCTTTGAACTACTCCAGCAACCAAAAACAGGTCCTATTTCTTGCCTAGTCTTCAAGCTCCCTGGGAACACAACCATCTTTTGAGTCACTGTGCTGCTTTCTTAGTAAAAACTGTAAGACCTGTGTCTCTTTCAGATTAAACATTTCACTGTTGCCAAAGCGAAAAGACTTGTCAACCCACAGCAACAAAGTAATTCTAAGGATGGCTTCTCCTTTGTGAAAACATCCATATCATTGCAATTAGCTTTTGATTTCCAAGTAGAGCAGGTTACGTTACTACCAGTAAGTTGATCTTACTCTTCAACAGTAACCAGACACACCGGATAGGAAAACATGCACAGGGTATCTGAATTTCTTTTCAGCAAAGACATCCAAGCGCACTGCTCGTTACCTTTTCAAGGCGTAGGCTATCCCCTTCACCTCACGGCTACACACACAGAGAAATGTCACACGTGGGAAAAGTCTCAGGTACCTGTATTCTGGGCTTTAAATTGCCGTTATAAAGCCATTTCTCACAATGTAAGTGGGAAGAGGCATCTTAAGATCCTAATTAAGAAGCTTGAGACTCTAGGTACCAAACTGGATTTGAACACTTAACTGAACGAGGGTCAGAGATGATCAAGGTCATGGGTAGGAGGATCAGATATACAACCAAAGACTGCCTACGCCAATGGTGGCATGCAAATTTGTAAATGCTTGATAAAAACTCACCTACTCATGCCATTTATGAATATAAGTGTCAATCAAAAAAGTTTTCTCTCCCAAATGAAATCCTTCCTTTAAAAAGGTTTTTAAAAGTTGGATAAGAGACAAAAACACCATTTTTAGAATTTTATAAGAAGAATTGTATCACACTGAATTAAATTTAATTAAAGGATGGTTCGATGTAAAGTACCATCCCATCTTGGAGGTGGCGTAGCCATGGGAACTGTCCTTCATTTGCTGTTCTTTTCAATTGCCTTGACCAGGCAATACTGAATACCTCAATGTCCCTTTTCCCACTGATAAATTCTTACAATCCACACTGATATTTAGTGTTTGTACTACATCCACTCTAATATTTAGTGTCAAAATCTGACATAGTCTCCAAAGGGTAATACAACTATCTTTGTATCCAGTTACAGTGAGTAAGCTATTAAGTATCTATCAGTTTACCAGTTCATTCTAGATTTGTTCTAGGCAACACTTTTTCCTAGAGATACTTGCAACTATCCAAGTAACCCACCCATTCCCACCAAAATTTAAAAAAACAAATAATATTGGTTAGACACCGCTGAGATTATCCCATACAATTTAAAATTTTATGCCTTAAAAGTAGAGATGGTCCTAGCTAGTTTGGCTCAGTGGCTAGAGCTTCAGCCTGTGGACCAAAGGGTCCAGGGTTTAATTCTAGTCAAGGGCACATGCCTGGGTTGTGGGTTTGATCCCCAGTAGGGGACTTGCAGAAGGCAGCTGATCAGTGATTCTCTCTCATCTTTGATGTTTCTCTCTCTCCTATTCCTTTCCTTCTGAAATCAATAAAGATACGTTTTTTAATAGGTCTAAATAGCAAACAACTTAGAACATCCACATTGACCAAACTTGAAGGTCTTCTGCCCTCAGCAGAGAAAAACTATTTACTAAAATTGCATGGCTTTCAACTAGTATATGCTAAGAAAAATACTCTAAAAAGAAGTACCAGTTACCTATTTTCTCATTGATACAAGAGAGAAGACTTTAATATAAACTACTAAAGCCTTTGAACATAATGGTACCATGTAAAAAATACTTGTTCAAATACTAAGTTCATCCAAAAAATGCTGGTGATTCCACCTTAAACTCATTCTGATAGTCAGTGAGATTGTCAAAATAATTTGCAGGTCAGGGTAAAACTGATTGGGGTGATTCAGTCACTAAACAAATGTTGAGTGTTTACTTCCTCTCTGCCTCACAGTGCTGATTGCCCTGGAAGAAAACAAACAGGAAACATCTTTTTGAGAAAACTACATCCTAGTAGGGAAGGCACAGTAATCCAAGAAAGCAAGTTTTAACCAAGTATTCAAAAACAACAACAACTGGTACACCCTTATGCACTTGGGAAATACCGTAAACTATGTGTATAAACGGCAACCCTGTTGGAGACACAGACATAGCGATTATTAACCCTGAAGAATGGTTTTCCTTAAATGCTAATTCTCTACCATCTCCGAAATAATGGGCAGGGGTTTGGGCAAGTCAAGGCACTCAGTAACACTTAAGTTGTTCTTTTTTTCAATTGTTCTGCGTATTTCCAGGAGAAAATCCGTTTGTTTGCTGCTGGTATGTCTTTTCTACTCCGTTACCACCTTTTAATAGCTGGTTTCAGAGCTGTCAGCCTACTAGCCTCTAGCTACAAATTAACAGTTTTTCCATTGAGTTTGTTTATGACAAGCTTTTTTATATAACCCTGACAGGATACACTGTCCCTTTATAATTAATTTTAGTTAATATTTTCCCTTTATATAACTTTTTAGCCCTGGGGGGAAACACAAAGGGAAAAAATGTTCCGGCTGGTCCTGATCACACGCAACGTCATGTCTGTCCAGGACATGATGTATCCAGGACTACGAGCTTGCCTTCTCCACGAACAATAAACAAGCCCTGGCTTAAGGCCTGGTGTGAACTACAATAGTTAAAATTTTCTCTGTGGTTTCTACACAGCATGAAGGAATTACGGTATAGTCTACTTAGGTGGAGCCGCGGTAATACGCTTCCTAATAAAACTATACTTTTGTGCCACCAGAAAGAGGCCGTCGTCCTATTCCCTTACTTTGACCCTTGGGAAAACCTGTAGTAGCAGCCTATTCCATCCCCACCCTGGCAATACTGGTTTCTGTAAGTTGTCCACTAGACCAGCAGTCAACCACCTCTTGGACCTCATGGACCACCCGTGACCTACGGACTACACTGAATGGCCAGATTATGGTGATCTCTGAACACATAATAATCTGGCTACTCAGAGTGTGTGTGTGTGTGTGTGTGTGTGTGTGTGTGTGTGTGTGTGTCTGTGTGTGTGTGTTTGAGGCCCGGTGCATGAATTCATGCATGGGTGGGGTCTGGCCAGCCTGGCCAGGGAGAGGGGACATGGGCAGTTGGCCAGCCTGCCTGCTGGTCGAGGGGACAATTTGCATATATCCTTTCATCAAAGGATATACACTGAGTGGCCAGATTATTATGTGTTCAGAGATCATCATAATCTGGCCACTCAGTGTATATGCTCCATGTAGACACAGTCTCTGCCCTTTTCAGCTTTTTACCCTACCGCCCAAAGTCAAGTCATCTTCTGTCACCATATTCTAGTATTTTGCCCCCTTTACTCTTTACATCTTCTCCCCTAACCCTCAGTCATCACCATGCTGTTGTCTGCCTATGAGTTTCAGTTTGATGTCCCGCATTTGAATGAAATCATATGGTTCTTAGCTTTTTCTGACTTATTTCATTAGCAAAATATTCTCAATATCCATCATGTTGTCACAAATGGAAGTATTTCATCTTTTCTCATGGCTGGGTAGTATTCTACAGAAGAGATGGACCACACCTTCTTTATCCAAACACCTAGTGTAATGCTGCAATGAACACAGGGGCACATATATCAAGAGTATCTACCAAGTTATAAACAATTCCTTATAAATCCTGCATCTGAAACACAGGCCTTAAGTGCTATGGTGATAAAAATGCCATTGGCTTTGCATCCATTCTTTCCAAAAAGAAAAACATAGTTATTGTTTTTTTAATATCTTTTTATTGATTTCAGAAAAGGAGAGATTAAAAGCATCAATGATGAGAATCACTAACCAACAGAGGCTGCCTCCTGCATACCCCGCCACTAGGGATGGAGCCTGCAACCCAGGCATGTGCCCTGACTGGGAATTGAACTGTGACCTGGTTCACAGATCAATGCTCAACCACTGAGCCACACTGGCTGGGCCAGTTCTTCTTTTACAAACTGTATTTTATATTGAAAGAAATTCCTTATTTTGTGGTTCCATTATTGAGACATTGATACATTATGTACCTACATCTTCTGAAGAAACAATCTGTACAAAATTTGAGTTTATGGGATGAATATCACACAAAAAAATATATTAAATTCTAACAAAGTACCTATTTTCAACAATCCACAAAACTTGAATCATCAAACAAGGCAATCCAAACTCAAAATATGAGCTCTTAAGACACTGTAGGAATATAAAGATTTGAGGATGATGGAAGGAAGGTAGTAAGTCAAAAGTTTACAATTGAGGCAAGCCTGCCTAACAAGTGTGCTCACTTGTTTCTCCTTTCTGCAGCTCACATTGGAAAGCCACCCTTGGCTCCTTGTCAATCACTTCTCTCCAGACCTTCCCAGGACAGCAGAGCAGACTGGTCCAGGGCCTCCATCAGGCTTACTCTCACAGTAACCCATCTACAAACTAATGCTGCTATTAAAACTGGAGATCTTCTCTAATAAATGGTATAGTGATACCACTCCCAAAACCTTCTTTCCAGCTACATAACGTAGCTCCACCTGAGCCCAACTATTTCCAGATAGGAAGATGGCCAGGAGTGCATGCAGGAGCGAACAGGCCGGGCTCCCTCTTTCTACCCAGCAAGGTGTGTATTTCCAGACTTCCTCCCCAACAGCATGGCCAGATCTGGTCTGAAGACAAAAGGAAGCGAAGGCTGGGCTTCTGGAGCAACTCGAAGACAGAGTGAGGCAGCAGTTCAAGGCCAACTCCTCCAGGGGTGTTAGTAAGAAGGTAGGAGTGTTAATAAGAAGGTACGAGTGTTAGTAAAAGGTAGATGTGTTAGTAAGAAGGTAGGAGTGTTAGTAAGAAGGAAGAAGTGTTAGTAAGAAGGTAGGTGTGTTAGTAAGAAGGTAGAAGTGTTAGTAAGAAGGTACGGGTGTTAGTAAGAAGGTAGGTGTGTTAGTAAGAAGGTAGAAGTGTTAATAAGAAGGAAGGAGTGTTAGTAAGAAGGTAGATGTGTTAGTAAGAAGGTAGGAGTTAGTAAGAAGGCAGGAGTGTTAGTAAGAAGGCAGGTGTGTTAGTAAGATGGTAGGGGTGTTAGTAAGAAGGAGTGTTAGTAAGAAGGTAGGAGTGTTAGTAAGAAGGTAGGAGTGTTAGTAAGAAGGTAGATGTGTTAGTAAGAAGGAAGGAGTGTTAGTAAGAAGGAAGGAGTGTTAGTAAGAAGGAAGAAGTGTTAGTAAGAAGGTAGGAGTGTTAGAAGGTAGATGTGTTAGTAAGAAGGTAGGAGTGTAAGAAGGTAGGGGTATTAGTAAGAAGGTAGATGTGTTAGTAAGAAGGAAGGAATGTTAGTAAGAAGGAAGGAGTGTTAGTAAGAAGGAAGGAGTGTTAGTAAGAAGGTAGGAGTGTTAGTAAGAAGGTAGATGTGTTAGTAAGAAGGAAGAAGTGTTAGTAAGGTAGGAGTGTTAGAAGGTAGGTGTGTTAGTAAGAAGTTAGGTGTGTTAATAAGAAGGTAGGTGTGTTAGTAAGAAGGTAGGGGTGCTAGTAAGAAGGAAGGAGTGCTAGTAAGAAGGTAGATGTGTTACTAAGAAAGTTGGAGTGTTAGTGAGAAGGTACGAGTGTTAGTAAGAAGGAAGGAGTGTTAGTAAGAAGGAAGGCGTGTTAGTAAGAAGGTAGGAGTGTTAGTAAGAAGGTAGATGTGTTAGTAAGAAGGTAGGTGTGTTAGTAAGAAGGTAGGTGTGTTAATAAGAAGGTAGGGGTGCTAGTAAGAAGGAAGGAGTGCTAGTAAGAAGGTAGATGTGTTACTAAGAAAGTTGGAGTGTTAGTGAGAAGGTAGGAGTTTTAGTAAGAAGGAAGGAGTGTTAGTAAGAAGGCAGGAGTGATAGTAAGAAGGTAGGGGTGTTAGTAAGATGATAAAGGTGTTAGTAAGATGGTAGGGGTGTTATTAATAGTAAGATGGTAGGGGTGTTAATAAGAAGGTAGGGGTGTTAGTAAGAAGGTAGATGTGTTAGTAAGAAGGTAGGTGTGTTAGTAAGATGGTAGGGGTGTTAGTAAGAAGGAAGGAGTGTTAGTAAGAAGGAAAGAGTGTTAGTAAGAAGGAAGGAGTGTTAGTAAGAAGGCAGGAGTGTTAGTAAGAAGGTAGGGGTGTTAGTAAGAAGGTAGGGGTGTTAGTAAGAAGGTATATGTGTTAGTAAGAAGGTAGGTGTGTTAGTAGGATGGTAGGGGTGTTAGTAAGAAGGTAGGGGTGTTAGTAAGAAGGTAGATGTGTTAGTAAGAAGGTAGGTGTGTTAGTAAAATGGTAGGGGTGTTAGTAAGATGGTAGGGGTGTTAGTAAGAAGGGAGTGTTAGTAAGAAGGTAGGAGTGTTAGTAAGAAGGTAGGAGTGTTAGTAGAAGATAGATGTGTTAGTAAGAAAGTGTGTTAGTAAGAAAGTAGGTGTGTGCCGAAGGAGCAGAATGGAGGGAGAGGAGATGGTGGTGCTAGTGAGAATACTTAGAGCCAGTTGGGCAACTATCTTAGCTGAAGAATGGCCAGGGTGGATTTCTGCATGCAAAGAAACACAAAACAGCCCTCGCTGGTTTGGCTCAGAGGATAGAGTGTCAGCCTGCAGACTAAAGGGTCCCAGGTTCAATTAATTCCCCAGGGTTGCGGGCTGGATCCCCAGTAGGGGCAGTGCAAAAGGCAGCCAATCAATGATTCCCTTTCATCATTGATGTTCCTCTCTTCTTTCCTATCTGAAATCAATAAAAATACGTATTTTTAAAAACACACAAAACAAAAACCACAAGGTAAGTTATTTTTAAAAACACACAAACAAAACAAAAACCACAAAGTAAGTTAGAATGATTGTATTTAGCTTTCTACTTCCTTGTTTCTGCACGCTCAAATGGTATTTATTCAATTTTAGGCGGAGAGCTTCCCATCAAGGGGGCCTACGAACTTGTCAGAACACATACAACATGGCATCATCCTACTGTGCCATGCATGTTCACGAAGAAGAAACATGCTGCGAACGAAAAGCAGGCATTTCGTTCCAACATTACATGACAGTCTGTTTTGAAACGGGCTCTTGCTCAACTCTCCCGAATTTTGAAATTGGTAATAGTAACCAGAGCCTTTACAAAGACCTAGCCTCCAGGCTAGCTACTTGGAGGCAAACAGACAAATAGGAAGAAAGCTTACCCCGAACACCACGTGCCTCTCAGGAGGAAGTACATGATTACCATTCCGTTTCCCCCCCCTCAAAGTTCACTTTCAATGTCAGCGTAACAAGGTAAATATTTCTAAATAACCAGCTTTTTGACATCCTGTATTTCCTTGCGTCGCTCGTTAAAAGAACTGGGAGATTCCGCCCTCCAGGGACCCACAAAGTGAAAATAATCTCCCCCTTAAGAGATCAACCGAAGGACTTGTATGCATGCATATAAGCAAAACCAATGGACGAAAAACTCGGGAGGGCGGGAGGGGTAATGGAAAGATATGTACAAAGATATGTACACATATAATACCTTAATAAATAAAAAAAGGAAGAAAATAATCTCCCCTTTAATATTAACACGCAGAGTAAGTAGGGAGCCCAACAACGGGGCCATGACCCGGTCCATGCGAGGTGGGGGCCGGGGTGGGTGGGTGGGTCTGGATTGCGGGGCATTTCGGAACGACCCACACCCATCTGATTCCCGAGTGGGTGGGTGGGTGATGGAGGAGGAGGATGGCGGAGTGAGGAGCAGGCAGGCCTCGGGCTGCAGCTCCTCCAACCCGCCCCGCATCCATCCCCGCGTCCTGAGCTGAGAACTGGTCCTCACAGCCCGGACCCTGCTCTCCGGCCTGGCATCGCGCATCATCTCTCCAAGGCTCCCCCCTCCAAACCGCATTTCCCTCCAGAGCCACCCCAACCCCGCAAGCCCGAGACCCCCTCCACCCCCTCCCAGGTCGGGGGGGGGGGGGGTCTCTGCCCTCCCGCCATTTCTCCAGGTCGCCGCGGCTCACAGCCAAGAGGGAAGCTAAGCTCAAGGTGACACCGGGTTTTTGGAGAGGGGACCCCGGGTTTTGGAGAGGGGATCCCGGGTTTTGGAGAGGGGATCCCGGGTTTTGGAGAGGGGACCCCGGGTTTTGGAGAGGGGATCCCGGGTTTTTGGAGAGGGGATCCCGGGTTTTGGAGAGGGGACCTCGGGTTTTTGGAGAGGGGATCCCGGGTTTTGGAGAGGGGATCCCGGGTTTTGGAGAGGGGATCGATCCCAGGTTCTGGGCCCGACCTCCTCCCTCCCGGGCCCGGCTCTCCCCGTCGTCGCCGGAGCCGGGCCGCCGCCTCACCTGGCAGCGGCACACGATGTCCGCGTCCTGGGCCAGCAGGTCCACCACCTTCCCTTTGCCTTCGTCGCCCCACTGCGCGCCGAGCACCACGGTGACCCGGTTCCCCCCGGGCCGCGCCCTGGGGCGGCCGCAGTCGCCGTTGGGCAGCGAGGATGCTGCCGGGTGGGTCTCGGCCAACGCCATGGCTCCGGCGACGAGAGGAGAGCCCCGGGGAGAGGCGGAGGGCGGCGGCGGGGAGGGCGCGGACGGAACTGCTGCTCTGCAGCCCGGAGCCACATGCAGAGGAAGCGGCGGCCAGCGGCGGCCCCGCCCCGGCCCCGCCCCCGCCGGGCCGCCCCCTCCGGCCACGCCCCACCCCGCGCCCCGCCGCGGCGGCCCGCTCAAGGGGGGACCATGACTGCCCCGCTCCGGCCGGCCCCGGCAGCAGCTCCGCCCGCAGGGAGAGGCCCTGGTAGCCGCAACCGCCGCCGCCACCCGGAGCCGAAGCCACGCCCCTTTCAGGGCCGGGCGCGCCATTCCCGCCCCCGCAAACCCGAGAACGGAAGCGGCAGGGGCGGGGCTTAGAGCGCGCGCCAGCCTCCACGCCCCGCCCACCCTCCCTGTCTCCAGCTTTTCAAACTGGAGGGCACGCAGGTGCGTGCTTCAGCGTCGGACTACAACTCCCGGCATGCAGCGCTCTGAGCTTGAAGTGAAGTATTCTGGGAGCAGAGTGTCTGCCCCATGTAGATTTCAGCCCCTGAAAACGTTCAATTTTATTTGTTGTTTTTTAAAAAATATTTTATTGATTTTTTTACAGAGAGGAAGGAAGAGGAAAAGAGAGCTTAGAAACATCAATGAGAGAGAAACATAGACCAGCTGCCTCCTGCACACCCCCCACTGGGGATGTGCCCGCAACCAATGTACATGCCCTTGACCAGAATCGAACCTGGGACCCTTCCGTCCGCAGACCGACGCTCTATGCACTGAGCCAAACCAGTTAGGACTGAAAACGTTCAATTTTTAATTATTTTTTTAATTCGTGGTTTTGCATTTATGGCACACCCAACCCCCTGAGTCTCTCACAGTGCCTCATGCCAAAGCAACTGTGGCCTTGAACCATTATCTGGCTTCTTCCCACAGGCGGCAGGCACTGAAGCGGCAGTGAGGGGGGTAAATTATTTTTTAATGACTTGTTTTTATTAAGGGAATAGATTGTGTGCAGAACAAAAAGGGCGAAACCTCATAATTCAAATGGAGTGGAATGGGAAAGTATAGGTTTCGAATTGGAAATTAAGGACTAGGGGTAAGAACAGAGATGGGAACAGGGATTGAATAGAGCCAACTCAAAAGTAAAGCAATAAGATAGAGCATGTTAGACCTGAAAATCTGGGGATTAAGTAGACTCCTAGCCCTTCTCATTTTACACTTTAGTAGCATAGGCTCAGGGAGGAGGAGTGTATCCCCGATGTCAGATACCCGTGTTTCCTCCGAAAACAAGACCTAGCGCATGGAAAGATAAGACATCCCCTGAAAATAAGACCTAGCACAACTTTGGGAGAAAAAATTAATATGACACTGTCTTATTTTCGGGGAAACAGGGTAGTATATGTCAGATACTGTGATGCACTTAGCTCTTTTAATTCCCACAACCATAGAGGTAGGTCATACTAGCTTACCCTTATTTTACAGGGTTTAAAAGTTAACTTGTTCTATTGAGGGCTTAATTGCTATCTAAGCAACCTGAGTCCACAGCCCAGCCCTTTTGTGTCTATTCCACTCAGGTGTCCCTAGACTCCAGAGTATATCTCCTGCGGAGTATCTTCCACCTGCAACACAAATTAACTCTGACATAGAATTCTGATATAAAGTTGCTTATGCCCAGCAGGCGTGGCTCAGTGGTTGAGCATTGACCTATGAACCAGGAGATCAGGGTTTGATCCTGGTTAGGACACATGCCTGAGTTGCAGGCTCAACGATCCTCAGTGTGGGGCTTGCAAGAGGCAGCTAATCAATGATTCCTTCTCATTATTTATGCTTCTATCTCTCTCTCCCTCTCCCTCTCTGAAATCAATAAAAAGATATTTATAAATAAATAAATAAATAAATAAATAAATAAATAAAGTTGCTTTGGGAAAAAAGGTGTGCATAGAATCACATTAAATGTGGTATCTCCCAAATAAAAAAAAGATTGTGTGTGTGTGTGTGTGTGTGTTCAAATCATACATATGCAATCATGTTCTCTAATGGTTCCCAGAGCATCTTTTATAATTTTTATTCAAAGATTCATTAAGTCAGTAAACACTGAGAACCTGCAATAAGTTAAGGTAGTGTTTCTAGGCCACAGTTGCTCTGGCATGAGGCCCTGATGACATAAGGAGGAATAAAGACACAATTGCAGCCCTTCAGGATGCAGATTATCTGGTCTACCAACAAGTAAACAGGTAAATCACACTATTGCGTGGGAAAATTTCTGTGTTCGTCTTGTTTTTACCACAAGATTACAAGCCCCTTTGTAAACCAGAACGCTCTGTTTGTTTATTTATTTATTTATTTTACTCAAGTGCACAAGACAGCGTTGTACAGTAGGTGCTCAATAAGCACCTGTTACTGCTCATTAATGTTCCATCTAAAAGTCATTTATAGAGAGTGTGCCTGCGCCTGTTCTGCACGGCCAGGTGCGCGTTTGTTATTGCAGCACAGGCAAGGAAGATTGGGTCTAAAAGATGCACCAACTGGAAAGTTTTAATCTTCATTCACCCCGGGTTTTCCGAAGTGGTTTTGCTAGTCCACTCAAAAAAAAAAAAAAAAAAAAAAAAGCATGGCTCTGCCTTTCCTAAAACCTTAGATTTTAATTTTATTTGTTCTTGTGGATGGCATGACCGATCCCTCCCATTTTTCTCCCCCTCTTTCCCTCTTCCTCTTCTTCCTCCTCCTCCCCACCTCTGCCCTCCCAGGTTTAGATTTTCCATCAAAGCATCCCCTGCAGGCGCCGGGCCACTGATACGCATGCGCAGGCGCCCGGGCCGGGCCGCTGACGCGCATGCGCACGCATACGCGCACGCGCACTGGCCGTTGGACGGGCGGGACCCGCGAGGCGGGGCGGTTGCCCCGAGTGTCAGGGCGCCATGGCCGCCGGGGCATTGGCGGTGCTGCTGTCCTGTCTGAGCTGCTGCGGCTCGGCTCTGTGGAGGTAGAGGCGCCAGTGGAGGACGGGGCTCCCGTGGCTCCCGGGGCCTAGCAGGGGGTCCCCATCCCAGCGCCTCAGAGGCCCCGGCCACCCGCCCGCGCAGACCCCCATCCGGGCCCTCTGCTCCCCGAGGCCCCCAGGACCGGCGCCCCGCCGCCCCTTCAGGGCCTGGAGGCCCAAGATGAGGGGGCGCCGTGGGGACTTCTCCTCGCTGAGCTCTAGGAATCCTGAAACGGCTTTTGCCCGCGAGGAGAGGAGCAAAGGAGAAGCCAAACATGGCCGCCAGCTGGGGTGGGGGGGGTGAGGGATGAGGGGACGGCTTCACTAGGGTAACTAAGTCACTGGTGGTTGAATGAAATGCATGAAAATATTCTAGGAAGGTTTCCATGGGTTAAAGTTTAGGGGGATAACCAGAAAACAAACAAACAAACAAAAAACACAACCTGCGAATATTCTCTTTTTTTATTTATTTTTATTTTTTTTTAAATATATTTTATTGATTTTGTACAGAGAGGAAGGGAGAGAGAGAGTTAGAAACATCGATGAGAGAGAGTCATCCATCAGCTGCCTCTTGCACACCCCCTACTGGGGATATGCCCGCAACCAAGGTACATGCCCTTGACCGGAATCGAACCCGGGACCTTTAAGTCCCCAAGCCGACACTCTATCCATTGAGCAAAACCGGTTTCGGCTATTCTTTTTTTTTTTTTTTTTTAATATATTTTATTGATTTTTTACAGAGAGAAAGGGAGAGGGACCGAGAGCCGAAAACATCGATGAGAGAGAAACATCTGCCAGCTGCCTCCTGCACACCCCCCTCAGGGGACATGCCTGCAGCCAATGTACATGCCCTTGACCAGAATCGAACCTGGGACCCTTGAGTCTGCAGGCCGAGGCTCTATCCACTGAGCCACACCGGTTCCGGCCGAATATTATGTTTAATGGAGGTTTTGCTCCCACCGTAATTATTGCTCCCCAACGTTAAAAGTGTTAAGAATACCAACAGTCAGCCAAACCATTACAGAGGTTTCAGATGGAAGGGACCCAGGCATCTCACTGGACACCGAGTCGGGGAGGGGGTTGTCAAAGAGTCATGGGAAAGGTCAGGGAAGTCATGAGAAAGCAAAAAGGGAACATCCTAACAAGTGTGAAAGCCTTTTTCCTTCCCTATAAAACTGAGAAAAACCTCTCTCCTGGGGTGGGTAAAACTATGGTACATACACACGATGGATAATACTCAGCCTCAAAAAATGGAATCTTACCATTTACAACAGCATGGATGGACCTAGAGGATATAAGGCAGGCCAGATAAACAAGGTGTAAGTGTATGTGGACCACAAAAAATCAAAAGCTTCCATTTTCATGAAAGGTTTATTTATCAGCATGGCAGAGACATGCTGAATACAAAGGGTTGAAATAAATGAGTTATTAACATAAACTAATAGGACATTTAAATAAAAATTGATGTTTTTTTTCTTGAACATTAACTTACCAGACACGGGATAACTGCACAAATTAATAAGCATAAAGCAAATAAAGATGTGGCCATCGGCTGCTAAAATATTAGCTGCTAGTATTAGTGGAGAGAAATGGTATGTCAGTGCGTAAAGCGTGTAAGGGAAATGAATGCAGCAGGATTATAGTAATCAGTCATTAGCAAACATTGTAGTTCGTCATTAATGATGTATAATAGGACATTGTAAAAATTAAGTTACAAAATTTTTATTAAAACGTTTCTTACAGCCAAGACCGGTTTGGCTCAATGGATAGAGCGTTGGCTTGGGGACTGAAAGGTTCCAGGTTCGATTCCGGTCAAGGGCATGTACCTTGGTTGCGGGCATATCCCCAGTAGGGGGTGTGCAAGAGGCAACTGATGGATGACTCTCTCTCATCGATGTTTCTAACTATCTCTCTCCCTTCTTCTCTGTACAAAATCAATAAAATATATTTAAAAAAAAAAAAAAAAAAAAAAAACGTTTCTTACATGCCATTACATTGGCTGGGCCAAAAAAAATATTCATTGTGGTCCACAGGTCACAAGTTTGACATATTTGACCTAAAGGGTACTATACAAAGTGAAATAAGGCAGAGAAAGACAAATACCATTTGATTTAAAAACAAAAAAACAAACAAACAAAAAAAAACACGTATATTTCAGAGAGGGAAGGAGGGGGAAAGATAGAAACATCAATGATGAGAGAGAATTATTGATCTGCTGCCTCCTGCACATCCCCAGCTGGGGATCGAGCCCACAACCTAGGCATGTGCACTTGACCAGAATCAAATCCAGGACCCTTCAGTCTATAGGCCAGTGTTCTACCCACTGAACCAAACTGGCTAGGCCAAATACCATATGATTTCACATACATGTAGAATCTAAAAATAAATGAACAAAATTGAAACAGACTCATAGATACAGAGAACAGACTGGTGGTTACTGAGGGGAGGAAAGCTGGGGTTTGGGGAAAGGAGTGAAGGAATGATTAAGAAGTACAGAATGGCCGATAACGGTTTGGCTCAGTGGTAGAGCGTCAGTCTGCGGACTGAAAGGTCCCGGGTTCGATTCTGGTCAGGGGTATGTACATTGGTTGTGGGCACATCCCCGGTAGGGGGTGTGCAAGAGGCAGCTGGTCAATGTTTCTCTCTCATCGACATTTCTAGCTCTCTATCTCTCTCCCTTCCTCTCTGTAAAATATCAATAAAATATTTTTTTTTAAAAAAGTATAGAATGACAGTTACAAAGTAGTCATGGGGATGGAAAGTACAGGACAGGGAATAGAGCCCATCATATTGTGATGACGATGTGTGGTCCCGAGTGGGCACTAGAAAAATCGGGAGGAGCACTTTGCTAAGTATAGGATTGTATAACCGCTGTGCTGTACAGCTGAATACAAAACAATATTAAAAGTATACTGAACTGTAAATTTTTTCAAAAAAAATTTAAAAATATATTTTATTGATTTTTTACAATATATTTTATTGATTTTTTACAGAGAGGAAAGGAGAGAGATAGAGAGCTAGAAACATCGATGAGAGAAAAACATCGACCAGCTGCCTCTTGCACACCCCCCACCGAGGATGTGCCCGCAACCAATGTACATGCCCTTGACCAGCTGCCTCTTGCACATCCCCCACCGGGGATGTGCCTGCAACCAACGTATATGACCTTGACTGGAATCGAACCTGGGACCTTTCAGTCCGCAGACCGACGCTCTACCCCTAAGCCAAACCGGTTTCGGCAATTTTATTGATTTTTTTTACAGAGAGGAAGGGATTAGAGAAACATCGATAAGAGAAACACCGATCAGCTGCCTCCTGCACACCCCCTACTGGGGATGTGCCCGCAACCGATGCACTTGACTGGAATCAAACACGGGATCTTTCAGTCTGCAGGCCGACACTCTATCCACTAAGCCAAACCTGTGAGGGCAAAAGTATACTGAACTGTAATTTTTTTTTTTTTTAAATAATGCTTTATGAGAGCCACTGGCCACATGTGACTTTTGAGAAGTTGAAATATGGCTAGTCCAAATTAAAATCTTGTGTAAGTGTAATACATATTCACTTGATTTCAAAGCCTGTACAAAAAAAATCTAAACCATCCCATTAAAAATTGTTTTATATTGATCACATGTTGAATAAAATATATTATTATAATCAATTTCACTTGCCCTAGCCGGTTTGGCTCAATGGATAGAGAGTTGGCCTACAAACTGAAGGATCCCAGGTTCAATTCTGGTCAAGGGCACATGCCTCAGTTTGCAGGCTCCTCCCAAAGCCCAGGCCCTAGTTGGGGTGTGTGCAGGAGGTAACCCACCGATCTGTTTCTCTCACATTGATATTTCCCTCTGTCTTTCCCTTTCTCTTCCGCTCTCTATGAAAAAAAAATCAATGGAAAATTCTCTCTGTCTTTCCCTCTCTCACTCTCTCTGAAAAAATCAATGAAAAAATATCCTCAGGTGATGATTTAAAATTTTTTCAAATTAAAAAAAATAAAATTAACATTAACAAAAACAATTTCACTTGTCTCTTCTTGCTTTTTTAATGTGGCCACTAGAAAAATTTTAAATTATATAAGTGGCTTGCATTATATTTATGTTGGATACATTTAGATAGATTCAAGGACCCTGAATAATAGAAATTAAAATGATCAAGGACTCACAGAAATTTGCTCTTTAATTCAGTGTTTCAAACAAGGAATATTGTTTTATGGGTTTTTAATCTTTATTCATTTTTTTTTAAAGCTCAGTTTATAAATGAAGGAAATACAGCCAATATTCTTAGTAGTTTTCATCCTAAAACATAAACATCCCTACCTGGTTTGGCTTAGTGGCTAGAGCATCAGCCTGTGAACTGAAGAGTCCCAAATCCCATTCCAGTCAAGGGCATGTGCCTGGGTTGCAGGCTGGATCCCCAGTAGGGGGCAAGCAGGAGACAGCTGATCAGTGATTCTCATCATTGTATTTCTATCTCTCCCTCTCTGAAATCAATAAAAATATCTATATATATATAAAAGCCTAATATGCAAAGTGTCCCCGAATTCCACCAACAGGGAGTTTGATCACTTGCTATGACATGCACTGACCACGAGGGCACAGTGCGGAATGAAGGGAGGCCCCGGCAGCAGCTGGCAGTCTTTAGGAACCCTACACATGTATGAATTTTGTGCACTGGGCTACTAGTATTAAAAAGTATTTATAGACAATCCTTGACGTATGATGGTTCCACTTAACGATTTTTTAACTACATGAGATTTTTCAACACTTAATTATAAAATAGGCTTCATGTTAAATAATTTTGTCCGATTATAAGCTAATGTCAATGTGCTGAGCATGTTTAAGGCAGACCAAGCTGAGCTATGATGTTTGGTAGGCTAGGTGTATTAAATGCATTTTTGAATTATATTTTTAATTTACAATGGGTTTATTGTGATGCAAAGCCATTGTAAGTTAAGGGGCACCTGTACTTCTCATTCTATTGTCTTCAGATACTGAACTAACCCTAACAGCTCTTGAGTGGTGAGTAGAGTTCATGGATAATCCTTAGGTTTAGTCTTGACTATGCTCTCCAGGAAGATAACTGGGCAGAAATGTAAAGCTCTTGGCAGCCCAGGCATGCTCTGACCATGCATGGAATCCCTCTTCCTTGGAGGAGAAATTAATTTTCATATTCTTTTTTTTTATTTTTAATATATTTTATTGATTTTGTACAGATAGGAAGGGAGAGAGATAGAGAGTTAGAAACATTGATGAGAGAGAGTCATCGATCAGCTGCCTCTTGCACACCCCCTACTGGGGATATGCCCGCAACCAAGGTACATGCCCTTGATGGGAATCGAACCCGGGACCCTTCAGTCCCCAAGCCGACACTCTATCCATTGAGCCAAACCGGCTTTGGCTAATTTTCATATTCTTATTTGAACTTTTCCTCCACAGATATCATGCTGCCAGCCCAAACTACCGCATTTTTAGTACCAGAACTACTGTAAGTGTTTAACTTTTTAAAACTATAGTCAAGTTTTTTTGTTTGTGTGTTGTTGTTTTTTACCTTAGGGCAGAGTTAATCATATTCAGTTGTATAGCAAAGTGTCATTCTTTTATTTCTTTTTCATATTTCATTTTCTTCCTCATATAGATCTCCCTCTCCAGTAATAGTTCTTAAATATGCAAGTCACAAAAAACAAGTGGTGTTGGTTTGAGTGTTTTGTGATTAATATTCAAAAAATAATGTCATGATGCAGATAGGATTCTTATTTTAATACTCAGAACCTTCTAGAGTACCTCCTAGAGACTTAATATATTACTTTTGAAATAAAATAAAAATCTTACTTGGTAGGGAGACTACTCAAGTGTCCCAGAAAAGTTGTTACTTTTCCTTTGTTGTATTACTTTGTGTAATTTCAAACACATCACATTTGAATTATTATCCTATATAATAAAAGGCTAATATGCAAATTGACCAAACTGCAGAATGACCGGTTGCTATGACATGCACTGACCACCACGGGACAGACGCTCAATGCAGGAACTGCCCCCCGGTGGTCAGTGCACTCCCACAGGGGGGAGCGCCCCTCAGCCGGAAGCAAGGCTCATGGCTGGCGAGCCCAGCAGCGGTGGCAGGAGCCTTTCTGGACTCTGTGGCTGTGCTGAGGATGTCCAACTGATGGTTTAGGCCCGCTCCTTGTGGGGATCGGGCCTAAGCCATCAGTTGGACATCCCCTGAGGGCTCCCAGACTGAGGGCACAGGTGGAGCTGAAGGGCCCTCCCCGACCCCCAATGCACGAGTTTCGTGCACCTGGCCTCTAGTTTCTTTAGTAAGGACCCAGAGAACTGAATCGTACATCTGAACAGTGAGATGAATATTTTGGAGCTTTGTTTTAACTATTTCATCTTCTTTTTTTTTTTTTAGATTACATTAGAGTATGAAGGAACATTATTTTCTGAGTGGAGTGTGCCAGAAACTTGTTCTATTAAAGATAAACGGTAGTATTTTTGTCGTGAACGTCAATATATGTGTATTTGCACGTCACAAAGCATTTACGTAGCATGAATTCAGACTCGAGGCTGTGACTGAATGTCAATTTCTTCCCATTAAATAGATGTGAAAAGAAAAACAAAATCAGCTTGAAAAAAGAAGGCAAATATTGCTATATTTTTACTTTTCTTATTTTAAGTTTGTAGGCCTGAAGAAGAGTAGGGAACGTTTTAATATTAATATCGTAGGCATCTTTATTTATTTCTCCCTTCTTGTTCTCTTTAAATGCTAGTTCGCCGAAGACAGAGCTGCGCTGTTCTACTCCAGGCTTTCAGAATATAAAACCAATTGTTACAGGGCCAGTGAGTTGATCTTAATTATTAAACTTGAATAATCCAGTTCATTTTTCCTTTTTTTTTAAATCTTTCAACCTAATTCAACCTATTTTAACTAGTATAAATTGTAACTATAAGAGGCATTTTAAAAATACTGTGAAAATGTCATTAATTTTTAGATATGTTTTTGCAAATTATAACTAGTGAAGTGATATGTGATTTTAATTTAGCCATTTTATTAGCATGTTAAAGCCCCAGTTACCATTGTAAGGATAACAGTACTCTCGGCTAAGAGGGCTCACATCATATACTTCTATGACAATGCCCAGGATAAAGAGCCATTTCTAGAAGATTTTGTTATTTAAAAAAATATATATGTGAATGCAAATAAATGAATGATGTTGAATTCTTTCAGGTTTACCAAAAAAAAAAGTAAAGCATTTTAATACTTTTTATTGATTTCATAGAGGAAGGAAGAGGGAGAGAGAGATTGAAACATTAATGATGAGAATCATTAATCAACTCCAAGCCCGCAACCCAGGCATGTGCCCTTGACAGGAATCAAACCCAGAACCCTTCAGTCCCCAGGCCAACATTCTATTCACTGAGCCAAACCAGCCAGGGCAAGCATTCCAAAACACTGGCACTTTGTCAATTAGTAACAGAGTACTGGCCCACACCTCACAGCTTAAGTTCCCATACAAGTGTATAAACCAACTGCTATAGGGACTCCGTGTGATAAATCCTGCCTTTCTGCTGGGGCTTGTGCCTTTTTTTAAATTTAATTTTATTATTATTTTATTTTTTTAAATATATTTTATTGATTTTTTTTACAGAGAGGAAGAGAGAGGGACAGAGAGTTAGAAACATCGATGAGAGATAATCATCGATCAGCTGCCTCTTGCACAATCCCTACTGGGGATGTGCCCAAAACCAATACATGCCCTTGACCGGAATCGTATCTGGGACCCTTCAGTCTGCAGACCGACGCTCTATCCACTGAGCCAAACCAGTTTCGGCTGTGCCTTTTTTATTTTATTTTTTTTCATTAACAGTCTTCATTTTCATGAAACAAGTAGAGTGATATGAGAGAGGCCAGATGGATATTAATTCATTTTAAACCCTATAGATGGAAAAATATTTGAATTTGGCTTTTTGAGTTTATGAGTTTTTTAAGTTTCATGAACATAACTCCAATGTAAAGGAGTCCTTTCTCTTTCATTGGTTTTTTTTTTTTTTAATATATTTTTATTGATTTCAGAGAGGAAGGGAGAGGGGGAGAGAGAGAGAGAGAAACATCAGTGATGAGAGAAAATTAGTGATCAGCTCCTTCCTGCATGCCTCCCACTGGGTAAAAAGCCCCCAACCTGGGCATGTGTCCTGACCGGGACTAGAACCATGACATCCTGGTTCATAGGTCAGTTCTCACCCACTGAGCTATGCCAGCCAGGTTCCTTCTTCCCCTTGTCCCACCCCGCCCCTTTTTGTGTGTGTGTGTATGTTGGAAACCCCTAGAAACATTATGAAACATGTTATGTAAAAAAATAAGCATACAGCCGAAACTGGTTTGGCTCAGTGGATAGAACGTCGGTCTGCGGACTGAGGGGTCCCGGGTTCGATTCTGGTCAAGGGCATGTACATTGGTTGTGGGCACATCTTCTGTGGGGGGTGTGCGGGAGGCAGCTGGTTGATGTTTCTCTCTCATCAACGTTTCTAGCTCTCCATCCCTCTTCCTTCCTCTCTGTGGAAAATCAATAAAACATACTTTAAAAAAATATAAGCATACACAAGTATATGCATACATAGGACTACCTTTGTCATTTACGTATAGTGTTATCAGATCTTACAACCTATAAGGAGGGACATGTGACTTTTGAAACTAACTCAAAAAAGAAACAAAAGTATGTCCAGGCATTGCCAAATGTCCCCTGGTGAGCAAAATCACCTCTGGTTGATAACCATTAAACAAGGAAATTTGTTGAATTGTGTGTGTTTCCGTGGGGAAAACTGTAGGAGCTCTGCCTGAGACACTCACTCCCACCGCTCGGGACATTACAAGAGCTTAGTTAGCTCTGTGTCAGGCATCATGGTAAAGACTCAGGAACTGGGGGGAAAGACATATATTTCTTACTAGAGGCCCATGCACGAAATTCGTCCATGGGGAGCTGGTATCCCTCAACCCAGCCTGCACCCTCTCCAATCTGGGACAAACCTCTCACAATCTGGGACTGCTAGCTCCTAACTGTTCGTCTGTCTGCCTGCCTGATTGCCTCCTAACCGATTCTGCCTGCCAGCCTGATTGCCCCTAACCGCTCCCCTGCCAGCCTGATCAATGCCTAACTGCTCCCCTGCCAGCCTGATTGCCCATAACTGCCCTTCCCTGTTGACCCGATTGCCCACAACTGCCTTTCCCTGCCACTACCCACCTCCTCTGCCGAGACCGGCCACCTCCACGCCATGCAGAGCTGTGGGACCCTCAGGCCAAATCACACGGAATGGCCGCCAGGCCCCACCTCTCTGTGTGTGGCCATCTTGTGGTGGCCATCTTGTGACAATATCGCACATGAGGGCCACCTAAGCTTTTATTAGTATATATTATTCCATTAGGTCAAATATAACAGAAAGAACAAGCCATCTAAGTTTGTCTCCACCCATGATAGTAAGTCCTCAATTACAGACAGTAACTAAAGAACTGGACTAGTATTACATGAATATTTATTAGTTCTATTCTGAAATTTATTCATTATACTTCCTCTCATCTTAGATAATTAACTTAGTTCCTATGTGACTTTGATGGCTGTATTGAATTAGTATTTTTTTAAGTGAAATTCATAGATCATAGTTGCTTTTGCAATTTCTTTTAGGATTTAGAAGACGAACGCTATTTATTTGTGGACAGTACTAACATTTGCTTTCTGTGGTATCGTAAAATTGCGTAAGTAATGCAGTATTTAATACAAAGGTTATTAATACTTCTTAATTAACAAATGGGTTATCTACATTACAGTTTCCATATAAGCTTTCTTTCACTAATCGAGATATTCTCAAATAGCCCTAGCTAGTTTGGCATTGTGGGTTGAGCCTTGGCCTGTGGACTGAAGTGTTCCGGGTTCAATTCTGGTCAAGGGCACAGGTTCGATCCCCAGAAGGGTGTGCAGGAGGAAGCCGATCAATGATTCTCTCTCATCATTGATGTTTCTCTCTCTTCCTCTCCCCTCTTCTCTGAAATCAATAAAAATATATGTGTTTTAAAAATATATTCTCAAATATGCTGCCAAACTTATATTGAAAAACTAACAGTGAAAATAACAATCACAACCACTATTTGAACATACACTGCTTCTTTTTTTTTTACTTTATTTTTATTATTTTTATTGTTTAAAGTATTACATATAGTAGTACATATATCTCCGTTATTTTTCCCCTTTAACCTCCCTGCCGCATGCCCGCATCCCATGTGCCCAGTGTCTTGTGTCATTATATGAATGCATACAAGTCCTTTGGTTGATCTCTTTCCCCCTTTCCCCAACACTCCCTAGCCTTCCCGCTGTAATTTGACAGTCTGTTCGGAGCTTTACTGCCTCTGTATCTATCTTTTTGTTCATCAGGTTATAATGTTCTTTATTTTCCATAAATGAGTGAGATCATGTGGTGGTTTTCTTTCATTGCCTGGCTTATTTAATATAATACTCTCCAGTTCCATCCATGCTACTGCAAATGGTAAGAGTTCCTTCTTTTTTTATAGCATTGTACTGTAGATGTACCATAGTTTTCTAATATACTCACCTGCTGCTGGGCATTTAGGCTGTTTCCAAATCTTAGCTATTGTAAATTGTGCTGCTATGAACATAGGGATGCATATATCCTTTCTGATTGGTGTTTCCAGTTTCTTGGAATATATTCCTACGAGTGGGATTACTGGGTCAAATGGGAGTTCCATTTTCAGTTTTTTGAGGAAATTCCATACCATTCTCCCAGGAGGCTGCACCAGTCTGCAATCCCACCAGCAGTGCAGGGTTTCTTTTTCTTCGCACTTGTCATTTGTTGATTTGTTGATGATAGCCATTCTGACAGGTGTGACATGGTACCACATTGTCGTTTTGATTTGCATCTCTCCGATAATTAGTGACCTTGAGCATATTTTCATATGTCCCTTGACCTTCCTCAGTTTTCTTTCAAAAAGATTCTATTTAGGTCTGTTGCCCATTTTATTATTGGATCATTTAACTTTCTTTTATTAAGTTGTATAAGCTGTCTGTAGATGTTGGAGATTAAACCTTTAATGTGATAACATTTGCAAATATGTTCTCCCATATAGTGATGGTTTTTTGTTGATGGTTTCTGTTGCGGTGCAAAAGCTTTTTATTTTGATGTAGTCCCATTTGTTTACTTTCTCCTTAGTTTCCATTGCCCTAGGAGTGGTATCCATGAAGAATTTGCTTCGGCACATGTCTGAGATTTCTCTGCCTGTGGATTCCTTCAGTATTGTTATTGTTTCCCATTTATGTTTAAATCTTTTATCCATTTTGAGTTTATTTTTGTGTATGGTGTAAGTTGGTGACCTAGTTTCATTGTTTTACATGTATCTGTCCAATTTTCCCAGCACCATTTACTGAAGAGACTGTCTAGACTCCATTATATGCTCATGCCTCCTTTATTAAATATTGAGCATAGTGGTTAGGGTCGATATTGGGTTCTTTATTCTATTCCATTGGTCTATATGTATGTTCTTGTGCCAGTACCAGGCTGTTTTGAGAAGAGTGGCTTTGTAATATAGCTTGAAATCGGGTATTGAGATCCCACGTACTTTGTTCTTCTTTATCAGGATTGCTGTGGCTACTTGGGGTCTTTTTTTTTTTAATTTTTATTCCAGATGAATTTTTGGAGAGTTCTTTCTAGGTCTGTGAAATTGCTATTGGTAATTTAATGGGGAGTGCATTGAATCTATAGATTGCTTTGTGTAGTATAGACATTTTAATGATGTTGAATCCGTGAACATGAACATGGTATGTTCTTCCATCTGTTTACATCTTCCTCTATCTCTTTTTTCAGTGTCCTATAGTTTTCCACATATATGTCTTTTACCTTCTTTTTTGTTTTTACCTTTTTTTGTAGTTTATAGCATTATCTTTTATTTTATTTTTTATTAAATTATTATCTGTGTACATATTTTGACATTGCCCCCCCTTTTACCTTTTTTTAAATTAAATTATTATCTGTGTACATATTTTAACATTCCCTCTCCCCTTATACATACCCTCCCTCCCCAGAGTTTTGTGTCCATTGGTTGTACTTATATGCATGTATACGAGTCCTTTGGTTGATCTATTATCTCCCCCAGATCTCCCTACCCTCCCTGGGTCTTTTACCTTCTTAGTTAAGTTTATTCCTAGGTATCTTAATTTTTTTGGTGCAGTGGTAAATGGAATTGCTTTTTTTGGCCTCTCTTTCTGTAAGTTCACTATTTGTGTATAGAAATACCATAGATTTCTTGGCATTAATTTTGTATCCTGCTACATTGCTGAATTCATTTATTAAGTCTAATAGTTTTTTGATGCAGTCTTTCGGGTTTTTTATGTACATTATCATATCACCTGCAAATAAGGACAGCTTTATTTCTTCTTTTCCAAATAGGATGCCTTTTATTTCTTCTTCTTGTCTAATTGCAATGGCTAGTACTTCCAGTAATGTCAATAAATATTTATTTAAAAAAAAAAAAAAAAGCAGGAGGAGAGCCTAAGGGAACTTTGGGACAACATGAAACAAAACAACATCTACTTAATAGGGGTGCCAGAAGGAGAGGAAACTCAGCAAGGAATAGACGACATGTTTAAAGAAATAATGACAGAGAATTTCCCTGATACAAGGACGAAAAAACCCACACAAATTCAAGAAGCTCACAGAGTCCCAACCAAAATGAACCCCAAAAGACCAACGCCAAGGCACATTATAATTAAGCTGGCAAAAACCAATGACAAAGTAAGAATCTTAAAAGCAGCTAGAGAGAGACAGAAAGTTACCTACAAAGGATCCCCTATCAGAATAGCAACTGATTTCTCAACAGAAATACATCAGGCCAGAAGGGAATGGAATGAAATATACAAAGTCATGCAAAGAAAAAGTCTGAATCCAAGAATACTATACCCAGCAAGGCTATCAATCAAAATTGAAGGTGAAATTAGGAGCTTCACAGACAAGAAAGGGCAAAGGGAGTTTATTACTACCAAACCAGCATTGTAAGAAATGCTAAAGGATTTGCCGTGAAATAAAGAGATAGAAAGCGAAGAAGGAACACCAGAGTAAAGAATAAAAATGGAGACAAACAAGCACCTATCAATAATAAATTTAGCCAAAACTGGTTTGACTCAGTGGATAGAATGTCAGTCTGCAGATTGAGGGTCATGGGTTCGATTCTGATCAAGGGCATGTACCTTGCTTGCGGGCACATCCCCAGTGGGGGGTGTACAGGAGGCAACTGATTGATGTTTCTAACTTTCTATCCCTCTTCCTTCCTCTCTTTAAAAAATCAATAAAATATATTTTAAAAATAATAACTTTAAATGTAAATGGATTAAATATCCCAATCAGAAGACATAGGGTAACAGATTGGATAAAAAAACATAACCCATATATCTGCTGTCTACAGGAAACCCACTTCAGGAAAATAGACACACACAGACTGAGGATGAAAGAGGAGAAATAACAATAGACCCCACAGAAATACAAAGGATTGTTATAAAATACTATGAAAAACTCTATTTCAACAAACTGGACAACCTGGAGGAAATGACATATTCCTAGAAAAAATATAACCTTCCACTGAAACTGGTTTGGCTCAGTGGATAGAGTGTCGGCCTGCAGACTGAAAGGTCCCAGGTTCTATTTTTAGTTGCAGGCACATCCCCAGTAGGGGGTGCGCAAGAGGCAGCTGATTGATGATTCTCTCTCATCAGTGTTTCTAACTCTCTATCCCTCTCACTTCCTCTCTGTAAAAATAAATAAAATATATTTAAAATATATACTCTTCCAAAACTCAATCAGGAAGAATCTAAACAGCTCCACAGGCCAATAACTATGGAAGAAATTGAAGCAATCATCAAAAAGCTTTCGGCAAACAAAAACCCAGGGCCAGATGGCTTCACAGGAGAGTTTTACCAAACATTCAAAGAAGAACTAAAACCTATCCTCCTCAGACTATTCCAAAAAATTCAAGAGGAAGGAACACTTCCAAGCTCATTCTATGAAGCCAGCATCACCCTAATACCAAAACCAGATAAAGACAACTCAATGAAAGAGAATTACAAGCCAATATCCCTCATGAACATAGATGTCAAAATCCTCAACAAAATTCTAGCATATCAACTTCAGCAGTACATCAGTAAGATCATACTTGCCCATGACCAAGTAAGATTTATCCCAGGAATGCAAGGATGGTACAATATCCGCAAATCAATAAACATGATATATCACATAAACAAATTGAGAGATAAAAATCACATAGTTATATCAATTGATGTAAAAAAAAAAGCATTTGACAAAATCCAACACCCTTTCCTGATCAAAACTCTCGACAAGGTGGGAAGAGAAGGATCATATCTCAACATAATAAAAGCTATATATGATAAACCCACAGCTAACATCATACTCAATGGGCAAAAACTAAAACCATTTCCCCTAAGAATAGGAACAAGACAGGGATGACCACTCTCACCACTGCTATTTGACATAGTACTGGAAGTACTAGCCATTGCAATTAGACAAGAAGAAGAAATAAAAGGCAACCTATTTGGAAAAGAAGAAGCAAAGTTGTTCTTATTTGAAGATGACATGATATTGTACATAAAAAACCCTATACAAAATTAACGCCAAGAAATCTATGGCCTTTCTATACATTAATAGTGAATTTACAGAAACAGAGACTAAAAAATCAATTCCATTTACCATCACACCAAAAGGAATAAATTTAACTAAGGAGATAAAAGACTTATATGCAGAAAACTACACAACATTGAAAAAAGAGATAGAGGAAGATGTAAACAGATGGAAGAACATACCATGTTCGTGGATTGGTAGAATCAACATCATTAAAATGTCCATACTACCCAAAGCAATTTATAGGTTCAATGCACTTCCCATTAAAATATCAATGACATATTTCATTGACCTAGAAAGAACTCTCAAAAAATTCATCTGGGACAAGAAAGACCCCGAATAGCCACAGCAATACTGAGAAAGAACAACAAAGTAGGATAGATCTCCATACCAGATTTCAAGCTGTATTACAAAGTCACTGATCTCAAAACAGCCTGGTACTTGCACAAGAACATACATATAGATCAATGGAATAGAATAGAGAATCCAGATATTGACCCAAACCTCTATACTCAATTAATATTTGACAAAGGAGCATAAACATCAATGGAGTTAAGACAGTCTCTTCAATAAATAGTGTTAACTTTTACCCAGTTAAGGAAATTTCCTTTTACCCCAGATAGTGGTGAATTTTTCATATGAATTGGTGTTAAAATTTATTTAAAGTTTTTTTTTGTTTCCACTTAAAAGTTAATACGGCTTTTCTCCTTAACTATGTTAATTGGGGGAATAACATTAATTAATATTTGTATTTTAAACTGACCCTATATTTCTGGAATAATCCAACTTGGTGTTGATGAATTCTCTTTCATATATATTGACAGATTTTGTTTGCTAATATTTTTTAAATATATTTAAAGACAGAGGGTTTATTGTAGAAAACATCAATATGGTAATAGAAGATTCTATATTCCCATGTTTGCTAATATATATATATTAAAATATATTTTATTGAGTTTTTACAGAGAGGAAAAGAGAGGGATAGAGAGTTAGAAACATTGATGAGAGAGTTATCGATAAGCTGCTTCTTGCACACCCCTTACTGGGGATGTGCCCACAACCAAGGTACATGCCCTTGACCAGAATCAAACCCGGGACCTTTGAGTCCGCAGGCTGATGCTCTATCCACTGAGCCAAACTGGTTACAGCGCTAATATTTTGTTTAGTAGTGTGTGTGTGTGTGTGTGTGTGTGTGTGTGTGTGTGTGTGTATTCAGGAGTAAGGTTGGCCTGTGATTTTTCTCCCCTCATACCATCCTTTTCTACTTTTGATAGCAAGACTGTGCTGGACTCATCACTTAAGTTATTAGTCATTTTTTCTTTCCTCTAAAACATTTTGTATAAGATTAGAAATACATATTCTTTGAGTATTTGATGGAAACTTGCATAGAAATTCACTTGAATCTGGGTTCTTTTTGTGGGGAGAGGATGTGGAAATTTCCTAATTTAATGGCTACTGTGCTAGTTTGGAATTTTTCTTCTTGTAAAATCCATTTTCAACAGTAGTATTTTTCTGGAAATTTAACTGTGTCCTCAGTTAGCAATTTTAGTATAAGTTTTAATGTCATAAAATTGTCTATAATGTCCTCTTATTTTTGTTTATCCTCTGAGATTGGTGCAGTGATTCCAGTCTTACCTTTGTAACATTTTTATTTGTGCCTCCCTTCTATTTTCTTGTTCTTATTCTTCGTGGTATTGCTATCTTATTAGCCTTTTCAGAGAATCGTCATTTGGCTCTGTTGAGCTTTTCTGCTGCTGCAGATGTGAAATGATGATGTTAGATTTTAAAAGAAGATTAGTCATGCATCTTGGCTATGTGAATGTGCACTGTTGTTAAGGAAGCATGCAGATCCAGGCCCCTCACTTAACCTTTGTGAGAATCATAATTATATTTAATTTTAGACATATGTAACTTTTTTTGGAGGGAGGGAGAGAAAGAGAGAGGGGGGGGCTTTGATTTATTGCTCTACTTATGCATTTATTGGTTGATTTTTAAAAAATATATTTTATTGATTTTTCACAGAGAGGAAGGGAGAGAGATAGAGAGCTAGAAACGTCGATGAGAGAGAAACATCGACCAGCTGCCTCTTGCACACCCCCTACTGGGGATGTGCCCGCAACCCAGGTACATGCCCTTGACCGGAATCGAACCCGGGACCTTTCAGTCCACAGACCGACGCTCTACCGCTGAGCCAAACCGGTTTTGGCTGGTTGATATTTTTTTTTTACTTTATATTATTGACACTATTAAAAATGTTCCCATTTCCCTCTTTTGCCCACCTCCACCCAGCTCTCACCCACCCCCCTTCCCTCTGGCCATCACCACACTTGTCTGTGTCTATGGATTGTTTCCCAGATGTGGCCTGACCGGAAATCAAATCCACAACTTTGACATATCAGGATGACACTTTAACCACCTGAGCTACTCAGCCACAGCCATATGTGACTTTTATTACATTTAGCTGTAATAATTTATCTCTTTTGGAATATAAAGGGAATATCCTAAGATTTAGAGTCATGTATATTGAAAGTAAGGTATTCAAACTAATATTTAGCATACTGTTTATTAACATATGATTCCTCTTTTTCCCAACAGTCAATACTATAACAATTTCACCCAGGTAAAACTTTTTTTAATTTTATGTATCCTTTATATATCACTACTATATTATATCTCTCTTATCGTCCATAATTACCAGAAGAGGAATTTTCCAAACTAATTTCTCAACGAAATGTGTGTAAAGCATGGCACTAAGGTGTGGTCTGAGGATCCTTAGGGCTCAGGCCTCTTCAGGTCTACCCTTTTCCAACCTCGTATTTGCATGAGGACAGATTCTCCCAATATGCTTTCATCAAAACAACACATACAGTAACTTGATGCAGAAACATAGAGGAAAATCCAGCTATTCTATGAAGCAAGATATTTAAAAAATTTTATAATGTAAAACAACCATTCTTCTTACTGTTTTTGTTTGTTTGGAAAATAGTTATTTTTTTTTCATAAAAGCATGTTGGTTATGTTAGCACGTAAATATGTTTATCTTCATTTTAAAACAAGTTAATAAATATTTTTAATTCGTTATATCATACATATAGAGAAACATAACCCACATAAGATAAAAGCTTTATGGAATGCTCAATAACTTTCACAAGACAATAAATGTCTTTAGTTCAGTGGTTTTTAATATATGGATCATTAGTGTGATAGATATGTTCAAAATGTTTAAATTGAAATCAGGTTATAATATTTGGAAGTTAAAATACTATAGATATTTTAATTTTCTAAAAGCAGTGATTTGCCGAGACCGGTTTGGCTCAATGGATAGAGCGTCGGCTTGGGGACTAAAGGGTCCCGGGTTCGATTCCGGTCAAGGGCATGTACCTTGGTTGCGGGCATATCCCCGGTAGGGAGTGTGCAAGAGGCAGCTGATCGATGACTCTCTCTCATCGATGTTTCTAACTCTCTATCTCTCTCCCTTCCTCTCTGTACAAAATCAATAAAATATATTTTTAAAAAAATAAAATAAAAGCAGTGATTTGCTAGAAAAAGATGCAGAAAAAAAAATAATAATGAATAAGCTTCCTATATCACATCCAGATGGTTGAATGCGTCTGTTTGTACTCCTGTCCCAAATCCAATTGACATCATGCAATGTTTTATTACAGTTATAATTCTTGCATGAAAAAGCAAGAAAGAGTATTATTTGGGAATAAATAATTTAAATATAGAAAGTAGAGAAACTTCTAGAGGTAGAATACATATTACACACCAAAATAATGCAGAATAACCTCCATCTCACTCAAAACACACAGAAATGCCTTTAGAAAATATTATGTAGCTCAGTGGCTGACCATAAACCCATGAACCAGGAGATCAGGGTTCGATCCCCAGTAAGGGGCATGTGGAAGATAGCCAATCAATGATTCTCCTTCATCATTAATGTTTCTCTCCGTCTTCCTCCCTCTTTCTGAAAAACAAAACAGAACATTTTTTTAAAAGAGAATATATGTTTATAAAATACTAGTACCGCCTTTTATATTAACACATTAAGCCCCATGTCAGCCGCCGGTGACTGATACTATACTTTCCGTCCGGAAGACGAAACAGGCTGGGCGCTTAATGTGTTAATATAGGTATATGTGTGTGTATAGAACTTAAAAACAAGTAAAGGAGTTTTCTATTGGTCAGAAATAACTAAAGAACCAAAAGCCAACGATATAAGATTAAGTTCTTAGCTAAGGGTGTTAGATACAGTATAGTCCCTGGCAGACCGGGGTGAGGTTCCAAAGGTGTGTGAAGCTGGAAAGGGAACTTCCAACCCGTGGGGAGAGGGCGGAGCTGAAACCATTCTCCCCACGTGATGCTAGAATTTATAAACAAGAAAGAAAAGAATTAGACCTACAGCTAATGAGATGGCCATGGTGCACCAAGTGGCAAAAGCAAGCTACAAATAACCTGTGCGGTGTGGCTTCATCTCTGTAAAATGTGTGTGTGTGTGTGTGTGGTGGTGGTGGTTTGGGAGGGGAAGGTTGGGGGGAGGGGGAACGCTGGGTCTATCTGTGAATGCAGAGAAAGATAGATAAGCATTCCTATGAAGTTTTACCTCAGGTGTTTAGAGGAATACCATTAACTCTTCCTTCGTATGTCTTTGAGTAGTTTCCCTTATTTAAAAACAATACATAATGCTTTGATTTAAAAAAAAAAATGAGATAATCAAAGTTTAAAAAATATATCAACATTTTCATGGTTATGTTTTGCTATAACTAAAGAATGAAAGTTGTCCAAAATTAAAGAAATGCAAACATTTTGTGTTATAGGTTATCACGATATGGGTATACGATCCAGAAAATGCTGACCCAGATGAATTGCAATTGAAAGCAGATGCACCATCACTAGTAGGTGGAAACATTATCGTAGATAAAATAATACCCTACATTTCTATTTTAAGGGCTGTGAATAATTTATCTTAAGTGGCCCAGAACTAACTAAATGCATTTTAATTATCCATTAGGTTGAGTTTGTGCTCTATCTCTACAATTATAAATTTTCCTTTAAAATTCTTTTCTGAGCATTTTTTTCCATTTTCTTTTTTCCCCCCTGTATTTAAAGAGAGTCATGGTATAACAGTTTTTATTTATTTGTTTTTATTTTTTTAATATATTTTATTGATTTTGTACAGATAGGAAGGGAGAGAGATAGAGAGTTAGAAACATCGATGAGAGAGAGTCATCGATCAGCTGCCTCTTGCACACCCCCTACTGGGGATATGCCCGCAACCAACGTACATGCCCTTGACTGGAATCGAACCCGGGACCCTTCAGTCCCCAAGCCGACGCTCTATCCTTTGAGCCAAACCGGTATTTTTGGCTTTTTTTTTTTTTTTTTTTTTTTTTTTGCATTTTCTATGCATCTCATTATTCATGAAGAAGCTGATCTTTTTTTAATTTTAAATATATTTTATTGATTTTTAACAGAGAGAAAGGGAGAGAGATAGAGAGCTAGAAATGTCAATGAGAGAGAAACATCGACCAGCTGCCTCTTGCACACTCCCTGTCTCTTACACATGCCCTTGACCAGAATCGAACCTGGGAACTTTCAGTCCGCAGACCGATGCTCTACCACTGAGCCAAACCGGCTTTGGCAAAAAGAAGCTGATCTTTAAAGTGCTTTATAGGTATTCATTGGGCATCTATCTTGAAGTCATCTTTCAAAAATCTGTTCAGTCTCTTATTGAGTTATAGGTGGGATGAGGTTCAAAATGCATTAAAAATTGGTGATTATTTACAGGTCAGCCAAAGATGTTTAGGAATGAGAATGAAGAGTCATGATAGTTAAGACGTGGGTGTCTCTTAAGCACATTGCATATTGGCTAATGAAAACCCAAACAAACAATTTACATTTACAAAATTATTTTGTGGATGATTTATCAAAATTGTAGCATTAAAACAATTTCTCAAACTACTCATGTGAAAACATCCTGATTTGAAAATGACAGGCATCTTAGAGGCACATACCTGACTTGAAACCTAAAATGTGAGGAGAGAAGTAAGAATATGAGCAATTTCATAAGCAAAGACACAAAGGCATATATTTATGCTACAACTAGAAAAATAATTTAAAAATAATAATGCAAAAGTTGACACTAGTACAGTGAAATTTATTCTGTTATACATCACCAATAATAAAGTTGTCATAGTTCTTTTAGAAATCATTTTGGTAATATGTATCAACAATTTTTTAAGTGTTTATAATTTTGACCTCTTGTAGCAATCACACTTCCTAGCAGCTAATCAAAAGAGAAATAGTCCTGCCTAGCTGGCGTGGCTCAGTGGTTGAGCATTGACCCATGGACCATGAGATCAGGTCAGTTTGATTCCCACTCAGGGCATATGCCTGGGTTTTGGGCTCGATCCCCAATAGGGAGCATGCAAGAGGCAGCCGATCTATGATTGTCTCACATCATTGATTTTTTTTTTTCTCTCTCTCCCTCTCCATTTCTCTCTGACACTCATCATGACAAACTCAAAGGCTCCTTTGTAGGTGGTTGATATCTATACTAATAATAGAGGAATATGCAAATTGCCTGGAACACTGTCACATAATGACCAATCAGGAAGGGGGCAGGGCCGCAGCAGAGAGCTCTCAGCATGCCTGTGCTGGGGGGGGGGGGGTTCAAAGGGCATGACGAGGAAGGGAGAGCAGATAGGCAGTTAGGAGGATCAGGCCAGGAGGGGAGAGCCGATAGGCAGTTAGGGGGATCAGGCTGGTAGGAGGTGGCAGTTAGGCAGTTAGGGGGATCAGGCAAGGAAGGGGGAGCAGATAGGCAGTTAGGGGGATCAGGTTGGCAGGGGAGCAGTTAGGGGCATTAGGCAGGCAGGCAGGTGAGCAGTGAGGAGCCAGTGGTTCCGGATTGCGAGAGGGATCCTGGATTGTAGAGGATGCAGGGGGTGCTGAGGACATCCCCCCTGCCCCCAATGCATGAATTTCATGCACCAGGCCTCTAGTATTTCTAGAAAATTAAACAGGACCATTATCAGAGGATTAGGGCAGAAAGGATCTATGGAATTCTAGACTGACCCTCATGATCTGATTTTTTAATTCTAGGGATTCCCTATAATAAAACTATTCCCTATATTCTAAAAATACCTTATTAGAAATAATTCTAGTCAATTCAACTTCTCCTTAAATCTCTTGAGAAAAAGAGATAGCATGTCATATTTGTCTGTTACTAAGAGAATTTTCCTTAAACTCTCCAGATAGCCAAAACCAGTTTGATTCAGTAGATAGAGCGTGGGCCTGCAGACTGAAGGGTCCTGGGTTTCGATTCCGGTCAAGGTACATACCTTGGTTGTGGGCACATCCCCAGTACGGGGTGTATAGGAGGCAGCTGATCGATGATTCTCTCTCATCGATGTTTCTAACTATCCCTCTCTCTTCCTCTCTGTGAAAAATCAATAAAATATATTAAAAAAAAAAACAAACAAAAAACTCTCCAGATATCATTTGAAATCTGCCTTGAAAGAATATGTTGCTTTGAAGGTAACTCAGGTAGAAATAATTTTAACAGATATGTTTTAGAAACTCCATTATGTATTCTGTTGGTAGTAAAATTAAGGGTATTTATTTAGGGGTCCTGATAGTCTCAGTTCATTCAGTATTCTACTCCCCCCCCTTTTTTTTCAAATTTTAAATAAATCTTTATTGTTCATATTATTACAAATTTTCCTATTTTTTTCCCTTCATTGCTCCCCTCCACCAGGTTCCTACCCCACCCTCTGCCCTTTCCACACCCCCCATTGACCTCATCTATAGGTGCACAGTTTATGTTCAGTCTCTTCCTGCACCTCCCACTCCCCTTTTCCCTGAGAATTATCAGTTCACTCCCCTTCCATACCTCTGATTCTATTATATTCACCAGTTAATGTTGTTCTTCAGATTTTTTAATTCTCTTGGTTTTTAGATTAACTTGTTGATAGTTACGTGTTTGTTGTTCATAATTTTTATCTTTATCTTCTTCCTAAAGAACCCCCTTCAGCAATTCATATGATTCTGCTTTGGCAGTGATGAGCTTCTTTAGCTTTTTTTTATTTGTGAAGTTCTTTATCTAGCCTTCAATTCTGAGTGATAGCTTTGCTGGGTAGAGTATTTTTGGCTATAGGTTCTTGCTATTCATCATCTTGAATACTCCTTGCCATTCCCATTTGGCCTGCATGGTTTCTGTTGAGAAATCAGCTGACAATCATATGGGTGCTCCTTTATAGGCAACTACCCACTTTTCTCTTGTTGCTTTTAATATTCTCTCTTTGTCTTTTGCTCTTGGAATTTTAATTACGATGTGTCTAGGTGTGGTCCTCTTTGGATTACTTTTGTTTGGGGTTCTGTGTGCTTCCTGGACTTGTAAGTCTAATTCTTTCACCAGGTGGGGGAAGTTTTGTGTCACTATTTCTTCCAATATGTTTTCGGTATCTTGCTCTCTCTCTTCTTCTGGGACCCTCATAATTCTGATGTTGGTTCCTTTGAAGTTGTCCCAGAGGTTTCTTACATTATCTTCAACTTTCTGAATTCTCTTATCTTCTTGCTTCTGCAGAGGAGTGTCTTCTGGCTCTTTATGTTCCAAATCTTTGACTTGATTCTTGTGATCTTCCATTTTGTTTTTAGGACTCTGTATAATATTTTATATTTCAGACAATGTATTTTTTAAAAATATATTTTATTGATTTTTCACAGAGAGGAAAAGAGAGGGACAGAGAGTTAGAAACATCAATAGAGAGAATCATTGATCAGCTGCCTCTTGCACATCCCCTACTGGGGATGTGCCCACAACCAAGGTACATGCCCTTGACCGGAATCGAACCCGGGACCTTTCAGTCCATTGAGCCAAACCAGTCCCGGCAGACAATGTATTCTTTATTTCTAGTTAATCCCTTTTTATTTCTAGTTGATCCCTTATCATATCCTCATAGGTCTTGTTTATTTTATTGGCCTTTTCTAGGAAATTCTTGAACAACCTTATAACCGTGATTTTGAACTCTATATGCAGTCACTTTGTTGTTCTCTATTTCTTTCATTTGTGATCTGTTTCCTTGTCTCGGCATTTTCTCAGCTTCCTTGAGTTGGTAGGGTGGCTTTGTGTGCTAAGGTATCCTATATGGTTCAGTGGGTCAGCCTCCCAGTTACCTGAGGTGGACACTCTTGGTGCACCCCTTTGTGGAGTGTGTGTACAGCCTTATTGTAGTTAAGTCTTGATTGTTGTTGGTATCACTGGGAGGAAGTGACCTCCAGGCCAATTGGTTGTGAGGATCAGCTGTGTCTATGTCGGGAGACAGCCTTATTTGACTAGACTTGGAAATTTGCAAAAGCCTCTGAGTTCAGCTAGGATGGGGCGGAGTTTCAGGGTGGAGCCTAAGCCATGGCTTCCTGTCAGCCCCAGCCTATGAGGTTCCTGGGTCTCAGTGTTCCTCAGTGTCCTTTGGTACTTGCTGCTTTGGTTCTCACTGCAAGCACCTCTGAGATAAAGGTGCCCTCGAGTTTCTCCCACTACCAGACAGTCTAGTCTCTCCCCCAATGAGCTGGGGTTCAGTGCAGTCGGAAGTGGGGTTAGAGTGGGATTCAGTGCAGTCCAGAGCTTTTGTCTCCTTCCCACGCAACGTGCGCAACTCTGGGGCTCTGCCTTTCGCTGCTCCCCTGAGTTTCCACCTTACAGCCCAGATTCCCTCCTTATGCTCCTGGATCCCCAGGGTCTGGTCTAGAACTGGGGTTCAGTGCAGTTGGAACTAAGGCTCAGCACAGTCCAGAACTTTTGTCTCCTTCCCGCTAGGGCAATCCAGTGGCACAGCCAACAATCCATCCTCTGCGACAATGTGCGCAACTCTAGGGCTCTGCCTTTCACTGCTCCCCTGAGCTTCCACCTTACAGCCTAGGATCCCTCTGTATGAGCCTGGGTTCCCAGGGTCTTGGCCCAGAACTAGAGTTCAGTGCAGTCGGAACTGGGGTTCAGCCCAGTCCGGAGCTTTTATCTCCTTCCCACTAGGGAACGCCAGCAACCCACTCAGCCACCCCCACCTCTCTGACTCCGTCCTCTCCCCATGCACACACGTGTCTCTGTACCTTAGGCTTTTACAGCTCCTCTGATTTTCCTTCTGGTTTTCTCTTTCCTTCTAGTTGTAGAATTTTCAGTCAGTCAACTTTCCTATAGATCTGGATAATGTCCATTTTGTATTTTAGTTGTATTTTTTTTGAAATTGTTGTGTGAGGCTGCAGTTAGGCGTTTACCTGTGCTGCCATCTTGGTTTCTCATATCCAGTTAATCTCATTCAGTATTCTGATTGTGCATAGTATATTCACATATTGGTAAATTTATAAAGTGTCTTAACTAAAATAATTGATTCAATATAACATGATGTAATTTCCAAGTAAATTTGGTTATGAAAAGATAAAAATAATTTAATTCTTTTTTTTTTTTTTACAGAATTCCTATGTACTTACAAGGCAGATGGCTACTTTGGGACAGAGGCCAAGCATACATACACTTCTGAAGAGAAAAGTTTATCTTTCAGATGAAAAACTGAAGGATGGGTATTTAATTTTTAAAATTTCAAATATAAAATTCATCTATATAATTCAGTAAAATAAGTATCAGAGACTTAAAGCAAAAGAGGTTTTAAAATCCTAGCAAAATTTCATGGAATATCTTATGTATAACTTCCAAGAAGATTATTTTATACCACAAAAAAAAAAAAAAAAAAAAAGTGAAAATGAGACCTAGTTACCAACTCAGAAATTGCTAGTCACACTCCAGGATTATAGTCTCACAATTTACATTAAAAGCTAAACCTTCAGGATGGTGGCACATCCTGGCAATATCGTAAAACCAGAGGCCCAGTGCACGAAATTCATGCACTCAGGGGGAGGGATATCCCTTAAGCCCAGCATGCACCCTCTCGAAATCCAGGAGCCGTTGGGGGATGTCTGACTGCCAGCTTAGGGAGCGGGCCTAAGCTGTCAGTTGGATATCCTCAGCACCACTACAGAGACAGGAGAACTCCTATCACCACCACTGTACTTACCAGCTGTGAGACTGGCTTCTGGCTGAATGGTGCTCCCCCTGTGGAAGCACACTAACCACCAGGGGGCAGCTCTTACATTGAGCTTCTGCATCCTGGTGGTCAGTGTGCATCATAGCGAACAGTCATTCCACTGTTTAATCAATTTGCATATTAGCTTTTTATTATATAGGATGTCTTCTACCGATGTCACAGTTGTGCCACTATATATATATATATATATATATATATATATATATATATAAAACTGCACATCACAAATTCCACTTGAGAAGTAAAATCTGTTACTGTTAAGTTGGCAAGTTATCATGGGGTTTAGACAGCCTTTCTTAAATCTGTTGAACCTCCTAGGCACAGGTCAAGGAGCTTATAGCTATAAGATAAAATATGTACTTCTAATATGTTGAATAGGGGTAGTAAGAGGAGACATTATGCTTTGTTCCTGTTATTAGGAGGAAAGGCTATAGTTTCTCATCATTATGTTCTTGGTACATTCTTTGTAGATGCTTCTTTATCAAATTGAAGAAGTTCTTCTCTATTGATAGTTTGATGAGAGTTTTTATCATGAATGGTTGGTGGATTTTGTCAAATGCTTTTTATCCCATTTATTGTTATGATTATATACTTTTTCTTCCTTAACCTGTTGAAGTGATAGATTACATTAGTTGATTTTTATTTTTTTATTTATTTTTTTAAAAAAATTCAACTTGTGTTTCCTTTTCTTTTAAAAAAAAAATATTTTATTGATATTTTACAGAGAGGAAGGGAGAAAAATAGAGAGCTAGAAACGTCAATGAGAGAGAAACATCGACCAGCTGCCTCTTGCACACTCCCTACCAGGGATCTTCCCACAACCAAGGTACATGCCCTTGACCGGAATCGAACCTGGGACCTTTCAGATGCTCTACCACTGAGTCAAACCGGTTTCGGCGCATTAGTTGATTTTTAAATGTTGAACCATATATGCATAACTGGAAGAAGTCCCATTTGGTCACAGTACATCGTTATTTTTACACATTGTTGAATTCAAAATGTCTGTAGCTTTATCTGTGATGTGTTTACCTGATTGTGGTATTGGGGTAATAGTGGCCTCATGAAATGAGTTTTGAAATATTCCCTCTGCTTCTATTTTCTGGAAGAGATTGTAGAGAATTGGCATAACTTGTTCCTTAAATGTTATAATTCACCACTGAACTAATCTGGGCCTGGTGCTTTTTGTTTTGAAAGGTTATTCTCAATTTTTTTAAATAGATATATTACTATTCACATCTATTTCTCCCTATGTGATTTTTGATAGGTTGTCTTTCAATTGGTCCATTTCATCTAAGTTGTCAAATTTATGAGCATAGAACTGTTCATAGTATTATTTTTTATCCTTTAATGCCAATGCAATTAATAATGATGTCCTCACTTTCATCTGTGATATTAGTATATTGTGTCCTTTCTCTCTCTCTCTTTTTTTTTTTTTTTTTTAGCTCAACTAGGAAGTTTATCAATTTTATTGAACTTCACAAAGAACCAGCTTTTCTTATTGATTTTCTCCATTGTTTTTGTGCCGGAGGATCTTGTCCCAGCCTTATAAAGGGTTCAGCAATCTGGAAAAAGAGGCTGATGCATAGATTAAGAAGGAGTCCAAAGATAAAAGATGATTTTGAAAGGCATTGGTGGTCAGAGGAGCTTCAGCTGAAGGAGCTAGACTACCTCCTTGTCTAGGACCCTTGCTTTTTATTAACACAATTTGTCCTAAGGAAAGGTGGAGACATACACTTCAAAGGTAGGGTTCAGAAACATTGTCAGTTTGGGGAATAGCCTACAAGCTGTTCATCAGGTATTTGGCCAACAGGAGGCAATAAAATGCCCTGAGCTGTCTGGCAGCAGACAATTATCCTGTTCAGGTTTGGAGGAGATGGTTTTTAGCCATCTCAGATGATTCAGCCCTACTGACATGCTGGAATTGGCTTCCAGCATTTTTGTGTTCAATTTATTGATTTGTGCTCTGATTTTTATTACTTTTCTTCTTCTTCCTTTAGGTTTATAATGCTTTTCTTTCTCTAGTTCCCTAAGATGGAAATTAAGATTACTTATTTTAGATTTTTTTTTTCTAATACAAGCATTTGATGCTATAAATTTCCCTCTAAACACTGCTTTCACTTCATTCCCCAAATTTTGGTAAGTTTTATTTTCATTTAGTTTGGACTATTTAAAATTTCACTTGAGCCGAAACCGGTTTGGCTCAGTGGTAGAGCATCAGTCTGCGGAATGAAAGGTCCTGGGTAGGATTCCAGTCAAGGGCATGTACCTTGGTTGCGGGCACATCCCCGGTAGGGGGTGTGCAATAGGCAGCTGGTCGATGTTTCTCTTTCATCGACATTTCTAGCTCTCTATCTCTCTCCCTTCCTCTCTGTAAAAAATCAATAAAATATATATATATTTTTAAAATTTCACTTGAGCCGAAACCGGATTGGCTCAGTGGATAGAGCCTTGGCCTGCGGACTGAAAGGTCTTGGGTTCGATTCTGGTCAAAGGTATGTTCCTTGGTTGTGGGTACATCCCCAATAGGGGGTGTGCAAGAGGCAGCTGATCGATGATTCTCTCTCATCAATGTTTCTACCTTGTTTTCCTGAAAATAAGACAGTGTCTTATATTAATTTTTGCTCCCAAAGATGTGCTACGTCTTATTTTCAGGGGAGGTCTTATTTTTCCATGAAGAAGAATACGGTACACATTGATTGTTAAATGAAAATAAAGGAAATTTATTACCTGTATACAGTACGGTAGTACAGTAGTTGTCAACACAAACCAGACAAACTGTGAATCCTACAATATCAAGAATTTACTCATTTATTCAATGACAATCATGTCATCATCTTCTGGAACATCATCCTAACAATCCAATTCCTGAATTTCCTCGTGAATTTCTTGTGACTCCATTTCTTTCAGAATCAGTGGACTAAATCTCTCATGTTTAGCAGTAGCACTGTCTTTAAATGAGTAATTCTCGTCAAGGTAGCCTGCTCCCAGTGCATTTGCAATGCAACTGTCAGTGATTTTCTCCCATGAATTCTTCACCCAAGTCCCAACTTCTTGCAGTTTAGGTTTCACAAAGTTTCCACGCTGATTTCTCTCCATTCTATTTTCAACGTAGTTATTAATTTCCATGCGCAAATTGTCTTTGAATGGCTTGTCTATTGCAATATCAAGAGTCTGGAGATAGGCCATCATTCCTGTGGGAATCATTATCTGATCTGTTTTTTTTTTTAAATATAGTTTATTGGTTTTTTACAGAGAGAAAAAGAGAGGGATAGAGAGCTAGAAATATTGATGAGAGAGAATCATCGATCAGCTGCCTCTTGCACACCCCCCACTGGGGATGTGCCCGCAACCAATTTACCTGCCCTTGACCAGAATCGAACCTGGGACCTTTCAGTCCACAGGCCAACGCTCTATCCACTGAGCCAAACGGGTTCGGCTGATCTATTTTTCTTTTGTGAAGAAATGTCTTCATGTCTTTAGCCCGGTGAGTGCTGGCTGTATCCCAGACTAGCAAACCTCTTTGGCTCCCTCGCATAACAAGCGGCAGCATTAAATCCACCCACTTCCTTATAACTGCTTGTGTGGCCCAGGCTTTTTCAGTTTCAAGAATAAAAATGCCCCAAACACGTTCAATCTTTTTCTTCTTGCCCTTAGAAATGATTAAAGGTGGGATTTTAGTGCCATCTAGATGAATTGCCAAAATACAGGAAACACGTGCATTTTCGTAAGCAGTGGAGAGAATGTACACTAAAGAGGCACCCCGCTGTTCAATTGTTGTTTGAGACGATTGGCCCATAAACACTGCAGTTTCATCCATAGCAATCATGTTGGAAAGATTGTATTTAGAGAAGTCAGCATCATCAATAAAGGACTTGAATGCAAGTGCTCGCTTAATAACTTGAGTATCTTCCAACCTAAACAATGTTGTAGATCTTCTTAAAGACAGTTCACTTCGCTGAAGGAAATTATCCAGCCAGCATTGTGATGCTTTGAAGTCTTCAGGGGCTATGTCAAACTGTGGTGCCATTGCAAGGGCAAATTCTTGAATCTGAGCCCTATTTACAACCAAAGCCTTTGCTCTCCTGTCAACAACCCATTCACAGATCAGGTCTTCCAGCTCGGAAAATAATGGTTGCCAACCTGATCCACACTTGTGCTTTTTAGCATTTCCCTTGTCCACTTGTTCAATGAGGTTACCATACTCTGCTCACCATTTTCGAACCAATCAGATTCTCAACATCTTCTCTTTGCAGAAGGCAATAAGATTTTGGCCCAAGAGTCTTCCACGATTCCTTTCTTGTACTCCATGGAGTAGCTTTTTTTTTTTTTTTTTTTTTTTTTTGCACTCATTTCTAGGGGTAAAAAAAAGTAATTGGGGTATCAAGGTGGGGGGAGGGGATCACTTAAAATGACACAAGGGAGGTTAGAGGGGGGAATCAAAATGGCACAGGAGAATCAGAGGGGGGATTACCATTTTAGTAACTCCTTTTGATCCTCCTGTGTCATTTTGATTGCCCCCTCTGATCCTCCTGTGTCATTTTAAGTGATCCCCCTCCCTCCACTCCTTTGCCACTGAACACCTTCACCAGACATCCCTCCTACCCATTTATCAGACATTTACCCCATGGGGCCTGCCTGGGGACTGTCACTGGGCTTGCTGGGGCCTGGATCTGGGCTGGAGCAGGGTCTGCCACTGACTAAGAACCTTCAGTCATCATGAGGACAGCCGTGAGCATCATCAGGTAGTGTCACCAGAGACAGACCAGCACTCACCACCTTCGCCGCATCCCGTCTGCTCTAATCCTCTGTTCTTCTACACGCATCTGCGAAAGTCTCCTCCTCTCTCCCACCCCACGCTCACCCTCACCCTCACTCCGACCTCTGCTCCGCCTCCACACAGCAGTGATGTCAGGACTCCGCGTAACATCACTGGTTGCTAGACGCCAGTCGGGGCGGCCCTAGCGACCAGCTTACGGTAAATTAATTTTCATTCTGAGACAGAGCCTGGGGGGGGGTGTTCTTATTTTCGGGGGGAATGCCTTATATTTCACTCAGAAGGAAACCTGTAAGTAGGTCTTATTTTCGGAGGATGTTTTATTTTCGGGGAAACACGGTATGTGAGCTGGAGAAGAATGTATATTCTGCTGTTGTTGGATGAAGTAGTCTTAAACCAATTAGATCTATTGGTTGATGGTATTGTTCCTTCAACTATGTCTTTACTGATTTTCTACCTTCTAGATCTGTTCATTACTGACAGAGGGACTTTGAAGTCTCTCTATTAGTGGATTTTTCTATTTTTTCCTTTCATTCTCTATGATTTAGTAAGACATACATCTGGCAAAACTAGTTTTTAAAAGCACAGGAATGTGGACACAATGCAAACAAAAATGTGGCAGGTAGAGAAGAGGGAAGGAGAGACATTAACTTTCCACAGTATTGGTATCTTCTGAATCTGGATCTGGGTGACTACTACACAGGTAGGTGTTCACCTTAGTATGAGATTATTATAGCCAGTGGACAATGTAACAAAATGGTACCGGTGATTTTTTGTTTTTGTAATTGAACTTGAAATAGATGTTAGAGTCAGAATCAGAGTTGCACTGATTTTCATAGGGCATAGCGGTTTGATGACAACCCTATAATTACTCCAACATGGGGTCCTCTTGACCCGGCAAGACCTCATTCTGAGTGGGCAGAATGCCATCACCACCAACCCAAGTGTGTGTTCATTGAGGAAATAGGAAACTAATGAAGATTTCCTGACCATTCTGCAGCCTGATGTGTCTGGTTGGGCCTGCTGAGAAATGTTCCTCAGAACTTCCCCTCACTTCTAAGATATATGTCTGAGTGCTTGTTTCCACAAATTCCTTATGTGTCCACTTCAAAAGATAAGACCCAGCCCTGTCAAATTTTAGAATTCCAAGAACAAAGGGGAAGACCTTAAAAACGTATAGAAAGGCAAGCCATTTAAGTAATCAATGTGTCACTCTCATTAGTAACCCTGAATACAAACAGACTGGAGAAAATGCTGACCAGGCTCTGAAGTCTCTGCCCAGACAAATTATAAAACAAATGTGTTAAAGATATTTTTGAATTTCGGGATCTCAAAAGAATTATTTTCAGATGCACTTGGACAAAGAGTACTTACTGAAGAATATGTGTTAGCAAAACAAGATCAAAGTATTAGATCCAGTAAATGCTGCTTCAACCCAGAGAGAAATGAAGGGAAATCCCAGCAAACAAGTGCTGGATTACCTCTGCATTCACTACATGGAAACCATGATGAAGGGCCATTTCAGCTACCTATTGGAAAAGTTAGAACACTAGACAAATTTTCAAAATAAAATATTAACTCTAGGGAAAGTATTATAAATATACATTTATCAAAGAAAACAATCTTAGTATAATAACTGGCTCAGTAGTAAACAATATATACATGTTAATAACAATATAAACACCAGTTAGCTAAACATTGTGACATTTGAAAGAAAAAATGTGTCAGAAGGTATACGCTATGAGAGATAGCAGTTTCATCCGTCGTATAAGAAGCCAATGTGTAAAAGTTATACTTAAGATTATTTATTTGAGAATATGAAGGAGCAGTAAGAGTCAAGATTGTTTTCCTTCACCCAGCCAGGGTTGCTCATTGGTTGAGTATCAGCCTATGAACTAGGAGGTCATGGTTCAATTCCTGGTCAAGGCACATGCCCAGATTGTGGGCTCAATCCCCAGTAGAGGGTGTGCAGAAGGCAGCCAATTGATGATTCTCTCTTATTATGGATGTTTCTAGTTCTATCTCTTCCTTCCTCTCTGAAATCAATAAAAACTTAAAATAAAAAAAAAGATAGTTATCCTTTGGGAACAAGAGTGAAGAATGAGGAGAAATGGGTAGCATTTTAATACTATTTGATTTATTTTACCCAGGTTTATGTTGATAATTTTTTTTAAGTTTTAAAGATGATAAATGCCAACACTCTGCAAGATGGATGGGAGAAGAGAGACCATTTAATTCTTATTTTTTCTTTAAAAAAAATATATATATATATATTTAATATTTTTATTGATTTTTCACAGAGAGGAAGGGAGAGGGATAGAGAGCTAGAAACATCGATGAGAGAGATACATCGACCAGCTGCCTCCTGCACACCCCCCACCGGGGATGTGCCTGTAACCAAGGTATATGCCCTTGACAAGAGTCGAACCTGGGACCTTTCAGTCCACAGGCCGACACTCTATCCACTGAGTTTCGGTTAATTCTTATCTTTTCTGTCCTCTTCTTAGGGCCTGGCATATCTCAATACCAATGACATCAATGGATACAATAAAAGATATCAGAGGAAATCAGGTGACTTTTCAAGATTGCTTTGTTTCAGATGTCCTTTTCCTGCTGGGTTTTCCTCGGTTGACAATCCCTGAGACTCCTGGCTTTTTACCAATCTCTTCACCACTTGGCAGTCAGTTAATGATAGTCTCGTCTGCCTGTGTTCCATCATCTATTGTTCTGGTAGCCCATATGGAGACCTTTCAAACCAACGATTCATTTCGCACTTGGACAACAATCAGAGTGCCTCCAGGCATCCTGACTGACGAAGAAAGAAGCAATGTGTCTGGTGTGAGCCTATCCCCTGATGGAGTATTTTTTTTAATCAATGGTATCCTCTATCTAAAAAATATTACCACATTTGTAAAACTGGGAAGCAAGGAAAATCTTCCTGATGGTGGAATTATTGGCATTACAACAAGAAAATGGTGTTGGATGAACTATTTATTGAAGGTTAGTAAAATATTACACATACTAGAGGCCCAGTGCACAATATTTACGCACAGGGTGAGGGGGTGTCCCTCAGCCCAGCCTGCACCCTCTCCAATCTGGGACCCCTCAAGGGATGTTCAACTGCCTGTTTAGACCCAATCCCACTGGGAAGTCAGACATTCCTCTCACAATTCAGGACTGCTGGCTCCCAACTGTTCACTTGCCTGCCTTCCTGATTGCCCCTAACAGCTTCTGCCTGCCAGCCTGATCACCCCCTAACCACTCCCATGTCAGCCTGATTGATGTCTAACTGCTCCCCTGCCAGCCTGGTCACCCCTAACTGCCCTCCCCTGCAGGGTTGATTGCCTCCAACTGCCCTCGCTTGCAGACCTGGACCCTCTCAACTGCCCTCCCTTGCAGGCCTGGTGTCTCCCAACTGCCCTCCCCTGCTGGCCATCTTGTGTCCACATGGGGGCAGGATCTTTGACCACATGGGGGCAGCCATCTTGTGTGTTGGAGTGATGGTCAATCTGCGTATTACTCTTTTATTAGATAGGATAGAGGCCTAGTGCATGTGTGAGGTCCAGCTGGTTTGCTCTGAAGGGTGTCCGGATAAGGGTGGGGGTTCCCTTGGGGTGTGGGACCTGTGGTGGTTTGCAGACCGGCCATGCCCCCCTGGTGACCCAAGCGGAGGCCCTGGTATCTGGAATTTATTTACCTCCTACAATTGAAACTTTGTAGCCTGGAGCCACGCCAAGCCCCCTGCTCGCTCAGTGGCTGCCGCCATTTCTGTTTGGATTTGTTTACCTTCTATAATTGAAACTTTATATCCTTGAGTGGAGTCCTATGCTGACCAGGGCAGGTGGAAAAGCTTAGCTTCCTGCATTGCAAAGGGAAACCCTAGCCTGTTCTCTCCAGCTCCATGGCTGCCACCATTTTTCTTGGGATTTATCTTCTATAATTGAAACTTTGTATCCTTGAGGAGAGGCCTAGGCTGGCCAGGGTGTGTGGAAAGCTTGGCTTCCTCTATTGCTGGGGAAGACCAAGCCTCTCAATTGCTATCTGTGGTTACAGCTATCTTGGTTGTATTAATTTGCATACTCACTCTGATTGGTTGGTGGGTGTAGCAGAGTAGTGGTTAATTTGCATATTACTCTTTTATTAGGTAGGATGTATTTACACATACACATTTAAATATTCACCATACCTTTCTTTTTTTTTTCTTTTTTTTTTTAATTTTTTTTTCCTTAATTTTTATTGTTCATATTATTACAAATGTCCCTTCCCCCCCTTCCCACCCCACCCTCTGTCCTTTCCCCTCCCCCCATTGTCCTCATCCATAGGTGCACAGTTTATGTTCAGTCTCTTCCCACATCCCCCTCTCCCCTTTTCCCCAAGAATCATCAGTTCACTCCCCTTCCATACCTCTGATTCTATTATGTTCAACAGTTAATATTGTTCATTAGATTTTTTTTAAATTTCCTTGGTTTTTAGATTCACTTGTTGACAGTTACGAATTTGTTGTTCATAATTTTTATCTTTATTTACTTTCTCTTCTGAAAGAACCCCCTTCAGCAATTCATATAATTCTGGTTTGGTGTTGATGAACTCCTTTAGCTTTTTTTTTATTAGTGAAGCTCTTTATCTGACCTTGGAATCTGAGTGATAGCTTTGCTGGATAGATTATCTTTGGCTGTAGGTTCTTACTATTCATCACCTTGAATATTTCTTGCCATTCCCTTCTGGCCTGCATGGTTTCTGTTGAGAAGTCAGCTGACAATCGTATAGGTGCTCCTTTATAGGTAACTACCTGCTTAGCTCTTGCTGCTTTTAATATTTTCTCTTTGTCTTTTGCTCTTGGAATCTTAATTATGATTTGTCTTGGTGTGGTCCTCTTTGGATTCCTTTTATTTGGAGTTCTGTGTGCTTCCTGGACTTGTAAGTCCAATTCTTTTCCCAGGTGGGGGAAGTTTTCTGTCACTATTTCTTTCAATATGTTTTCGATATCTTGCTCTCTCTCATCTTCTGGGACCCCCATAATTCTGATGTTGGATCGTTTGAAGTTGTCCCAGAGGTTTCTTACATCATCTTCAATTTTCTGGATTCTCTTGCCTTCTAGCTTCTGCAGAGGAGTGTCTTCTGGCTCTTTATGTTTCAAATCTTTGACTTGATTCTCAATTTTCTGGATTCTCTTGCCTTCTAGCTTCTGCAGAGGAGTATCTTCTGGCTCTTTATGTTCCAAATCTTTGACTTGATTCTTGCGATCTTGTATTCTGTTTTTAGGACTCTGTATAATAGTTTTTATTTCAGACAATGTATTCTTTATTTCTTGTTGATCCCTTTTCATATCCTCATAAGTCTCATTTATTTTATCCGCCTTTTCTAGGAAACTCTTGAAAAACCTTATAAGTGTGGTTTTGAACTCTATATCCAGTCGCTTTTTGTCCTCCATTTCTTTCGTTTGTGATCTATTTGGTTTAGGCATTTTCGCAGGCAGCTTTCCTGATGGGGCGGGGTTTCAGGGTGGAGCCTACAGCTTTGGCTTCCGTCAGCCCTGCCCTATGCGACTCCTGAGACTCAGGGTCCTTCAGTACTTGTTGTAAGCGCCTCTGAGAAAAAGGCGCCCTCGATCTCCTGCTGCCAAACAGTCAATGCTCTCCCCCACTGAGCCCGGAACTGGGGTTCAGTTCAGTTGGAAGTGGAGTTGGAGGTGGCCTTCAGAGCAGACTGGAGCCCCTGTCTCCTTCCCGCCAGGCAATCCCGCGGCACAGCCGGCCGTCTCTGCGCGGCGCCGCCAGGACCTCCTTTCGCCTCTTCCCCAGGTTCCGCCTTTCAGCCCGGCTCCCTCTGTGTGAGCCTGGGTCCCCGGGGTCTGGCCTAGGCCTGGGGTTCAGAGCAGTCGGGGGCCCAGCACAGTCGGAGTTTTATCTCCTTCCCGCCAGGGAACGCCCGCCAGGCACTCCGCTCCCTCCTCTCCGGCTCCGTCCTCTCCGCGCGCCGCGTGTCTCCGTACCTTAGGCTTTTCCAGCTCCTCCGCGCTTCCTTCTGGTTATCTCCTTGCTTCTTGTTGTAGAATTTCCAGTCAGTCGACTTTCCTGTAGTTCTGGGTGATGTCCATTTTATATTTTAGTTGTATTTTATTAAAATTGTTGCGTGCGGCTACCCGAGCAGCCATCTTGGATTCTCTCTCTCTTTTTTTTTTTTTTTTTTTTATTTTTTTTTTTAAATAGACAGTGCTACTTTATTAAAATACTGAGTTTTATTTCACATGTATATTTTTGTCTCCCCACCATTCCCATTTGTCTGACCACTACTACTACTATGTCCTATCATAACATTCCATACATACTTAAAACCAAGCAAAGGGTGGAGTTCCATCTTTAAAAACTAAACAGGCATTTTGGACAACACATTCTTGGCAATGGAACCTGGACAACATTTATCAGACACGGTAGGGAAAGTTCTCACTCTGCATTATAAAAAGGACAGCCAGATATCAACTGTTACAGAAATGAAATAAGACGGAAAATTTTAACAAACTGTTTAAACTATTTTCTTAAAGAGACTTCCTCCACTGCCAGAGATCTTGAATAGCCTCCAAATCAGTCATCCGGAAGCAATTCTTCACGTAATTAATGAACTTGGCTTCCACTTTGGGAAGAGAACCGCCCTTTTCTATACTTGCTTGCATTTTTGCTTTAATGTCTTCTACAGAACTAGGTCCTTTCGGTGTTTTAGGAGTTTTTTCCTGTTTTTTGAAGGATTCTTGACCTTTTGATCTTGGTGTTGATGGTTTTGAGTCTTTTCCATTTTGATTTGATTTTTGTGCATTTTTGGCTGGAGTATCTCGTATGGATTTCTTTACTGGAGCTTTTTCTTCTGCTTCATCGTCATCAAAATCATCATCATCATCATCTTCATCGTCGTCGTCCTCATCGTCATCATCCTCATCATCTTCAAGTTTTACTTTTTTTCTGAGGAACCTTGCGACCACCTCCAGGGGCTGACCGCTTTCCAGACATACTTAGGAGTTTCACATCTTCCTCCTCGTCTTCTTCTGACTCTGCATCTTCCTCCACAGCTACTAAGTGCTGTCCACTAATATGCACAGGCCCTGAACCACACACTTCAACCGCAACACCACAGGTGGTGTTATTTCAAAGCCGCCAAGGGAAACCGTTGGCTGTACAGACATTTTCAAAGTTGCCAGTGTTACTTTAATGGGACTGCCTTCGTAATTCATGGCCTCTGCTTCGACAATGTGCAGCTCATCCTTTGCTCCAGCCCCTAGACTGACCGTTCGTATAGATAACTGGTGCTCATTTTCATCATTATCCACCTTAAAGTGATCATCTTTGTCGGCCGTTAGTTCACAACCGAAAAGGTAGTTCTGGGGCCGCAGAGGGCTCATGTCCATGTCCATAGAATCTTCCATGGGGTGGGAGCACGCACTTGGGTGTCAGAGAAGGCGGGCGGAGAGAAACGGCGCCGGTGCTGCAGCGGAGCAGACGCGCAGGACGGAATCGCACCAGGGATCACCATACCTTTCAATTCAGTGAAATATTAGACTATACTCTGTAGTTTTTTTTGCAGAATTATTTTACATGGCTGAAAATAGCTCTATCTTCCTGACCTAACTTCTCAGAGCCCTTTACAGAGCTGTACCTCTGACAACAGAGAATAAAATGAATCTTGTGTATTATTTGCACAGTGTCATTTAGTTATATTATGAGAGTTTTATTTTGTCTTGTCATGGGCAAAAGATCAAAAAGTTATTTTCCACAAACAAAAACTCCCATGTGCTTTCAAAAATGAACTAACGCTAGTTTCTGACAATAGAGTGAATAAGATAACCTTAAGTTAGAGCATTACGGAACACCTGAAATGCTGCATAAAACATTTTAAACTTCTTTAGGCACATAACTGGGCCTCTGTGGAAATAAGGAAAACTTCAAGAGGAAAGTGGAGTCCTGTAGCACTAATTCAGAGACATAAGCAAATGCCAAAATCTCAGCTCTGAGGCCAGTGCTGGTCCCAGGCTTTTAGACATCTGGTACTTAAAACAAAGCCTGGGACCTGAGCAAGGGAGGGCATCTGCTAATTCTTTTGCATAAAACAGGAACCTTCCAAAATTTCCCAACATAATTAAATGTATCTCCACTTTAACTCTTAAAAGGCCAGAAAAAGTCTTGTCCTTGGAATTCATGACCAAAAAAACAACCCACATGGACTTTGGGGCCCAAATTCACAGCGGGCCAAGAAATACCAAGTCTTGTACCAGGCAGAAGCAAACACAAATCCCTTCTGGAGGAACAAACCATAAAGTCAGGCTTTGAAAACTTTCCACAAATAATATTCTGGCAAAATTGAGCTCATATTCAAAAGGCAAATATATGAAGAAGTATGATGTCACAGGAGTCAGCAGAAACAATAAAGAGCAGAATCATTCCTGCAAGGACATCAGATGTTGGGACTGACAGATATGACATATTTTTACTGGACTTAAATAAATTGATAAAAAGTCTATCAAGCCAGAACTGGTTTGGCTCAATGGATAGAGCATCTGCCTGTGGACTGAAAAGTCCCAGGTTCAATTCCCGTCAAGGGCATATATCTTGGTTACGGGTACATCTCCAGTAGGGGGTGTGCAGGAAGCAGCTGATTGATGTTTCTCTCTCATCGATGTTTCTAGCTCTCTATTCCTCTCCTTTCCTTTCTGTAAAAAATCAAATATATATATATATATATATATATATATATATATTTAAAGTCTATCAAATATCAAGGCAATTAGTAATACTAAAAGCAAGGAATTCATTATCATAAAATTTAGGATAGTAGTTATCCTGAAAGGAAAGATGTAGTAATTGGGAAACAATGAGTGGCATTTGGGAGTTCTGACAAGATTCTATTTGTTAGACTCTGCTTTGTGATAAATCTTTTAGCTACATATATTTCCATTTGGTCCATTTCTATATGTGAATTCTATTTCAAATATATCAATATATAAGAATAAATGTTGAAATATGACATTTGATGTAGTAAACTTAGATAAAACTAATAACTGAAATATAAAATTCAATGGAAAGTTTAAATAGAAGATTGGATACAACAAAAATACTTAAAATTATAAATTAGATAAGAAATTAAATAAAATGAAAAGATGAGAGAAAAAGGGATGGAAAACAGAGTAGAAGAGAGAGATGAATGGAAAAAGAGAAAATCCAATATATATCTAATCAGAATTCCAAAATAAAAGATTAATAAAATGGGAGAGAGCTGAGAATTTTTCAGAGTTCAATAAAGATATCAATCCTAAATCCTGAAATACTAATAAATTCTGATTGATATAGGAAAAAAAGGAAGTCCACTGAGATACAAAATAATGATATTGTATAGTATCAGAAACTAATAAGAGAGATCAAAAATATTCAAACAGAAAATACAAATTATAAATAAAGACAATACAACAATTGGATAAGATGAAAGAAAGTCAGAAGATTGTGAAATACTTAAATAGCTGAGAGTCCTAACCGGTGTGGCTCAGTGGATAGAGCGTCGGCCTGTGAACTGAGTCCCAGGTTCGATTCCGGTCAAGGGTTTCGGTCACATCCCCAGTAGGAGGTGTGCAGGAGGCAGCTGATGGATGGTTCTCTCTCATTGATGTTTCTAACTCTCTATCCTTCTCCCTTGCTCTCTGTAAAAAAGTCAATAAAAAATTATATTTTTAAGTACCTTGGTTGCGGGCACATCCCCATTAGGAGGTGTGCAGGAGGCAGCTGATCGATAATTCTCTCTTATCGATGGTTCTGACTCTTTCTCATTGCTCTCTGTAAAAAAAAAAAAAAATCAATAAAATATATATTTTTAAAAGAAATAGAAACAGCTGGAGAAGGGCCTACTGAATGAAATTAGGACCACTGGATTTCAGACATAGTCTCTGAATAGCCTTTGTCTCTAACAGACTGGGTCCACAAAGGGGAAGTATTGATTTGTTTAAAGTTTTAATTTCTCTCTTCCCTTTATCTGATACCCACAGAAGCTAGAATTAAAAAATAATAATAATGTGCCGAAGCCAGTTTGGCTCAGTGGTAGAGCGTCGGTCTGCGGACTGAAAGGTCCCAGGTTTGATTCGGGTCAAGGGCATGTACATTGGTTGCGGGCACATCCCCAGTAGGGGGTGTGCAAGAGGCAGCTGGTCGATGTTTCTCTCTCATCGACGTTTCTAGCTCTCTATCCCTCTTCCTTCCTCTCTGTGAAAAATCAATAAAATATATTTAAAAAAAATAATAATGTAATGTTTGAGGTATCATTATAGATCGATCTTAGTAAACAGCAAGGTCAAAGAGGCACTCCTGACCAGAATAAATACATACATAGGCAAAGAGAAGATCGATAGTCTTTGACCAGAATCGAACCTGGGACCTTTCAGTCCACAGACTGACGCTCTATCCACTGAGCCAAACCGGTTTCTAAAGATCAATAGTCTTTGAAGAATTAAAAAGGAATTAAGATTAATTATTTCTACTGATAAAAAATAAAATTACTGGAATAATTTCTTTTTATTGTAATATGACATATTTCTATGCCATATATTTCTGCGCCTGAAGTATTTTTCAGAAATGTACGAAAAAAGAAACCATTCTAGTTACTATGTTTTACTTTTTTAAAATTTTATTTTATTGTCTAAAGTATTACAAATAATAGTACATGTCTCCTTTCCCCCCCCCCCATTGACCTTCCCCAGGCCTTCCCTACCTAATCCCTCCCCTCCTCCCCAGCCCCCTTCACCCCCGGCACCTGCCCTCACCCCCTTTCCAGTGTCTTGCGTCCATTGGTTATGCTTATATGCATACATACAAGTCCTTTGGTTGATCTCTTACTCCCCCCCCTACCCCGTTTCAACCCTTCCCAGCCTTCATGCTGTAATTTTCTCTGCCTCTATATCTATCTTTTTGTTCATCAGGTTATAATGTTCTTTATTATCCATAAATGAGTGAGATCATGTGGTATTTTTCTTTCACTGCCTGGCTTATTTAACTTAACATAATGCTTTCTAGTTCCATCCATGCTGTTGCAAATAGTAAGAATTCCTTTTTTACATTGCATAGATGTACCATCGTTTTCTAATCCATTCATCTGCTGATCGGCACTTAGGCTGTTTCCAAATCCCAGCTATTGTAAATTGTGCTGCTATGAACATAGGGGTGCATATATCCTTTCTGACTGGTGTTTCTGTTTTCTTGGGATATATTCCTAGGAGTGGGATCACTGGGTCAAATGGCAGTTCCATTTTTAAATTTTTTAAGAAACGCCATACTGTTCTCCACAGTGGCTGCACCAATCTACATTCCCACCAGCGGTGCACGAGGGTTTCCTTTTCTCCGCATCCTCTCGAGGACTTGTCATTTGTTGATTTGTTGATGACAGCAATTCTGGTAGGTGTGAGATGGTACCTCATTGTTGTTTTGATTTGCATCTCTCAGATAATTAGTGACTTTGAGTATCCTCCCTAATAAAGGGTAATATGTAAATTAACCATTACTCCATCACAAAAATGGCAGCCCCCATAGCTACAAGATGCTGATGCCCAGTCCCCTTAGTTCTACCGGAGTCCCCCAGTCCTGGGGGAGCAGCCACTGAGAGCCAGCAGTGTGAGCAGCCTGGTGGAATGCTTGCTTTGTTGCTGTGGCAATGAGGCAAGGGTCCAGCCCCTGCCAAGGAGGGCCTCTGGGCCACGGAGAGCCTCTGGGTAGTGGGCACGGAGTTGCCAGGCCCCACAGAGAGCTACTGGCATACGGATTCCTGTGCAGGGCTACCAGTGTTTTCATATGTCTCTTTGCTTTCTGAATGTCCTCTTTTGAAAAGTGTCTATTTAGGTCCTTTGCCCATTTTTTTTTTTTTATTGAGTTGTTTATCTTCCTTTTGTTAAGTTGTCTGAGTTCCCTATAAATATTGGAGATTAAATCCTTATCGAAGATAATATTGGCAAATATGTTCTCCCATGCAGTGGGCTTTCTTGTTGTTTTGTTGATCGTTTCTTTTGCTGTGCAAAAGCTTTTTATTCTGATTAGTCCCATTTGTTTATTTTCTCCTTAGTTTCCATTGCCCTAGGAGCTGTGCTGGCAAAGATATTGCTACGACATATGTCTGATATTTTGCTGTCTATGGAGTCTTGTTGGATTTTTTTTTTTTAATAGTTTTCCATCTTACATTTAAGTCTTTTATCCATTTTGAGTTTATTTTTATGTATGGTGTAAGTTGGTGATCTTCCTTCCTTTCTTTTTATTATTTTTTTTTATTTTTATGTATCTGACCAAATTTCCCAGCACCATTTATTAAAGAGACTGTTTTGACTCCATTATATGCTCTTGCCTCCTTTGTCAAATATTAATTATTGAGTATGATGGCTTGGGTCAATTTCTAGATTCTCTATTCTGTTCCATCCTATATAATAAAGGTGTAATATACAAATAGTCATTACGCCATTAGCGTAATGACTGACCACTTTATGACTGTATCATGGATCAGCAGGAGGTTGGGGCAGCGAGCTACAAGCATGTGGTAGAGAGCTACGAAGGGGGCAGGGCAGTAAGCTGTGGGAGGAGTGGAGAGGGGGAGCGGGCGGGGGACTAGAGGAGGGTGAAGCAGCAGACAAAGAGCTACTGGAGGACAGCAGTGAGCTATTGGCAAGAAATTGGCACACAGATTCATGTGAAGAACTACTAGTTGGTCTATATGTCTGTTCCTCTGCCAGTACTAGGCAGTTTTGAGAACCATGGCTTGGTAATATAGCTTGATATCTGGTATTGTGATCCCTCCAACTTTGTTCTTCTTTCTCAAAATAGCTGTGGCTATTCGGGGTATTTTTTTTTTTTATTCCAGATGAATTTTTGGAGAGCTTGTTCTAGATCTTTGAACTATGTTTTACTTTTAAATATAGCAAGTTAGAAGACAAGAATTGTTAGGACTATCCCTAAAAATTGAAGATATTCTAATTATTTTCTATTCTCCATTTTCCAGGCTAATAAAAGAAGCAACTTGGCAATCTGGACAAGAGATGCAATTTATCTTGGATATGATTCTCTTGAATTTGTCGAAATAATAAATATAAAAAAAGTGAGGGAAACTATATATATACCCTCAACTGCTACTGTGCGTATACACAGTATTGTGTATACAGCACATCCTTTAGAATTTGGCATGTTTTTAAGTTACTGTATTACATGTAATGTCATGAAACAAATTTACCTAGGGATATATAATGAAGATTCGGGACAGTGGATGCTCAAAGACTTTTCATTAAATGTCACAATGGACACTTTTATAACTCCACATTTTGTATTTTCATCAATGCCAGAATTAATACTATGGGACAAACACAGGATCTACTATTCTTATCACAATTTCTCTGCTAATGGAGTTATACAGACACCTACAGAATTTGGGAATCTTTCAAAATTATCAGATGACAGTGTTATTCATGATGTTTATTTAGGTGAGGCATTCTCATTGTGTAAAAAAAAAAATACTCTTGATTTCATAATAGATGACTTTCTTATGAAGATGTAGCAAATTTAAATGTACATTAAATACTGATAGGTAAAGGTGGACTTCTTATCACCTAAAATGGGTATCAAAATCTACTAACATAAACTATGATCTTCATAGCAAAATGGCAAACTCGAGTTGTTTTTTTTCCAGAGGTTCATTTTGGCCAATCAGCAGATATGAAATAAGAACTCACATGTGCATCTTCAGTGTAGGAGGTGACATGGTCTCATTCATTTCCTAGGGCTCCTGTAACAAACTATACAAGCTGGGTGGTTTAATACATCAGCAATGTATTGTCTCCTAGTTCTGGAGGCTGGAAGTCTGCTTTCAAGGTGTCATGCCATGCTCCCTCTGAAACCCAAGGAGGAATCTTTCCTTCCTCTCCCTAGCTTCTGGTGGCTTCTAGCAAACCCTGCATCCCTTGGCTTGCAGCCACATCATTCCAATTGATCATCACATAGCATGCTCCCCGTGACTTCACGTGCCATCTTGCTTTAAGGACAACAGGGCTCCCCAACTCCGGTATGCCCTTGTCTTAACCAAGCACAGCTGTAATGACCCTATCTCAAAAAAAGGGGGGGGGGGGCACATTCCAAAGTAGTAATGAGAGTTAAAACTTCAATGTCTTTCCTGGGGCGGGGGGGGCGGGAACCTAAGGCTTCAGGATGGCAGTTCACCAGCCCGAGGCTGGCCAGCTAGGAAGTGGCAGAAGCAGCGCCTGAACTTGAGCCTTCTGCTCAGCATATCATGGGATGGTGTGGGGACCCCCGGGCTAGAAGTGGCCCACCAAGAATGTTGTATCTGAAAAGAAAGCCATGAAATCAACTAAATGTTCATTTCATAAAGATGCCTATAGAACCAAAGTGGTTAAGAGACTGTCTATGAACCTCTGAGACTTAAACATAATACTCTATTAAGGGAAGAAAACTTATTATTTAGAAGAAGTGCCCACCCCACCCCATTCTTCTTTTTATTTATTTATTTATTTTGTTTTCCTTCTCTTTTTATTTTTTTTAATTAAAGTATTATCTGTGTACATATTTTACCATTCCCGCCTCCCATTTATACCCTCCCTCCCCAGAGTTTTATGTCCATTGGTTGTACTTATATGCATGTATACAAGACTTTCGGTTGATCTCTTATCTTCCCCAGATCTCCCTACCCCCCCAACTGTAATTTGACCATCTGATTGTTGCTTTACTGTCTCTATATCTATCTTTTGGTTCATCAGTTTATGTTCTTTATTATCCATAAAAGAGTGAGTTCATGTGGTGTTTCTCTTTCATTGACTGGCTTATTTCACTCAGCATGATATTCTCCAATTTCATCCAGGCTGCTGCAAATGATGAGAATTCCTACTTTTTTATGGCAGCATAGTATTCCATTGTATAGATATACCATGAATCTCTAAGACTTAAACATAATACTCTATTAAGGGAAGAAAACTTATTATTTACAGAGTGAACATGAAGAAGTGCCCACTCCACCCCATTCTTCATCCCAATTATATTCTGCTAGGACTGACATACCAAAATGCCACAGAGTAGGTGGCTTAAACAATAGGAATCTACTTTTTCATGGTTCTGGAGGCTACAAGTTCAAGTTCAAGGTGTCAGCAAGTTGGTTTCTGATGAGGACTCTCTTCCTGGATTGGAGACAGCAGCCAACTTCCCACTATGTCCTCATATGACCTTTCCTCTGTGTGCATGCAGGGAAAGGGCGGGGAGCATGGAGAAGGAGAGAGAGATCTTTCCTTTGGAGGACTCCAGTCAGATAGGAATAAGGCCCCACCCTTATGACCTCATTTAATCTAAATAACCTCCTTAAAGACTTATCTCCAAATACAGTCACAATGGCAGTTAAGACTTCACCATATGCATTTGAAAGGGGGATATACACATTTAGTCTGCAATACTTCCTAATAATTCTTGTCATGCTCATTCTCACTAATACACATTAGTAAGCTCTTTTACCCCTATATATGATGTGATATATAAGTGATATCGTGAATGCAGGAAAAACCTACTGTACTGTGAAGTGGGAGAGAAGTTATTGTGTAAAGTTGCAGGTTTGTGCCTGAACACCCTAATTTTCTCAAAGTATATAAATAGTCATTATAAAAAGATTACTTTGGTTAAAAGTCCACTTAAATAAAAGCGTGAATTTATGGTTACTTAGAATAATCAACCTCTCTCTCTTTTTTCCAGATTACTATGGAAATATCTTGGTAAAAATGGAAAATAATAACTTGTTTTTTTTCAAGATTTATGTTAGAGATGCAGTGAAGCTACCTTTATGGACAAACAAAGCAACAAAAACACAATTTTTTTTGAATTCAGTTAGTCAAGTAAATTTTGTAAGTGTTTTTGAAAATGGCACACTAGATGTACAGGAATTTCCCTTAAGTCTGGAAATACGAAGTGCAACTTACAAAACAAAAGAAAAATGCCCCTTTGTGGCATTCCATAATAATATTGATCGTGTTTTTTACATCTTGGACAAAAAAAAGAAACTGTTAATTTGGGCTCAAATAGTCTACCCAGAAAATAAAGGTTTGTATATTATTATGGAACTTTATGGACCAAAACTATTAGAATACAAATTCCATAATAAGTATGAAATTGCTTCAGGATTCTGCACTAAAACCATGGTAAGTTGTTATTTTAAAATGTCATTTGATTTTAATAAATGTAAAAGCATCATGTTAATATTCTTTAAAACAGATTTCCCTTCTAGGTTTAGCTTGGAACGTGTGGAGAAACATACGTGTTTTTTCATAAATAATATGATAAGCCACTAATTCCTGAGCCACAGTTTTCACTTGCAATATCTAAGGCCTCTTTGCGACTTAAAATACGTTCCTGCAAAAAGTATCTGTCAGTTGGACTGTGTTCTTCCTTTTATCATTTTATTCTTAGTGCCTGGTTCTTCCGTCAAATCCACAGTTAGGGTTGTGAATAACAGGGCGTTTCACCTGGACTCACTCAGGAAGCTGTGGTGGTTGGGCGGCCTGCCTAGGTAGGATGGTCTCAGTGGCCGCATTCACGGGTCCAGTGGCCGGTCCACGCACTGGCTTGTTGGTGTGAGGGGCTTGAGCTGGAGGGCTTGTCTCTGCTCCATGTGGCTGCCTTTTGCACAGGAGGTCCCGTTTCCCTGCCTGGCAGGCTCAGGGCAATGTTCCACACCAGGGAGAGAGGAAGCGACCCGGCCTCCTGAGGCCTGGGTTTGGCCTCCTCCTATTCATCAAAGCGGTTCACAAGACCAGCCCTGGTGAAGAGGATGGGGAAACAGACTCCGCCCACCTCTTAATAGAACAGCTGAAGCGTGCTGTCCAGGGTCCTGCATGCTTGAGGGAGAGGAGTGCCTGCAGCCATCTTTGCAAACATCTGCTCCCAGTTGGAGGAAATAACCTTCCGACTGGTCAGTTTCCCTTTAGCCACAAGGAACCTTCTACATTTCACACACAATACCGATTTCATATCGATCCAGACACTTGAAGGAATTTCCAATCTGCATTTTTTTAAAAACATATTTTATTGATTTTTCACAGGAAGAGAGAGGATAGAGTCAGAAACATTGATGAGAGAGAAACCTCTATCAGCTGCCTCTTGCACACCCCCCACTGGGGATGTGCCCGCAACCAAGGTACATGGAATTGAACCTGGGACCTTTCAGTCCGTAGGTCAACGCTCTATCCACTGAGTGAAACCGGTTTCGGCTCCAATCTGCATATTTAAAAGGATATGAGGCCATGTAAACAAAAGGATAGCCACAAATGGAGAACCTGATGAGCATATTTAGCACGAGCAGGTTCTCCTCAAAGTCATCCCCACTGCAGCAGCTCGGAGTAACTAGCCATCTACTGTCTCCTGGTTCACACTCAGAGACAACGTTGCCTTTTGCTTTTGTTGCCTCTGCTTTAGGTGTCAAATCCGAAAAATCATTGTCAAAACCAATCTGAAGGCGTTTACACCTGTATTTTCTTTTAGGGTTTCAGGTGTTCCATTCAAGTGATGAATCTCATTTTGAGTTGATTTAGTATTTCTTCAGACATATTTATCTTGAGAGATATAAAATGACGTGTGTGTGTGTGTGTGTGTGTGTGTGTGTGGAGGGAGATCAGTTTGGTGCTGGCTAATATATTGTGATCAGAACAGTCCTTGTGCCTCTGAAAACTCTTAGGAAAAAAATCTCATTTCTGAGACAAAGTTTACTTACTCATAAGCTGGATGTTGAGTGGTATATAACACAAAATCTACCATCTTGTGATAAAGTTGAAGGTTGTGAGAGTCATTACATTAAAAATAAATCTAGTTCCATGTTCAAAGAAAGGAACTACTGTTAACGTGTGTGTGTGTGTGTGTGTGTATGTGTGTTTATATATAAATATAAAAGTGTAAGGAGAAGGGTTTAAGGATCTAGGGACGTAATCATTATACTTTAAAAATGTGAGGTTACGCTGAAACCGGTTTGGCTCAGTGAATAGAGCGTCAGCCTGTGGACTAAAAGGTCCCGGGTTCGATTCCAGTCAAGGGCATGTACCTTGGTTGCGGGCACATCCCCAGTAGGGGGTGTACAAGAGGCAGTTGGTCGATGATTCTCTCACATTGATGTTTCTAACTCTCTATCCCTCTCTTTTCCTCTCTGTAAAAAATCAATAAAATATATTTAAAAAAAATAATAAATAAATAAATAAATAAAAATTCGAGGCTTATTATTTTCTGCCTTTAATATCATTTAATGACTGTACCTGAGAATATAGCCAACTTTTGAAATACTGGAAATTAAGATGAAACATATCCCAGATGGAATCAAATTGCAAGAACATATGCAAATAACAAATGGAGATTTTTTTTTTTTTTGAATGACTCAAAAACTACAGGGGAAAGGTTCAGACAGATAATTTTTCATTGTCTCAGAAATTGCAGACAAGATGATATCTGTAATCATTTAAAACTATCAGAGAACACACTCAACTGGGTCCTCCAAGATGGCTGCGCCCAGGTGAATACCTAGCTGCAGCCTCACACAACAATTTCAATAAAATACAACTAAAATATAAAATGGACATCACCCAGAACTACAGGAAAGTTGACTGACTGGAAATTCTACAACGAGAAGCAAGGAGAAAACCAGAAGGAAGCGTGGAGGAGCTGGAAAAGCCCAAGGTACGGAGACACGCGGCGCGCCGAGAGGACGGAGCCGGAGAGGAGGGAGGCGGAGTGCCTGGCGGGCGTTCCCTGGCGGGAAGGAGATAAAACTCCGACTGTGCTGGGCCCCCAACTGCTCTGAACCCCAGGCCTAGGCCAGACCCCGGGGACTCAGGCTCAGCCAGAGGGAGCTGGGCTGCGAGGCGGAACCCGGGGAAGCTGCGAAAGGAGGTCCCGGCGGTGGCGCCCAGTGCGCGCAGAGAAGGGACTGCCGGCTGTGCCGCGGGATTGCCTGGCGGGAAGGAGACAGGGGTTCCAGTCTGCTCTGAGGTGGTCACACCTCCAACTCCACTTCCAACTGAACTGAACCCCAATACCGGGCTCATTGGGGGAGAGCATTGACTGTTTGGCAGCAGGCGAAAATCGAGGGCGCCTTTCTCCCAGAGGCGCCGGCAGGGAGTACTGAAGGACCCTGAGTCTCAGGAGTCGCATAGGGCGGGGCTGACGGAAGCCAAAGCTGTAGGCTCCACCCTGAAACCCCGCCCCATCAGGAATGCTGCCTGCGAAAATGCCTAAACCAAATAGATCACAAAGGAAAGAAATGGAGGACAAAAAGCTACTGGATATAGAGTTCAAATCTACGCTTATAAGGTTTTTCAAGAATTTCCTAGAAAAGATGGATAAGACCTATGAGGACATGAAAAGAAATCAACTAGAATTAATAAGGAGTCAACAAGAAATGATAAGGGAACAACAAGAAATAAAGAATACATTGTCTGAAATAAAAAATATTTTACAGAGTCCTAAAAACAGAAGGGAAGATCGCAAGAATCAAGTCAAAGATTTGGAACATAAAGAGCCAGAAGACACTCCTCCACAGAAGCTAGAAGGCAAGAGAATCCAGAAAATTGAAGATAATGTAAGAAACCTCTGGGACAACTTCAAGCGAACCAACATCAGAATTATGGGGGTCCCAGAAGATGAGAGAGAGCAAGATATCGAAAACATACTGAAAGAAATAGTGACAGAAAACTTCCCCCACCTGGAGAAAGAATTAGACTTACAAGTCCAGGAAGCGCACAGAACTCCAAACAAAAGGAATCCAAAGAGGACCACACCAAGACAAATCATAATTAAAATTCCAAGAGCAAAAGACAAAGAGAGAATATTAAAAGAAGCAAGAGCAAAGAAGGTAGTTACCTATAAAGGATCACCTATACGATTGTCAGCTGACTTCTCAACAGAAACCATGCAGGCCAGACGGGAATGGCAAGAAATATTCAAGGTGATGAATAGTAAGAACCTACAGCCAAAGATAATCTATCCAGCAAAGCTATCACTCAGAATCGAAGGTCAGATAAAGAGCTTCACTAATAAAAAAAAGCTAAAGGAGTTCATCAACACCAAACCAGACTTATATGAGTTGCTGAAGGGAGTTCTTTCAGAAGAGAAAGTAAACAAAGATAAAAATTATGAACAACAAATATGTAACTATCAACAAGTGAATCTAAAAACCAAGGAAATTAAAAAAAAAATCTGATGAACAATAGTAACTGTTGAATATAATAGAATCAGAGGTATGGAAGGGGAGTGAACTGACGATTCTTGGGGAAAAGGGGAGAGGGGGATGTGGGAAGAGACTGAACATAAACTGTGCACCTATGGATGAGGACAATGGGGAGTGGGGAAAGGGCAGAGGGTGGGATGGGAACCTGGTGGAGGAGAGCAATGGTGGGGGGGGGGGGAGGAACATTTGTAATAATATGAACAATAAAAACTTATTTAAAAAAAATAAAAATAAAAATAAAATAAAATTTAAAAAAAAAAAAAAAAACTATCAGAGAACAAATAAAATGCTCTAGAAACAAGGTTATTAGAAAACAGAAAAGTGAAAAATCTTCTATGCTCAGGATATAAATGAAAAATAAGAATAATATCATGACAAAAGTCAAATGAAGTGGAAGAGAGAAGCAATAGAAATAAGATTAATATAAAATTAAAAGGAAAATGTAACAAAGGGAACCTAATATGTACATAGTTGGAGTTTCTGGGATAGTAAAGAAAAATTTAAAAACGCTAAATATATTATTTTTCTTACCTAAAGAAAGATTTAAATCTGTTTTGAAAGTATTCATTTTTCCCATTCCCAATTTTCCTGCTTTACAAAAACTTTTTCACTTTCTTTTTCAGGACATAATGCTTTATCAGACTGTAAATTATGAGGCAGTACATGATTACTTCAAGCTACAGTGAGTATGACTTTTAGAAGAGACTGCTAATGCTAAATATGCTATTCAGGTTATTGATTTGTGGCTATCCTTTTATTTGAATGGCCCCATATTCTTTTAAATATCCAGATTGGAAATTCCTTTAAGTGTCTGGATAGATGTGACATCGGTATTGTGTGTAAAAATGTAGAAGATTCCTTGTGGCTAAAGGGAAACTGACCTATCAGAAGTTCTCACTCACCCAGGTGAATATGCAAAAAAGGGGTGCTATTTCTTTTTTTTAAATTGATTTTATATATTTTTTAAATAATAAATCTTTATTATTCAGATTATTACAGGTATTCCTTCCCCCCTCCTCCTATAGCTTCCCTCCACCTGGTTCCCAACCCCACCCTATGCTCTTACCCCCACCACTGTCTTCATCCATAGGTGTAAAATTTTTGTCCAATCTCTTCCCTCACCCCTCAGACCCTCTTCCCCCTGAGAATTGTGAGTCCAATCCCTTTCTATGTCCCTGATTCTATTATATTCACCAGTCCATTTTGTTCTTCAGATTTTTTATTCACTTGATTTTTAGATTCACTTGTTGATAGGTATGTATTTGATATCTTTTTGTTGTTCATAATTTTTACCTTTACCTTTTTCTTCTTCTTCCTCTTCTTAAAGAATGCCCTTCAGCATTTTCCTGTAATCCTGGTTTGGTGTTGATGAACTCCTTTAACTTATTCTTGTCTGTGAAGCTCTTTATCTGACCTTCAATTCTGAATGATAGCTTTGCTGGGTGGAGTAATCTTGGTTGTAGGTTCTTGTTATTCATCATTTTGAATATTTCTTGCCACTACCTTCTGGCCTGCATAGTTTCTGTTGGAAAATCAGCTGACAATCATATGGGTTCTCCCTTGTAGGTAACTAATTGTTTTTCTCTTGCTGCTTGTGAGATTCTCTCTTTGTATTTTGCCCTTGCCATTTTAATTATGATGTGTCTTGGTGTGGTCCTCTTTGGGTTCCTCTTGTTTGAGGTTCTGTGCGCTTCCTGAACATGTAAGTTTATTTCTTTCACCAGGTAGGGAATGTTTTTTTGCTATTATTTCTTCCAATAGGCCTTCAATATTCTGCTCACTCTCTTCTTCTGGCACCCCCAAAATCCGGATGTTGGTACGCTTTAAGCTGTCTCAGAGGCTCCTTTCACTATCCTCACACTTTTGGATTCTTCTTTCTTTCTTTCTGCCTTTCTGGTTGGGTGATTTTTGCTTTCTTATATTCCTGATCTTTGGTTTGATTCTTGTGGTACGTTGATCTATAGTTGAGTCTCTGTATATTCTTTATTTCAGACTGTGTATGCTTAATTTATGACTGGTCCTTTTCCTCCCACCCCCCCCCCATTCTCATTAAGGCCCTTGAAGGTATCACAAAGCTTCTTGGAGGTCTCATCAAGTTTCTCAAAGGTTTTTAGAAGATACTTGAGTAACCTTATAAATGTGATTCTGAACTCTGTCATCCAGTAGTTTACTTTCCTCCATCTCTCCCATTCATGACATGCTTCTGTGTCTCCTCATTTTGGCTGCCTCCCCGTGTTGATGGAGTAGCTTTGTGTGGCCAGTGACCTATAGGGGCCAGTATCTCAGCTTCCCCAATTGCCTGAGGTGGTCACTTTTGGTATATTCCTTTCTTGTCTGAGTGCAAAGTCTTGGTGTAATTAAGCTGTGGTTGCTGTTGGTACCCTGGGAGGAATTGACCTCCAGGCCAATTGTCTGTGAGGACCTGCCCTGTCTATAAAGGAAGAACTGCTGCACTGGAGACACACCTTGTGTCAGTGGGGCTTTGGTGCTCTCTGAGTCCGTCTCCCAAATGTGTCACTTATGGGTGTGAGTGGTTGAAACTGACCACTAGGAACACAGCTTCTGGATCTCCACTGGGGTGCAGTTCAGCTACCGTCTGAGGCCACCCTGCAGGAGCTACAGTGAGAACCACAGTCCTCTCCTCCCTTCTTGGAGTTGTCTGCACCAGGTTGCAAGTTTGCTAGATTAAACTGCAATAGAGAGGGCCATTCGTATGCAAAAGCTGCTGCTTGGAGCTTGGGTGTGTTTGTAGTTTGTGCGAGGCAGAGTCTCAGGGCGGAGTCTCAGTGCGTCACTAGTCTGGGCCGTGGCCAACAGCAATAGCTGCCCATCAGCCACCTCTCTGATCACATCCCCGCGTCTCCCCGTGACCCGTACCACAGCACAGCAAACAATTATTCTTGCGTGCAGCTCTGCAAGCAAGCCGCCCTCACTTTCCGACCTGATGGCAGACAGTCTAGCTTCTCCACAGAAACAGGACTTCAGAGAGATCGGGAGCTTGTCTCTCTTTGGGTTGAAGAAAGCAACGCCCTCCACCAGCCAGGATCCTCCGCCAGCTCTTATCACGTCCACACCCCCCTACCTCAGTTTTTCAGTGCTCGTGCCCTGAATTCTTCTCTTTCTCTTTCAGTCTAGTTCTACAGCATCCTTTCAGCCAGCTTTCCCTTGGTTTTTAGTTGTAGTTTTGAAATTGTTGTGCATGGCAGCAATTTAGGTGTGTTTACCTACGCCACCATCTTCGTTCCTCTTGGGGTGCTGTTTCTTTATTCAATACTTTTTGAGCATCTTTACCCTTTTTTCTCATCCCAACGTCTTTACATACTATCCTTAAGCAAAAACTAGAATGCTGATGTTCCCGAAAGTCTTAAAGTAGTAGTAGAATCAGTTAAAAAACAACAACAACAACAACAAAAAACACCATCTTTGGCCCTAACCAGTTTGGCTCAGTGGATAGAGCATTAGCCTGCAGACTAAAGGGTCCCAGGTTCGATTCCAGTCAAGGGCATGTGCCTTGGTTGCATGCACATCCCCATTAGGGGGTGTTGTAGGAGGCAGCTGATTGATGTTTCCCTCTCATCAATGTTTCTAACTCTCTATCCCTCTCCTTTTCTCTCTGTAAAAATCAATAAAATATATTTTTTTAAAAATGAAAAAACAAAAAGCCCATCTCTGACTCTTGGAATAAGGTAGCACTAAACATTTAATTTCTGGAGAAAGACAAGCAACTTGGAATTGTGTCTTAAGGCTTTTCTATGTTTCTCATTGTCCTGACTCAAAATATTTTCTTGAAAAATAGCATTGTTTTTCTGGGAAGAAGTCCACTCTATGCCAGGTATGTTCTAGGTGTTCAACCTGCCCAATGAAAAAGAAGAGGGAAGCACTGCTCTGGACAGATCCCTAGTGGGAAAAGTGCTCCAATAAGTAGACAAGATAATGCCAAATCATTATAAGTACTACTGAGAAAATAAAACAATGAGGTGGTAGAGTATGGCCAGGAAGGACAGGGAGTAAAATGCTACTCTAGACATGATAGCCATCCCCTTTTCCTCCCCCACCACCATTTCTCATTCTTTTAATGTTGTGGGGTAGACTGGCATTTCGGGTGAGGTGGATATTACTGAGAATTCTGTAGAATACATATCAAACTATCCAGGACACTGAGACTTGGAAAAAAAAAAAAAAACACCAAAAGTTTTGAAATCAGCCATGATAGGGGAAAAAATGTGCCCATAAGAAAAACTGGGGGGGGAGAGAGAAGAGAAAAAAAAACTCGGAAATTAAAGATAAAATATTTATTTTAGTGTCCTTTATCAAATCAAAGGTGCCCTCAGATTGAAAAAAAAACAAACAAACACCATAATTGGCATAGTTATATCTAGTTATAAGATCCTTCCTGATTTCAAAATTGTTAAATGAGAAAAAAAAAATGAATCTTAGAATTGGTGTAATATGGTACTCTGATTTTAAAATATGAAAATGAGCTATTTGTATCCTATTTACTTATTACATTGTATATAAATTATATAACTAAACAAATATTAAAATATAATAAATATTGGGAGAAAAACAAACATTTGTTTGTGGTTAGTTAGCTTGTATTTGTTTTCCCCCAGTTTTTTCCAACAGTAATAACCTTAGCAGAGGTGAGGGGCGGATAAAGCCTTCTAAATGTCTCCTGTGATGTTGAGTCCTGTTTTGCCTGAGCACAAAAGACTTATAAGCATTTCATAAGGTAGAAAGGCACTGTGTTTATTCTCCCTTTCCATTCCAGTCAGCTCATATTGTGCAGCATAATGCGATGTACAGACTAATTTCATAACTTAGTCTTCATTGCTCCAGAGGTGTCACCAATAGGAGGGAATGCCAGTAGAGGCTCAAGAAGGAATCACCAACACTGGGACTGCAACCATTAATGGGGTCAGGAAGCAGCAGGCCTCTGCCCTCCAGGCACTGAGAGCGTTAGTGAATCGAGGGGTTGAAATGCTGGCAGATGCTCATTTCTGTTGCCATTGTGTCAACCCTATGTTGGCCAGAGGAATACCATGAGGTGGGAATGACTTTCAGGTTGGATGGTGGTGCCCTCAGCACAAGCAGGGCGCTGTCACCCCACCCTTCCCCAGTCCCCCAGCATTTCTCAGGAGGGGCCAGTCACAGCAGGCACATGGGGCTCTTGTCTGCTCTACAGAAAGGCAGAGTCATGTCTACTCCCCTGTGAGCCTGTACTGACCTGTGTTGTTGTTTCTCCCTAGAGACCAGAACATGGGTCACATGGTTATCCAGGTGAGGCCCAGTGAATTTGAAAAAACATGCCCAACACCCCCAAGGGTAAGTGACACTGATGAAAGGTTTAAAAAGATGTGTTTCAATAATACATAGATACAAATTCCCAGTTATAAAAATAGCCACAGGATGTACAGTGCAGCAATTTACTTCAGTAATACATGAATACAAATTTCTAGTTATAGTCACAGGGATGTCAAGTACAGCATAGGGAATATAATCAGTAATATTGTAATAACTATGTATGGTGTTAGATGGGTCCTAGACTTATTGGGGGCAACACTTCATAAGGTATATAAATGTCTAATCACTATCTTGTACACCTGAAACTAATACAGTATTGTATACCAACTACAATTAAAAAATAAATTTTAAAAAATAATGCATAGCCTGGCCAGTGTGGTTCAGTGATTGAGCTTCTACCTATGCACCAGGAGGTCACAATTCAATTCCCAGTCAGGACAAATGCCCAGGTGGCGGGCTCGGTCCCCAGTAGGGGCATGCAGGAGACAGGTGACCCATGATTCTCTTTCATCATTAATGTTTCTATCTCTCTCTCCCCCTCTCCTTTCCTCTCTGAAATCAATTTTAAAAAAGTATTTTTTTAAATTTTAAATTTTTTACAGAGAGGACAGGAGAGGGATAGAGGATTAGAAACATAGATGAGAGAGAAACCTCAATCAGCTGCCTCTTGCACACCCCCCCTGGGGATGTGACCACAACCAAGGTACATGCCCTTGACCAAAATCAAACCTGGGACCTTTCAGTCTGCAGGCTGATTGATGCTCCATCCACTGAGCCAAACTGGTTTCGGCTAAAATGTATATATGTGTGTGTGTGTGTGTGTATTTATGTATGTATGTATTTTTAAAAAGTGATTAAAGAAGTAGGAAAATACACTTAAAAGGTTATTATTTCTAATTTGAAATTGAATTGCTTTTAGCTATAGAAATGTGTAGGTCAGAACCACTGAACTTACCAACCTAATTACTTCATTTTAGGTGTTCCAAGTAGCTGTTGGCTGTGATACCAGCAAATACATTGTGGTTAAAGGGCAAGTATATTTACATTTGACCTGTCTTACTCTACGTTATAAAAACAAGTGGTAAACTAATTGGTAATTATTAGTGATAATTTAGGCTAATGACTGACATGTCCAGTGTAATTAAAAAAAAAAATTGAATTGAGAATCAGCTTTTTGAGGAGAAACCAAGATGGCAGGCATAGATAGACACCAGAATTTGCAGCCTCAGACAATCACTTCAAAACTACAACTAAAAGACAAAACGGACATCATTCAGAACCACAGGGAGGCTGGCTGAGTGGAAAGTCTACGACTAGAAGGGAAGGGAAAAGCACACTGAGACTCAGAGGAGCTGCGGAAGTAAAGTACAGAGGTGCATGCACGGAGAGGGCTGGCAACTGAGTACGCAGCTGGCTTTTTCAATCCACAAGGAAACACAAGCTCCCGACTGCTCTGAACTCCAGTTCCGGTTGAGACTCTGGGGACCCAGATTCATACTGCCTTTCTCTTTCCTTCTAGTTGTAGACTTTCCACTCAGTTGTAGTTTTGAAATTGTTGTTCGAGGCTGCAAGTTTAGGTGTTTAGCTCTGCTGCCACAAGCTAATTATTTTTTTTTTTTTTTAAAGAATTCTCGTGATTGGCCACAATCCTTAGAAGAGAAAACACTCAAATTCTCGTGATCCATCTGAAATGTGTTAAGTATTACCATCTCATTCAGCAAGGAATCTGCATTTCCAGGAAACGCAAAGGCTAATTGATTTATACAGCCTATAACATGCTGTTTCTGAGATGCTCTACATCCTTGCTCATTAGAGTATGGTCTATGGACCAGGTATCCCCTGGGAACTTATTAGAAATGCAGATGTCAGGTTTCATCTCACATCTGCTGAGTCAGAACCTCTATTTAAAAAATTTTCCCATAAAATTAGTAGGGGCATGAAAATTTGAGAATAGCTGCTCTAAGCAACAAGTTACAAAAATGAATTCCCAGTACCACTGAATGTGGGTTTCCTGCTTCAGGGAGGGGCCAAGCAGTTGGAGTCAATCCACTTGTGGGAGGGTCTAGACAGCGGATCGTCAAGCTAGTTACTCATCAGAATCACCGGGAGAGCGTGTTTACAAAACACAGACTTCAAGACGGAGGTTCAGGCCTCTTAGTCAGTGGCTCACTGTTCTGGAACCTAAAAATAACCCTAATATCTTAGATGTCGGTTGTGGTTGTAGAGGCCTAACACTTTACAGTTGCCATTGGAGACCTATGGGGCCCAAGGTACTTCTGACCGGACACTTGTCAATGAAGGAGGGCATTTCTTGGGGTCTAATTTGCATGTGAGATGGGAGATAGCCTAGACTTCCAATATCTATCTAAACACCGTGGTTTATTCTTATGAGTTCCACTGGAAGCAGCCAATGAAAATGGTCAAATGAATAATTTAACTTCCAGAAAATGCTATCATTTCATATAACATGGCTGCATAAACCCTAATTAGAAATATGTGAATTTTTGGAGAGGATCCAAGATGGCTGCACAGGTAAACACCTAACCCCAGCCGCACACAACAATTTCAATAAAATATAAAATGAACATTACCCAGAACTACAGGAAAGTCGACTGACTGGAAATTCTACAACGAGAAGGAAAGAGAAAACCAAAAGGAAAAATCAAAGTAGCTGGAAAAGCCTAAGGTACGGAGACATGCTGCGCATGCAGAGAGAACGGAGCTGGAGAGGAGGGAGGGGGTGGCTGAGTGCCTGGCTGGTGTTCCCTAACGGGAAGGAGATAAAAGCTCCAAACTGTGCTGAACCCCAGACCCGATAGCGCTGAACCCCAGTTCTAGGCCAGACCCTGGGGACCCAGGCTCATACAGAGGGAGCCTGGGCTCTGAGGCAGATTATCAGGGGAGTGGCGAAAGGCAGAGCCCCCGGAGGTGCGCACATTGCACGCAGAGGACGACTATTGACTTTACTACTAGATTGCCCTAGTGGGAAGGAGACAAAAGCTCCGGACTGTGCTGAGCCCCAGTTCCGACTGCTCTGAACCCCAGTTCTAGGCCAGATCCCGGGGACCCAGGCTCAAACCGAGGGAGACTGGGCTGTAAGGCGGAACCCCAGGGGAGCGGCGAAAGGAGGTCCCAGAGGCGCGCACATTGCGTGCAGAAAACGGGCGGTTGGCTGTGCCGCGGGATTGCCCTGGCGGGAAGGAGACAAAGCTCCAGACTTCTCTGAACTCCACTTCCAACCTCAATTCCAACTGAACTGAACCCCAGTTCTGGGCTCATTGGAGGAGAGACTAGACTGTTTGGTAGCAGGCGAAACTCTAGGGCACCTCACTCCCAGAGGTGCTTGCAGCGAGTACCGAAGGACCCTGAGGAACACTGAGACTCAGGAGCTGCATAGGGTGTGACTGACGGAAGCCAAGGCTGTAGGCTCCACCCTGAAACTCCACCCCATCCAACTGAACACAGAGACATTTAAGGCTATCAACTCAGGGAAGCTGCGAAAATGCTGAGACAAGGAAATAGATCACAAATAAAAGAAATGGAGGACAAAAAGCGACTGGATATAGAGTTCAAAACCACGCTTATAAGGTTTTTCAAGAATTTCCTAGAAAAGGTCGATAAGACCTATGAGGATATGAAAAGGGATCAACTAGAAATAATAAGGGATCAACAAGAAATAATAAGGAGTCAACAAGAAATAAAGAATATATTGTCTGAAATAAAAAATATTATACAGAGTCCTAAAAACAGAATGGAAGATCGCAAGAATCAAGTCAAAAATTTGGAACACAAAGAGCCAGAAGACACTTCTCCGCAGAAGCAAGAAGGCAAGAGAATCCAGAAAATTGAAGACAATGTAAGAAACTTCTGGGACAACTTCAAGTGAACCAACATCAGAATTATGGGGATCCCAGAAGATGAGAGAGAGCAAGATATCAAAAACATACTGAAAGAAATAGTGACAGAAAACTTCCCCCACCTGGTGAAAGAATTAGACTTACAAGTTCAGGAAGTGCACAGAACTCCAAACAAAAGGAATCCAAAGAGGACCACACCAAGACAAATCATAATTAAAATTCCAAGACCAAAAGACAAAGAGAGAATATTAAAAGCAGCAAGAGCAAAGCAGGTAGTTACCTATAAAGGAGCACCCATATGATTGTCAGCTGATTTCTCAACAGAAACCATGCAGGCCAGACAGGAATGGCAAGAAATATTCAAGGTGATGAATAGTAAGAACCTACAGCCAAAAATACTCTACCCAGCAAAGCTATCACTCAGAATCGAAGGTCAGATAAAGAGCTTCACTAATTAAAATAAATAAATAAATAAATAAATAAATAAATAAATAAATAAATAAATAAAAACTAAAGGAGTTCACCACCACCAAACCAGAATTATATAAATTGCTGAAGGGGGTTCTTTCGGAAGAGAAAGTAAATAAAGATGAAAACTATGAACAACAAATATGTAACTATCAACAAGTGAATCTATAACCCAAGGAAATTTTAAAAAAAATCTGATGAACAATATTAACTGTTGAATATAATAGAATCAGAGGTATGGAAGGGGAGTGAACTGATGATTCTCGGGGAAAAGGGGAGAGAGGGATGTGGGAAGAGACTGAACATAAACTGTGCACCTATGGATGAGGACAATGGGGGTGTGGAAAGGGCAGAGGGTGGGGTGGGAACCTGGTAAAGAGGAGCAATGGAGTGGGGGGAAGGAACATTTGTACTAATATGAACAATAAAGATTTATTAAAAATAAATAAATAAAAATATTTTTAAAATTGTTCCTGAAAAAAAAAAGAAAAGAAATATGTGAATCCTTAAAGTAGCTCCTTACCTGCACAACTGAGTCTCTAGAATAAATTAGAAATGTATATTTTAAAAAGTGTCTGAGGTCCTGGCAGGTGTGGCTCAGTGGTTCAGCATTGACCAGGAGGTTAAGATTCAATTCCTGGTCAAGGCACATGTCTGGGTTGTGGGCTCAATTCCCCGTAGGGGGCATGCAGGAGGCAGCAGATCAATGATTCTCTCTCATCATTGATATTTCTATCTCTCTTCCCTCTCCCTTTCTCTCTGAAATCAATAATAACATATTTTCTCTAGCTGGTTTGGCTCAGTGGATAGAACGTTGGCCTGGAGGCTGAAGTGTTTTGGGTTTGATTTCGGTCAAGGGCACATGTTTGAGATGCAGGCTTGATCCCCAGTGTGGGACATGCAAGAGGCAGCCAATCAATGATTTTCTCTCATTGATGTTTCTGACTCCCTTTCCTTTCCTCTCTGAAATCAATAAAAATATATTTTAAAAATTAAAAAATGTATGAGGAATAAAACCATCCACAGAAATTTGTCTTCATTTTTTATAGATTTCCTATCAATTTTTCACCGTTATTAAAGAGGAGAAATAAATCAATAGACTTCAAATTCTGGTGTCTTCAGGAACATTTGTGACACTGATTTTTAAAAACAGAAATGCTAGGGCAACACACCAACCCAGAGATTGTAATTCAATATGTGAAGACTCTGTATTACTCTCAAGTTTTAGAATTACTGAGTTAAATGATTAAATGTTTGTGCAAGTATTAAAAATAAATTATATTACAATTTCAATATGTTTCCTTTTGTAGATTTGATTACAACGATTGTCCTCGGCATGATTTCTTCTACATTATTGAAAAGTAAGAAATATTGTAACACAAGCACTGATTTTTTTATTAATTTAGTATCAATAATTTAGAATCAGTATTCATTCCTATTAATATCAGTCTTTTATAATATATGCATTTATTGCTATAAATTTACTTCTAGGCACTGCATCTCACAAATTTTGAAAAGTTGCATTTTCTTTTTTATTTAGTTTGAAGTATTTTTAAATTTCTCTTAAGATTTCTTCTTTCACTCATGTATTACTTAAAACTGTAGTTTGTTCTACACATATTTTGATAGTATTTTGGAATTATGATTATCTACTTGACTTCTGTGATAACTCCCTACCCAAACCAAGTAATGGTTTAATGTTTAAGTTTGAAAAGAGGAAACATAAATAATAAAAATATCTTTTTCCAGGTCATATCTGAGGCATCAACCAGATAAAAACTTGGTAAGAAAAACTATAATTTTATTAATCAGCCTAATATAGAAAGTAACCAAAGCATTTTTCCTTTTCTAGAGAGTAAAATATAGTTGGAAAAAATATGGCTGCCCATTAAAAGTTGATTTCAGAACAAATTTTCACCCTTTGCTTGAACTGTAAGTATATTCTACTAAAATTTGAACTTACTTTCAAAGTTTCAAAATAAAGGATGAAAATAGGGCTAATTAATCATGCATTTAATAATAAATATTTTTGGACACCCAATATATGTGACATTAGGTTTTCAGTACTAGTTAACTAAAGTTATATAACCCAGGGTTTCTGCATGTTGAGAAAGATTACAATTTAAGAAAGCTGAGACTCTTCTCAGATGTTAAGCAGTCTCTTTTTTAAGAAATATATATTTTTATTGATTTCAGAGAGGAAGGGAGAGGAAGAGAGAGAAACATCCATGATGAGAATCATTCATCAGCTACCTCATGCACACCCACTACTGGGGATTAAGCATGTGCCTTGATGGGGATTAAACCATGACCTCCTGGTTCATTGGTCGATGCTCAACCACTGAGCCATGCTGGCAGGATTGTAGGCAGTCTCTTAACCCTCAGTTTCCCTCTCTAAATCGCATCCCAAGCTCCTACTGAAGGTTTGATAGAAACTACCTTCCTGGGATGACATCTGACTTTTCTTTCTATGGGCCCCCTAATAACAAAAGCTTGCAAGGAAAGAAACTATTACTAATGAGGGAATAGTGAGATTTCAGAAATATCTAACTTAATTCTTATGAACGGTATTAAAATATTAAGTAAAAAATGCTCCGAGGAAGGCTTTTTCAAGTAATTTTATATTCATTTGCTTGCTTCTCTGACTTTATCCTTGATTTATGATTACAGAAGTCACATTGTTACAACAATTTTAAATATATATATAAAAAGATAAATGATCATGTTTCTAATTGTTTTTGCTGTTATAAATAGAATAATAGTGAATATCCACTCATGTACATGTTTGGACTCTAGTCTAGAGATGCCATTAGGATGCATTACTGAAAGTAAAATCCTAGGTGTAAGACCTCAAAATTGTAGTCAAGGCATTCAGTTTCTGGGATCCCACAAGGTGGGTGGGTGTGGAGTAATGAGTCAGGAGTTCCAATTCAGTTTTGCCATCAAACTTTTCCCTGTGAGGATCCAAAAGGCCTCTGCCAGCATATCCTCCACCTTCTCCCCCCCCACCACACACACACAAACCCACACTCCTCACCATGGCAGTTGAAAGACTCCCCGCTGTTTCCTCACTCTCCTACATCACCTCCCACAATCCCTCTGTCACGGGTCCTCTGAGCCTCCGGTTAGTCTGCTGTCTTGTTTAGTTTAATCTTCTCTACACCCACTTAGGCCACTGCTCCTCCTGGGCACCCCACACTCTTCCTCTCACCAATGCCCAGTATACTTTGTTTATTTCATCCTAGGGGCCTAGTGCACAAATTCGTGCACCTTGAAAGGAACTGTGGGCTGCCAGGCTCGGTAAGCACAGGGGCGGGTCTTGACCCATCCTCCATGCCCCTACCCGGCTCTTTCCACCACAACCCCCTGTTCCCTCTCTGCCCACAGCTCCACTCCCATGTGCTGACTGACAGCGCTGGCCCTACTTGCATCCGCTAATGGCACGGAGCGACTGGGGACAGCGCCAGCAGAGGGTGCGAGTGGGGCCAGCGCTGTCAACAGGTGCGAGGGGTGGCTGCTGCCCTGATGGATCACCCCTTAGGAGGAGGAGGGTGGGGGAGTGGAGAAACCCTCAGGGGCGATCAGGGCCAGCAGCCACCACTAACATCTGCTCATAGCACTGAGCGATCGGGGCCAGCACCGGACACTGGCGTAGGTCTGAGCGGTGGCTCCAGCACCAGCTGTGGGTGTGAGCGGGGCTGGCACTGGCAGTGGGTGTGAGCAGCAGCTCCAATGCCAGCAGCGGGTGGGAGTGGGGTCAGCACCAGCAGCAGGTGCGAGTGCCGGGCAGGACCATGCCATGTGGGAGCAAAGAATTTTCGGTAACCACCAGAGGCTCGCCCCGATGACAGTGGCTGGTGCCCCGCCTTGGTCTGGCGCCCCTGCTCACCTGGGAAATTAGCCTGTAGCCTAGGACACCAGATTACCTTACCACTATAAAGAATGGCTCAGGAACAAGGCTGGGCAGAATTTTACAGATGAAAGGACAACAGATTCATCATCACACACTAGCAAGAATGAAGCAAGTCCTGGGAGTATGGTCCAGCCAGCAATGCAAGTCATCCCAGCTGCCTCTTTGCTTTCTCAACGCCCATGACAATCCTTCCCAAACTGAACTGTGGTGCCACAGAATCCACCTTGCTCTACTCTGGGGCAGGGAGTTCAAGAACAGGCATTATGGCTATTTAGGGGCACTCGAGATTTGTTTTCATCAGATACTAGAGGCCCTGTGCAGAAAATTCTTGCACGGACAGAGTCCCTAGGCCTCGTCAGCGATCAGAGATGATGGGGGCCTTCTGGCTGTCGGCCAGGACCTTCATTCTGTGCCACCCCCTGGTGATCAGTGCACATCATAATGTGTGATTGAACTCCCAGTCTCCTGGTTGAACTCCTGAGGGACAATTTGCATATTAGGCTTTTACATATATAGATGGGAAGACACATAGACAGAAATGACTGTTGTGAAGGAAGACACTTGTTCTACACACTGATCCCAAGAAACAGGAGGCACAGCGGGTCATATAGGGTCACATGGGAAGCACCAGGGTAGTCAGGAGCAAAGGGAATGAGGGGAAGCTGGGGTGAGAGCTTTTCCAGCGTTTTCTGTGGGAAAAACTGGATAAGGAGGGTAAAGCAGGCTTAGGGTCATCTGTTTTGGAAAATGTGAGCAGGCTCTGGGCCTAAGAGCTGCCACCAGTTGTCTGACACCTGGCCCCGGGTGATTAGGGCAGTTAGATAGTGGCTTGGCGTATGAGCACCCAGGAAGGAGGTGGTTGGGGTGGGGGCTCTGGATTGGTTGACTTGCAAAGGCCAAATAATTGGCCTTTGAGCATAGGAAAGGCATGCTCAAAGGCCAATTATTTGCTATCTCTACAAATTACACTTCTTTTTTTTTAAAAAAAATATATTTTATTGATTTTCTACACAGAGGAAGAGAGAGGGATAGAGAGAAACATCGATGAGAGAGAAACATCGATCAGCTGCCTCCTGCACATCCCCTACTGGGAATGTGCCCACAACCAATGTACATGCCCTTGGCCGGAATCGAACCTGGGACCTTTCAGACCGCAGGCCGACGCTCTATCCGCTGAGCCAAATCGGTTTCAGCTCTATCTCTATAAAGTAATTAACCCTGGGAGGTCAGTCCCTCCAGGGTCACTAGGCCCGGGATTGAAATCATGTGTCTGCAGGGTCAGCTGAGAGGTCTCTCCTTCCCAAAAGTAAAAGTTGCAGAGGGAAGTCACAACTAACTGTAAGGCAGTTAGTTGACTACTAGTGCCATTTCTAAATTTCCCAGATTTTAGTAATCGTATATCTTCTATTAGTGAACATTAATGAAAATAAGCCATGCTTACCCAGGCAAGTATTTTTGTCCCATAATCTCAATGGAATAAATAAAAAAATTAATTAAGATCATTATTAAAAAATATTTATTTATTAAACTGATTGGGATGATATTGGCCCACATGAACATACAGATTTCAGATGTGGGTTTCTATGTGGCATAATCTGTATTTTCCACCACCCAAAGTCAAATCTTCCCCAGTTGCCAAATATTAGGACTCCCAAGCCCAGGAGTCATGCAATTTATCCTATTGCCACTAGATGGCACTGTAGCTTATCGTTTTGTTGTGAGCGTTAAAAGATGCCAGCTCAGAGTTCAAGATCCTCTTCATTGAAAGAAAACATGGTTTTGCAACTAGTCTCAGTCATTCAAAAAATATGATCGCTTATAGAAGATGCAATCAAGCGTGCTGCACCTTCAGAAGTTCTAGAATTAGAGCTTTACTGAAGCCTGACCCAAATCTCTGAAACTGTGTACAAAATTGTGTATATTCCCACACGTGTTAGTTCTCTACGACTTTCCTACCGCTCCAAGCACAAGTCCGCTACTCGTTACTCACATCTGATCTCTCTTTACGATTTCTAAGAAAAATTCACATGAAAACGAAACAGCGTCCCAGATACCACTTTCTGACACTTAAATTTTTTTTCTGCCCAGTTTGTGAGAATGGGACAATAACTGCTTTTTTATAAACAGGAGTGGATGGTAGCAATTTGTAGCCGGCCTGGGAAGCCAGATAAAATAACTGCAAAGTCAGCAGAGACCTGGGCGGTGAAGGTCTCGAGACGCCAGCAGGGATCTGTTGTTTTGTATGAATGGACACAGAGATGGGACCCAGAAAATACATCAGACACTGAGGCATCCTGCCTGAGCCCAAGGACCTACGTGAAATGCCCATCCCAGGAGCGTAGGGGACAATTCCATTGAGAAAAACAAGCAATAACTGGCAGAGAAGGAAGACCCAGAACCATTTTAAATCAGTCACAAGCTCTGGTTAGCAAAAGTGTGCCTTTATCAGCACCTGAACTTTAACTTTGGTCTTAAGTCTATATATATATATATATATTTCAGAAAGGAAAGGAGAGAAAGGCATTGACTGGTTGCCTCCTGCACACCCCCTACTGGGGATCAAGCCTGTAACCTGGGCATGTGCCCTGAGCCAGAATCAAACCTTGTCCTCCTGATTCATAGGTCAACACTCAACCACTAAGCCACGCCAGCTGAGGTCAAGTGCTTATTTCTTTTTTTTATTTTTTTAAATATATTTTTTATTGATTTTGATACAGAGAGGAAGGGAGAGAGATAGAGAGTTAGAAACATCGATGAGAGAGAGTCATCAATAAACTGCCTCTTGCACACCCCCCACTGGGGATATGCCCGCAACCAAGGTACATGCCCTTGACCGGAATCGAACCCGGGACCCTTCAGTCCCCAAGCCGACGCTCTATCCATTGAGCCAAACCGATCCCGGCTCGAGTGCTTATTTCTTGATGATAGCAGGAAAAAATAATCTTACTAATTTGAAGTAACACATCTCTTTTATTTATTTATTTTTTTAAGATATATTTTATTGATTTTTCACAGAGAGGAAGGGACAGGGGTAGAGAGCTAGGAACATCGATGAGAGAGAATCATCGACCAGAGCTGCCTCTTGCACAACCCCTACCAGGGATGTGCCTGCAACCAAGGTACATGCCCTTGGCCGGAATCGAACCCGGGACCTTTCGGTCCGCAGGCCGACACTCTATCCGCTGAGCCAAACCGGTTTCAGCAACACATCTCTTTTAAAACTCACTGAGTTTAGGGTAAATATTCTAATCTCAATGGGGTGTATGTCTCAAGTATTTTATTGATTTTGTACAGAGAGGAAGGAAGAGAGCTAGAGAGTTAGAAACATCGATGTGAGAGTCATCGATCAGCTGCCTTTTGCACACCCCCTACTGGGGATATGCCCGCAACCAAGGCACATGTCCTTGACCGGAATCGAACCCGGGACCTTTCAGTCCCCAAGCCGACGCTCTATCCATTGAGCCAAACCGGACCCGGCCACTCCAGGAGCTTCTGATGACTCCTGCTTCTCAGCCCACCCCTGTTCTCCTGAGGGCAGCCAACCCTCTGACCCCAGCGCCACCTCCAGCCGCCTCCTCCAGGGAGACCTGCAGCATCTCCATCCTCACGGGGGTCATTCTGTGGGTTCATTCCCGGGGACATACGAGCCACACTGGATATTCATGGATTAAATGACACCAGGGGATCTTGCTCCGCCCTCCCTCCCTCCCTCCCTAGCTCACTTCCATCTTTCTCCCTGCTGCCAGCCTGCTCACAGGGCCCTGGCCACCCTCGCCTTATCAATACATGGTTCCTGTCAGGTAAATAGAAGTTACAGCTCCAACTGTTAAAAAAACAACAAACAACAACAACAAAACTGCTTTGTTACTGTCTGGTGTATTCTTTTTTTAAGAAATATATATATTTTATTGATTTTTGTACAGAGAGGAAGGGAGAGAGATAGAGAGTTAGAAACATCAATGAGAGAGAGCCATCGATCAGCTGCCTCTTGCACACCGCCTACTGGGAATGTGCCCACAACCAAGGTACATGCCCTTGACCGGAATCAAACCCGGGGCCCTTCAGTCCCCAACCGACGCTCTATCCATTGAGCCAAACTGGTCCCAGTTGTCTGGTGTATTCTTAGAGCAGGAGGAAATCCGCACAGCAGGCACGGTGATGGTTTCCCAGGGAGGAGCGTGGAGGCCTCAAGAGCTGAAGGAGCTTCCTCAGGTCACAAAGCTGGCCAGTGATGAGGACAGGATTGAAGCCTAAGCCCGTCCAACTCGAAAGCCAGACCTCTCGATCCTCCTATGCCACTGGAAAATGAAGCCAGCCACTGAAAATTAACTTATGAAAAAAGAGCCATCGTCACGTAAGACAGCCTTAGAGGGGCCAGAAGAAATAAAATAACGTTTACAGCCGGGACCGGTGTGGCTCAGTGGATAGAGCATCAGCCTGCGGACTGAAAGGTCCCGGGTTCGGTTCCAGTCAAGGGCATGGACCTTGGTTGCGGGCACATCCCCAGTTGGGGGGGGTGTGCAAGAGGCAGCTGGTCGACGTTTCTCTCTCATCGACGTTTCTAACTCTCTGTCCCTCTCAATTCCTCTCTGTGTAAAATCGATAACATGCATTTAAAAAAAAAAATAAAATAACGTTTATAGCAGCATGATGCAGTGGTGTTTTGTGTTTGCTGTTTTCCAGACACAATGAAAACGGCTACATCGAAGACGTGGAAGTAAATTTCATCGTGTGGGAGATCCACGGCAGGGAAGACTACAGCTTTAACATCACGATGCAGAAGGTACGCCATCCTAGAATCAAACAGAACTTAGCCCGCGATCAGACATGCCTTTCTATTTTAAACCTATGGATAAATTACCTAGGAAAAATAAAACCAGCCTGCTGAGGGTAGAGGGGAAAAAAAAGAAGCATATAATCTCTATAGCCTAGGACTGCTAAAATTAATTTACGAACAAGAAGCCATTGTCACATAAAACAGACTTACAGGGGTTAGAAAACAATGAAATAATATTTATAGCAGCGTGATGCAATTACAGATCAATACTCGCTTTTCTCGCCACACTATATTTAACGCTGGGGGAATTTATGAGTCTGCCCCTGGCTTCCAGACATGGATCACATCTGTGCTAAATCAGACAGACGTGCTCCCGGCTTCACTTCACTTGGGTTCTTTGATTCACTGACCTTGACTTCTTCGCTGTCCACACTCTCTCCTCCCCGTTTCCCTGCATCTTCCGCGCCTGCTGGAGCGTGGCCTGCACAGTGCATCTCCCTCATTCTGCCTTTCACCCTGCAGGCCCCGGGCACGAAGGCCTGGCCACCCCCACTCCCACGTCCCTCCCAGCCGCCCCTGCGTGGGGCTTTCTGCCCTTGAGAGGGCATCGTGACTGAGCTTCTCTAGAAGTTGCAGCATTGATGCCTGAGAGTCCCCAGAGAGCGCATGCTCAAACAAGCCCAAGTGACCTGCTCCTTTAAAAGTAACTCTCTTCCCCATCAGAGACCTTAATTCTCCAAGGATCACCCACCAGCTGGCAGCTGAGAAACCTCCTCCCACCTGCTGCCCCCTCCCCCAACTACCGTGTTTCCCCGAAAATAAGACATCCTCCAAAAATAAGACCTACTTACAGGTTTCCTTCTGAGTGAAATATAAGGCATCCCCCCGAAAATAAGCCCCCCCCCCCCCCAGGCTAAACATGAGAGATTTGGTCCACTGATTCTGAAAGAAATAGAGTCACAAGAAATTCACCAGGAAATTCAGGAATTGGATTGTTATGATGATGTTCCAGAAGAGGATGACATGATTGTCATTGAATAAATGAGTAAATTCTTGATACTGTAGGATTCACAGTTTGTCTGGTTTGTGTTGACAACTACCTTACTACCGTACCGTATACAGGTAATAAATTTCCTTTATTTTCATTTAACAATCAATGTGTACCGTATTCTTCTTCATGGAAAAATAAGACCTCCCCTGAAAATAAGACCTAGCATATCTTTGGGAGCAAAAATTAATCTAAGACACTGTCTTATTTTCGGGGAAACAAGGTACTGCCAAAACTAATTGGCCTTTAGTTAGGTACCAAACATAATGCTCGCACCACACATTCTTCCTGCACTTGTTGAACACTCAGTATGTAAGTCCTTCTGTTCTCCTTTCCCAAACCGGCCCCATCCTGAAACTGTTCTATCCTTGGCCCAGGCTCCCGTTACTCTCCAGCTTCTCAAACTTCCCCAGGGTGCCTTAGAGTTCAATGCACTGAAGGCCTTCAAGATGCATTCCTCACAGGATATCCTTTTCCCTCTTTTCCTGCCTTCCTCAAATAAACGGTACCAGTGATTCATCAGAGTAGATGAGGGGAAGCATCTCTTATAAGATTATTACAGTTCACACGTGAAAAAAAAAAAAAAAGGCAGAGTTAGAATATCACCACTTGACAACCCAAGTAGTACAGGTTGTTACAAATAAATGTATCCCAACCAGTTTGCCAATGATAAGTGGATAAAATGAATAAATGCCAAAGCTTCTTGTATTCCAAGAAAAAAAAAAAAAAGAAAAGAAATCTCTTATCCAACTTGCTTTGGGAATCCAAGAGAATTTTAAAACAAAACAGAATTATGAGACAATCTCACTCATGACCATTGATACAAAACACCAAAACAAACTAGTAACAAAACTCATCAATATAATAACAATATTATATCCTGCCCTGGCTGGTGTGGCTCATCTGGTTAGGCATCACCCCATGCACCAAAAAGTTGCCAATTCAATTCCTGGTCAGGGCACACGCCTAGGTTTTGGACTTGATCCCCAGTAGGGGGTATGCAGGAAGCAGCTGATTGATGTTTCACTCTCTCTCTAAAAAGAAAAAAGAAAAATCAATAAACAGACAAATTTTTGTTCATTTCACATAGAAGAGTTGAAGGAAAATCAAAAGTAATCCACTATAGCCAAAAAAGGTTTGGCTCAGTGGATAGAGCGTCAGCCTGCAGACTGAAAGGTCCCAGGTTCGATTCCTGTCAAGGGCATGTAACTCGGTTCTGGGCACATTCCCAGTAGGAGGTGTAAAGGGAATCATGTAGGTAATTAGATAATATAAATGTTTTTGTTTACTTTTCCTGATTCAAAAGACAACTGCATAAAATACTGCTTTTAAAATTATACCGGAGGATTAGTAACATATAAAATACAATATACTGCCGAAACCAGTTTGGCTCAGTGGATAGAGCTGTCTGTCTCCTGCATGCCCCACACTGGGATGGAGCTGGCAACCTGATCATCTGCCCTGACTGGGAATTGAACCTGGGACCTTTCAGTCTGCAGGCTGATCCTCTATCCACTGAGCCAAACTGGCTAGGGATAACATTATTTTTAAAATAAATCTTAGAAAATTATAAATAGATGGTAATTTACTTAATCTAATAAAATGTAGATTTTTAAAATCCTATAGAAAACATCATACTTAAGGTGAAAATTTGAAAACCTGAAATCAGGAATGAAATAAGAGTGCCAATTACCACTACTTCAGTACAATATTGTTCCTGATCTTTGTAAAGGGGAAAACTATAAACATATAAACTATAAACTATATAAAAAGTAAAAGAATTGGTAAGGAAAAACTGAAACTGTCATATTCACAGGTGGCATAACTGTTCATATGAAACAGTTCAAATTAAATGAATTTAAGTTCAAATCAAATTAAGTGAATTTAAGAAGTTCTCTCCATACAAGGGTAATATACAGAAGTTTGTTTCTCTGTATATCAGCAAACATTTAAATAATTAAACATTTTTTAAAAAATATACTTTCCAATGGCATTAAAATATATGAAGTACTTATGAATAAATTGATATACTATATATATATATATCTAAATATCTTGACAGAGTGGTTGTTTAAATGAGGCCCAGACGTGGAAGTCAATGACCACACTTAACAAGCACCTCCCGTTAGAAGAAGCTTGGGGACCTCAGGTAAGAAAAATTTTACCTTGCAAACTGATTAATTAATTAATTAATTAATTTTTATTATGTCATTTTAATGCTTTCAGAGAGAGGAAGGGAGAGGGAGAGAGAGAGAAACACCAATGATGAAAGAGAATCATTGATGGGCTGCCTCCTGCATGCCCAAACATTGGGGATCGAGCCCACCAGGCATGTGCCCTGCCTGAAAATGGAACCTTGACCTCCTGCTTCATAGTCTGACTCTTAAAACCAAGCTACACTGGCCAAGCAGAAGAACATTTCTTAAGGCCAATTACCAACCCTAGACCGTTTTTAATTTTTTGCAATTGAATTTTTTTAAATTAATGTATGTTATTTGGAGAATCAAATCATATCTCATGAATAAAAAGTGACAGAGAAGGTACTTCAGCCTATAAAATGTTCACCCTAAAATCAGAATGTTACTTTGCTTCTGCAGCAGAATCTATGCATGTCAAGACAAAGATATATATATAAATGATGTGTATTGTCCTCTGTATTCCAAACATTCCACTCTCCATCCACTGCTCCCTAACTTTCCAGCAACATAACTCTAGAACAAGCATGTCAAACCTGGGGCCCATGGTCCGCATGCAACCCACAATGAATATTTCTGCAGCCTAGTCACTATAACAGTATGTAAGAAACATTTTAATAAAAATTTAATAACTTAATTCTTACAATATTCTGTTATACATTATCTACACTAATAAAAGAGAAATATGCAAATTGACCATCACTTTACAACACCCACCAGCCAATCAAGAGTGAGTATGCAAATTAACCTGGCAAAGATGGTGGCAGCCCCGCCCTCCAGCCGCTCTGGGCAGCATGCATGCAGGCGCAGAGCAGCCAGCAGAGCTGAAAGCCTGCTATGAGGGAGAGGGCAGGGGTTAGAGGGTAGTTATCCATCGGTTTTATCAAACTGACAAAAGGACCCACATAGAAAACTTAGACACACACACAATAAGTTTAGGAAACCCTGATATAGACACAAAAAGAGGAGAGCTAAATGCTGGATCATTCAACTGTTTAGAGATTGGAGAAATGAGGAGGGGGCAAAGGAGATAAAAGAGGAATAATCCAAGGAGTAGGAGAAAAGCCAGGTAAATGTGGTGTTCCAGACACACATAATATAAAGCAAGTCTCGCGGGAGGAAGGGATCAACTGTGTCAAATCCACATGAAGACAGACAGATCAACTATGATGAGCATTGAAAATTGGCCCCACAAACATACCCCAATGTCCTTCCACCTTGGTGAGTGGAAATTCTATCCTCCAGCTTGAGCAGGAAAGAAATTTCTGAGCGTCATCGCACGCCCACATTTGGTCTTTCTGGAAATCTGTTGGCTCTTCCTTCAAAGTCTATTCTGAGTTTGGTCATTCCTCACCAGCCGCAACCCCCTTCCCCCAATTGCCTCCTCCATCACCAGCCATCTGAGTTAGAATAGCAACATCCCTACTAGTAGATCTCCCTGCTTCAGCCTAGCCCACCAGGAATCTAGTCACAACACAGCAGCTAGAGTTCCTTCCAAAACATAAATGAGCCAAAATTGGTTTGGCTCAGTGGATAGAGTGTTGGCCTGCAGACTGAAAGGTCCCAGGTTCAATCCTGGTCAAGGGCATGTACCTTGGTTGTGGGCACATTACCCGTAGGGTTAGTGCAGGAGGCAGCTGATCAATGTTTCTAACTCTCTTTCCCTCTTCCTTCCTCTCTACAAAATATCAATAAAATATATTATTTAAAAAAACATAAATGAGAACACGTCACTCTTCTGCTCAAAACCATTCGATGGTTTCCATCTCCATTACAGCAAAGCCTTTATTATTTGCTATGCCCCACCCCTATGACTAGCCAGCTTTCTCCTCCAGGCCTTTACTTAAAAATAAACTAGTAGGAAAAAAAAAAAAAAAAAAAAAGCTACCGTTCCTGAGGGTGTATTAACTAAGCATGGCCACCAGAGGCGCTCTCTCTCCCTGAAACATGTATTTGGAATGAAATAGCATTCTAGCTCCTGGAGCCGCACCCGCTAATGCTACATAGTCCTGACTCTACAGTGATGAATAGTCTGCATAAAAGATCTAAGAGGTAACTCTAGAGATGTAAATTCTCAGAAGAAAAACTGAAGGACTCAAAAGGAAAAGTGACATTTTTCACAAGTTTTTCCAAGTTAATGTTAGAGAAGGAATGGGAGAACGTGGGTACTGAGTTGTTGGCTACTCACACACACACACACAACTCAAGACAGGATTCAAGTTTCTAGACGTGACTGACACACTATTCTGGCTTAATCAAGTGGGTTTTTTGTCTTTGTTTCCTGTTCAGAATTATAAGCACTGTTTTTCTTATGCTATTGGGAAACCTGGCGACTTGAGTCAACCCTACGAGATTATCAACAAGTCTAACCGGAACCATTTGGTTTGGCCTATGCACCGTACTGGAATGTATGTGTTTCGAGTGAAGATCCTGGATCCAAACTATAGGTGAATATAAATGTCTTATTATAATCATTTTAGTATTAATTCCTCAAAAATTAAATTTTTACATTTAAATTTAATATATTGGGGTGACATTGGTTAATAAAATTATGTAGGTTTCAGGTGTACAATTCCTAATACATCAACTGTACATTGTATTGTGTGTTCACCATCCCAAATCAAGTCTTCTTCCATTTTCTCCCATACCCTCTTCTACCTCCCTCACCCCTTCTCCTCTGGTAATCACCATGCTGTTGTCTGTGTTGATTTAATTTGATTTGGTGTCGCCTCAATAGATATTCAATTTTTGTTATGATGATTTACATATTTGCTGTCTAATTTTTGTAGCAATCACAACAAGCATTCTATGGGGGTGGGAGATAAGATTTCATGTTAAACATTAATTAATCAATTCGCAATTACTATGTTCCTTGGTTATGATAGATGCAAATATAACATAAGCACAATCTCAGCCTTCAAGGTACTTATAATTAAAGTGGTTGGGGAAGAAAAAAATGGGGAAGACACACACAAACCAAAGGAAGTTAAATCAGAGCAATACTGAGATATTTTCAAATATAATAATTTGTATTATTAATGAGCAGAATAATAATTCAAAGATGGGAAATATCAATGCTATTTTGAGAATCGGAAGAAAACTTCATGGAGAATAAGGAACATTGGTAGAATTTACATTGCTGGAGGACTAGAATACACCCTTCAGAAGCCACACTAATAAGGAAATGTCTATGGCTTGCGGGTCATGAAGGAAGGTGGAAAACACCTTGAGTGAGGAAGGTAGAAAACAAAGGAGGCAGACTAAGGTAAGGCATAATGTTGAAGTCCATTTCAAACCATGTCCTAGAGAGCCTCCTTAGCATCTTTACAAGGGGAGTGTTGTGATGAAAATAAGTTCCTAAAAAAATTAGCCTGAGATGAGCACAAAGAATGATATTAATCTTACACTCAATATTTTATCCAGGGGTGGGGAAGAACAATTCCACAGAGAATTTGTTTAAAGGAATAATGACAAGATAGAATAAAATTTCCATTTCACTCTGCAAAGTCCAATAAGTAGGTTTCACAAAGGCATGTCAATATCACTAAGTCAAGAAGGAAGGAAATTTCTAGTAGGAAGAATGAAAAGATATAGGTCCAATATGGTGGTGCCCAGTGGCAGTGAACCATGAGGAGTTTGCCCAGTTCCAGGAATTACTAAGGTGATGAGGGCGACTGATGACAAGGCAGGACATGAATTAAACACTACGGTTATAACAACTCTCTCTGCAGGAAAAAACAATGCCAGCCAAATCTGTAAACAACTCTATGAGTTTGATGAGGCTCATGTCAGTAGGGACAGAGTCATAAAAGATCGTACAGCTCAGACTTCATCCACATTAAAACACCTCTGAGAAGAGAGAAAAAAGAATCTGGACAATTTCATGTTATTAAAGCAACTTAGGAAAGAACAAAGTTGAAATGGATCCGTTCAGAACTGAATGCTGAAGAAGTGGTAAATGACAGGAGCTGGAAGGTGTTTGATGAACGCTGTCAAATTCATTCAAGCATCCAAAGAATGAATAAAAATGTTTTTTTTTTTAATAAAAAGGACCAGGTCATCTCATAAAAGCTAAGCATGACATATGTCAACAAGGTGGGCTTCCTAGGATTATTTCTGAGCCAACAGTCCAAGACCTTTAATGATTTCAGCCCCACTTAGCCAAGACCTCAAGTGTACATAATTCTGATAATTATGAAGAAATCAATGGCAATTTTATACTGATTCTGTTAAAAATATTTTGTAGCTATTAAAATAATTTTCTGACTTAGCAGAAAGAATAAAAAATGTCATAGGGGCCGGGACTGGTTTGGCTCAATGGATAGAGCGTCGGCTTGAGACTGAAGGGTCCCGGGTTCGATTCCGGTCAAGGGCATGTACCTTGGTTGCGGGCATATCCCCAGTAGGGGGTGTGCAAGAGGCAGCTGATCGATGACTCTCTCTCATCGATGTTTCTAACTCTCTATCTCTCTCCCTTCCTCTCTGTATAAAATCAATAAAATAAAATTAAAAAAATGTCATAGGGTCTGGCCTCACCATTAACCAGAGTTCCACAAAACACTATTTCAAAAGATACCAGTACCTCCATGTTTACTGAAGCAATAGCCATGACTTGAAAACCACCTAAGTGCCCATCGATAGATGAATGGATAAGTAAGATGTGGTGCATATATACAACGGAATATTCCTCAGCTATAAAAAAAAAAGAAAATCTTCCCATTTCAACATCATGGATGGACCTTGAGGACATTGTGCTAGAAAGTCTACTTTGAGTCTTTTTTTAAAAATATATTTTCATTTTTATTTTTTAATATATTTTTATTGATTTCAGAGAGGAAAGGGGAGGGAGAGATAGAAACTTCATTGATGAGAGAGAATCACTGATTGGCTGCCTCCTGCATGCCCCCCAGCCTCCCCTACTGAAGATCAAGCTCACAACCTGGGCATGTGCCCTTGGAGTCAAACCCAGGACTCTTGTCTGCATGTTAACACTCTATCCACTGAGCCAAACCAGCAATGGCACTTTGAGTCTTAATTTTGCACTAGTAGCTATGCAGTCTTAGCCAACTGCTTTGTCTCTTTGAGGTTATTTCTTTGTCTGTAAAATGAGTCAATAATACCTATTTTATAGTATTTTGGGGACTAAATGAAGAGCCTGGGTTAAAATCCCTAACTTTGCTGGGCACTTGGCAAACACCCAATAAAAAAGTTCCTTGTATTTCTTCCTGCGACATGAAGGTAGGTAAAATGATATTATTAATGTTTATTTAGCTATCTCCTGTCTCATTTTGAGCAACATGCTAAATTATAAGAGAGACTCAGTAACTTTAGAAATAATAACACACTATCAAAATGGAGTGCAACTGTTAGCAGGTCAGTGAGGTTGTAGTGACCAACTCGAGGAATTCTGTAGCACACCTACGGAAAAAATCATCACTGCTGTTACATAAATGTATCTGTTCTCTCCTTTGTCAAGATGATACTAAGATTACACATGATTTGATCATTACCATAGAGATGTGGAGGGAGCCTTGATGTATTGCATTTAATTTAATCTTTAATATTGTTTTTCTAATTTGCAGTTACTGTAACCTAACAGCTCTCTTTGCAATAGAGACCTATGGAATGATTCCCAGGTAATAATTGTGCCTAATCAGGCTTTAAAGAAAGAAGTTGTAAAAGACACAGGTGGTAGCTAAAAAGGAAAACCCCTCACCCATTTTCCTGGGACCTAATATTTCTGCCCAATATGCTGTCCTAGAAATTGTATCAGTTACAACAGGGACCCAGCAGGAGGGAACTCCTGAGAAGTGTTACTGCAGCTAATTTCCTCCTTTTAAATATATATAAATATATTTTTAATTGATTTCTGAGAAGAGAGGAGAGGGAGAGAAAGAGAGAGAGAGAGAAACATCAATGATGAGAATTATTGATCAGCTATCTCCTTCATGTCCACACTAGGGATCCAGCCTGAAACTAGGCATGTGCCCTCACCAAGATTTGAACTTGAACCATGACCTTCTGGTTCCTAGGTCATGCTCAACAAGCTGGGCTGGGTTCCGCTTTTTTTTTTTTTTTTTTTTTTTAATATATTTTACTGATTTTTTACAGAGAGGAAGGAAGAGAGACAGAGAACTAGAAACGTCAATGAGAGAGAAACATCGACCAGCTGCCTCCTGCACACCCCCAACTGGGGATGTGCCTGCAACCAATGTACATGCCCTTGACCGGAATCAAACCTAGGACTTTTCAGTCCGCAGACCGACGCTCTGTCCACTGAGCCAAACCGGTTTCGGCTGGGTTCGCTTTTATTCCATAATCCTCTACAGCTACCTTCTTCCCATCAAACATGGCAGCAGGTAGACTGGCAGTGGGACTGAGAGGGGACAGTGGCTGTGCCTGCACAGACCCTGAATCAACCCTAGACCAATGTCCATTGTCCCAATACACCCAGGTAACTGGTTGTGAAAGCATTTCCCTGGACTCCATGCTAGTTTCTTTGGAAAGAGAAGAAAAGTCTTATTTTTTATTTTTTTTTAAATATATTTTATTGATTTTGTACAGAGAGGAAGGGATAGAGATAGAGAGCTAGAAACATCGATGAGAGAGAGTCATCGAACAGCTGCCTCTTGCACACCCCCTACTGGGGATATGCCCGCAACCAAGATACATGCCCTTGACCGGAATCGAACCCGGGTCCCTTCAGTCCCCAAGCCAACGCTCTATCCATTGAGCCAAACCGGTCTAGGCAGAAAAGTCTTATGTTAATACTAGAGGCCCAGTGCATGAAATTTGTGCACAGATAGGATCCCTAGTGGCTGCCAACTTCCCTTCCCTCGCGGCTGGCCGCTGTCCAGGGCCTTCCTTTGTTCTGAGCCACCCCCTATGATCATCACACATCATAGCGAGTGATTGAACTCCTGGGAGGACACTTTGTATATTATCTTATATATATGGAAATTGAGACCACAAATGACTTTGCTTCTCTGTCCTGGACCTTATTTTATTTTTGTTTATTTGTGTGTGTGCGTGTGTGTGTGTGTGTGTGTGTGTGTGTTGTAAAATGTTAAACAAACATGCACGACAAGTCATTAATTATAGCCCTACTTTAAATATTACTGAGTCCTCAATTTGTTGCACTGATGGGAGGTTAATGGTGCGAATAATCTGCAAATGAGAGGAGCCATGTGTTGTTTCTAAGTAACTTTGGGGAACGGGCTTCGCCTTTTTGCAGCAGACTCTCATGCTATTGGTCATACTGTCTATTTTCCTGCCTGGTCAGCCTCAACCACTAAAAGGTAAACAGTTTGAGGGTGGACAGGATGTCTTGTTCACCTTTGTTCTCTGTCGGTGGAATAGTAGCTAGCAATTCAGAAATTGCTTGTCTAACTTAAATTAACCAAAGTGAACAATCATTTCTAATGACTTTTTTTAATTTATTTTAATTTCAGTCCAAATGGCTACCTGGTTTTTTCTGTCCTCTTTCTCCTGATGCTACTGTTCTGCAGTATTCTAACTTTTAGCTACTTCCATTACATGAGGATCTACAAACATCTTTATGGACCAACTGACAAAAGAAAACAGAAGAATAATTAGGAAAAAAAAATGAAAGTTTGTTTACTATGGATATATATATATGTAGGAATATACTCAGAATATAAATATATATTGTATTTATATTGAAAACATGTGTTTGACCAAGAAGTACTAAGAATAAAAATTCATAGTAAGTATCATCAAACTCAAGATCTAAAAAATGTTCCTAAATTATCCAAAGCACAAATATTTTCATGTGTATCTCATATAATAAAATTAATTCTTAATGTGCTTGCATTTATCTTTTTAAAAATAGTATTTATTGTTTTTCATAGAGCGAGGAAGGGAGAGGGCTAGAGAGATAGAAACATTGATGAGAAAGGAAGTCATCAATTGGCTGCCTCCTGCACAACTCCCACTGTGGATCAAGCTGCCCTGGCGCATTGGTTGTGCCCTGAGGGGTCTGAAAAAAGGGAAGATAGAAGTTACCCTAACATTCCAAAGGTATGTTATCGTAGACTAGGGGCCCAATGCACAAAGATTCATGCAAGAATGGGCCTTCCTTCCCCTGGCTGCTGACACTGCCTTTGATCTGGCCCAGAGCCACCTTTCCGCCTTCCCATACTGCCCAGAGGCCCAGAGCTGCTCGGGCAGTGCGCAATGCCTGTGTTGTTGCCATGGTGATGATGCAAACATCCCACCCCCGGCCGCTCAGTGCCTGAGTATACAAATTAATTTGCCATCTTTGTTGGGTTAATTTGCATACTCACTCCTGATTGGCTGGTGGGCATCATGAAGGTACGGTCATTTTTTTGCATCTTTCTCTTTTATTAGTGTAGATGCAAAAAGACAATAGGCTCAGTCAAGGTTAGAGTTGATCTTTGTCAGGGAAGATACCTGTCTCGGACATGACTACCCACCATTAGACTGCTTTTCAAGTTTTAATTTCAGACCATCCTTTGTGGTTACTGTAGGTCTCTGAGTTTGCAAAGCCGCCATGCAGGGCTTTCCCTATGTTAGTCAGTTAGCATTGGCCCCTTTTTGGCAAGAAATGTTTGACTGGAACAGTAAGGTACAGAGAAGAAAACATGGGCACTAAACTTGCAGACCTTGAAGTGGTGGTTTTGTGAATTAGAATGCCAAAGGCAAGGAGAATGAAATAAAAAATAAACAACTGGTATTTCCTTCTTGACACGGAATTTATTAGCAGACGCTGCTCAATACAAAAGAGTCATTGGCTAGGCCCTGAAGATAGTTTTCACAGGAAGTCTGCCACGAAGGAATTTGGCCTGATTCATGGCCATTGAGCAGAGTACCAAGGTTGCTTGGTTTCCTTGGAGCTAAGTCATCTTAGGTATGAATAAAAAGGAACTATCTCAAAAACTGATCTGGATATGTTATTTTTTAATATATTGATGAGTTTTATTTGCTACTATTTTGTTTAGGTGTTCTATATAAATAATCAGGAGCAAGGCTGTCCCATGTGAAAGGAAGATCAGAAACAGTTCACACTCACATGATCAGCAATATTCAATTACCAGCTGATCCTATAGAATTCCCTGTAAACATCCTCATACAGATAACCAATAGCAAACCAAGTTCCTGTCTTATTGGGTCACAGGTTTTGGGGCCCAGCTCCCATTGTACCAATTACAAATGAAACATAACCTGGCTGGTTTGGCTCAGTGGACAGATTGTCAGCCTTCAGACTTAAGGGTTCCAGGTTCCATTCCAGTCAAGGGCACATGCCCTGGTTGTGGGCTCGATCCCCAGTAGTTGGCATGCAGGAGGCAGCCGATCAATGATTCTCATCAATGATTTTGTATCTCTCCCTCTTCTTCCTCTATGAAATTTATATATATATATATATATATATATATATATATATATATATTTCAATATATGTATTGAAATAGGCAATGGGGCAGCTGATTACCCAAATTTCAACAAGGATGATCTCTACCTTAGCACCAACATAGAATAATTCTCCTGCAGACACATGAAATACAGGATTGACAGGTAAGCCATGTTGAACCTAGCCAGGGAAGACTATAGACCTTTGCCAAGATGATTATCACTCCAGGTACAGAGTAGCAATGCCTACCTGGACAGTGACTGCAACCTCAAAGATTGTCAAAGATCAACCACATTTCACTGCCATGCCAATAAGCTTAAAAAGTCACTTCATAGCTAGAGACATCTAAGACAAAAGCGTATTATTCTCTGAATCCCAGCTATGTTTTCTCCTCAGCTAGCTGACAATTCTAAAAGTTTGTCCACAACTTTGTCTGAGAACAGTCATGCACACAGCATTTACTGCCACTAAACACTGCCTGGAGTTCAATCCTATTTTCCTAATGTATTTGTTTTTCCTACTTTATACCTTCTCTCTTCAAATTCCTTCCACTCCACCTCTCCCCTCTCTCACTCTCCACTAATCATCTTGTCTCTTACTCATTGAGAAAATAAAAGCAAATCAGAAAAAAAACAAAAAACAAAGACCTCTTATTTCTCCATCCCCAAATGTCTCTGTATCTTCTAGGCCAGCGTTTCCCAAACTTTTGACATATGTGTACCCCTTCTGTAATTTTTGTAACGCTGAGCACTCCTCGTACTCATGAGAACGTAGAATTAGGCGCTGCTAAGCACGGTGCAGTGCATATCCCCACCAAACTCCTCCCGAACCCCTGGGGTACGCGTACCGCACTTTGGGAAACACTGTTCTAGGCCATCGCTATGCACCTGCATCTACCTTACATGCTGCCACTATGAATAAAGCATTCCCTCCTACTAATGGTCAACCTCTCCACTTCCTTCCACTTGTGCACTGGAGGATCCTCTTCTTACCTTGCCCTTGGGAACCTCGCCCTCTCTCCTAGATCACTAAGTTCCCTCTTTACACACAAGTATACCTTAGTATTCTCATCTTTAAAATGGCCTCCATTGACCACACAGCCCGATCCCATTTGTGCCCTAGCTGCTATAGTCTCCATTGCTTCACCTTACATCCACTCCTCAAACCATTCTAGATGTTCTTTGGACCTCACTCCTTCCCGGAGACTGCTCATGTCAAGGCTACCAGTAACCTTCATATTGCTAAATCTAGCCTTGTGGCTTTTGTGTTACCATGCTCTCCAGCCACACGGTTCCTCTTCCTCCTATATTTGATCTGTAAATGAAGGGTCTAAGAGTTTTATCTTTGGCCTCCTTTTTCTTTATCTACAGTTTTTCCTAGGTAACCCAATCAGTCCCACAGCTTCATTTATCCAAATGCCCATTGACATGACAGATGTCTAAAAGGCACATCCAGCCCTAGCTGGTTTGGCTCAATGGATAGAGCAGACCAAAAGGTTCAATTCTGGTCAAGAGCATGTACCTTGATTGCAGGCTCCTCCCTGGCTTAGGCCCTAGTCAGGGTGTGTGCAGGAGGCAACCAGTCGATGTGTCTCTCTCACATCGAAATTTGTGTCTTTCCCTCTCTCTCCCACTCTCTCTCTAAAAATCAATGGGAAAATATCCTTGGGTGAGGATTAAAAAAAACAAATAAATCCTATATAATAAAGAGGTAATATGCAAATTGACCCTCACACCTTTCCATAAGATGGCTGCCTCCATGTGGTCAAAGATGGCCAGCAGGGGAAAGGCAGCGAGGTGGGACTAGGCCTGCAGTGGAGGGTAGTTAGGGGCAACCAGGATGGCAGGGGAGAGCAGTTAAGGGGGGGACCAGGGCTTCAGGGGAGGGCAGTTGGGGGCAATCAGGCTGACAGGGGAACAGTTAGGCATTGATCAGGCTGGCAGGGGAGTGGTTAGGGGGTGATCAGGCTGGCAGGCAGGCGAGTGATTGGGAGCCAACAGTACCGGATTGTGAGAGGGATGTCCGACTGCTTAAACTGGCAGTCAGACATCCCCCGAGGAGTCCCAGATTGGAGTGTGTGCAGGCTGGGCTGAGGGCCACCCCTCCCCGTTGCCAGTGCATGAATTTCATGCACCAGGCCTCTAGTAAATAAATGGCACCTCCAACTTAACATGACTAAACTCTAACTCTTGACTTTCCTCCTACCAACCTATGCTTCCCAATTTTTACATCTTGGCACCACCAACCTCACAATTTCCCAAGTTGAAAATCTAGAAGTTATCCTTGAATGTTCTCTCCCTAATAAACTCAGCACCCAACCCATTGGCAAGTCTTATATACTCTTGTTAACGAAAAAAAACATTAAAACCTATAAAGAATTTTTGTGTTTAGTTGAGCCGAACTGTTGACATATGCCAGGAAGCAGAACCTCAATGAACTGAGATAATGCTCCAAAGAATGGCAGGTGACATTTCTATTTATACATTGCAATCAAAGGACGAACATAGGTGGGTTACATGAAATTCATTGGTTAAAGAGGTGGGATAAAGCAAAGTGGTGGGAAATCCCTGGGATTGGATAAAAAGTAAAATGATGGATGCTTACTTAGGTGGGTACAGGAACAATTAACATGATAAAGAAGGAATTTGTGGTATCTGTCCTGGCGTCTGCCACATTTGGTTGTGCCCCAGGGGCTCCAGGAAAAAAGGGAAGTTACAAGTTACCCAGACATCTCACAGATATGTTATCTTAGAGGCAAATAGGCAAATGGGCTCAGTAAAGAAGATCTGAGTTGATCTTTGGGAAAATATCAGCCCAGGACATGACTAAAGGTACCTGTTTGTAGTTAAATATTTAATTTCAGACCATCTTTTGTGGTTATTTTAGGTCTCTGAGTTTGCAAAACTGCCTCGCAGGCCTTCCCTAAGCTTGTCAGGTTAGCATGTGGCTCTTTTCGTCCAAAATATTCCAAAGCTCTCTAATTTTCTGTGTCCCCCACAACCCCAATATCCAAACTACCTTTTGACGCGCACTTAGGAAAGGTTTCCTAATTAGTTGAATGAATTAGGTTTGTGGTTTCCTATTAATGGGATACTTGTCCCCTGATATTTATAGGTCTGCTTTTTTGTCATCCCAGATCTCAGCTTAAAACACACGTTGGCAAAAGATTTTCACGCTGCAGCCTCTCTTAAGATTACTCTCAATCAGTTCATCCTATTCTAATTTTCTGCAAAGCACAAACCACCGATATTTTGGTTGTCCTCCTTCCTGTTTATTACTGTACTTCCCAGGGCCAACAACACAGCCAGGCATGTGGCAGACACAACAAATTATTTGTTAAATGCATGCAAAAGCACCAACTGGGTGCTAGGGTTGGGCTAATCTGCGTCTCGTTTCATGAGGACAATTTCATAAAATGTAAAATTTCACCTTGAGGATTAACTGGATGTATGTTGCACCCCACCCACCACCAGTGACCCGCCTACCTTTATTCCCCACCCCCTCCCATAGCAAAAAAAAAAAAAAAAAAGAGAGAGAGAGAGAGATTTGGAAAACAAGGTCATTGCTGCGGTCTTTTGCCACATTTCGTTATCTTCACCCGGGCTCCACGGACAAAACTAGCATCACCAGGACCAATGAAAAGGGACCAAACGTCGAGGACCTCACCCCGCAGCCAAGGGCGGGCCGCAAAGGATCAGGCGCAGATTCCCCAAGCACTGCATGCTGGGAACTGTAGTCTCCCCGGGAAACCCTAGTCTGATAGGGTCGGGACCCGAGCAGCATGCTGGGAGTTGTAGTCAAGGCTTGGCAAGAACCCCGCGACCAAGGACCGTTATAGTTGAGACCCCGCCTCCGCGCTTAGGCACGCAGCGGGCGAGCCCCACTGCATGCCGGTAACTGTAGTTCCTTCGGAGCTCCGCTGCCTGAGGTGGAGAGACGCGCGGTGGGGGGGGCAGCGCCATTTTAGGCCCGAGGTGCGGCCGCGGCGGAAAGAGTAGCGCAGGCGGGCTCTGCTCGGGCGCCGGGCCGGCTCCGCCCTCGGAGCTCCCGGCGCCCGCCCCTCGCCAGGCCCCGCCCTCCCCCACGTGCCTGCCGCCCGGGGGAGGCGCCTGGGCCCGGAGCGGGCGGCCGGCAGTCGGCGGCCCCGTCGGCGGCGGCGCGGAGGTCTTGGCGGCGGCGGCGGCGGCGGCGGCGCCCTGGAGCGGCCCGGCCTCCCGATGCCCCTGCGCCGGCTGCCGCGGGCTTAGGTGCCCGGCTCCGGCCCTGAGGCGGCCGCGGGGCGGGGCGGCGGAGACCGAGCGGCTGGGGGGCGAGGCGGCGGCCGCGGGCAGGAGGATGGGGGCCAACCAGCTGGTGGTGCTCAACGTGTACGACATGGTGAGTGCGGCCCGGCCCGCGCCCTCGGACCCGGGCCCCGCGCCGCCGCCCCCCGCGGAGGCCGGGAGGGCGGGGGAGGGGAGCGGTGGCTCCGAGTCCCCGAGGGCGAGGGTGTCGGCGGGGCCCGGGGCGACGCGAACCGCCCTCGGGCCCCCCCCCCCCGCTCGGCGCGGCCCCCGGCCCCGGGCCCGACCCCCGGCCGCGGGGCCGTGTCCTTCCGGCCCCGCTCCCGTCGCGGGTCCGACCTCCGACTCGCAGCCCAGGTGCCCCGGGCGCCTCCCCCCAACCCCTCCCGGGTCCGCCGGACCACCCTGCTCCGGGCACAGCACCCCCGGCCCGCCCCCCGGGAAGTCCGTCCAGAAAGTCCCGCCGTCGGGGGCCGGGCCGGTCCCTCCGGAGGCGCCCGGAGCCCCTCCCTGGCCGCCGGGGCGTTTGTGCGGAAACATCCGATGGAGGGGAGGGGGCGCCTCTCCCGGAGCCGGGGTCCGGGTTCAGGGGATGCCACAGGTGCCAGGCGGGACCGGGAGCGGGCACCCCGCCTGGGAGCCCTCCTCCGGCCCCGGAGCCAGCCCCGGAGCCAGCCCCGGCCCGGCCCGGCCCGGCCAGGGCGCCTGGATCCCGGGCAGAGCGCAGCCGGGGCCCCCGGTCGCTGCCGGGTTGGTTGCTTTGGGCGATGAGCTGGGTTTGTCGTGGACGGTTTGGCTGGAAGCGGCTGGGCACCTGAGAAAGTCCCTCCATTATTGTGTGTGTTGGCTTAAAGGTGCAGCAGAGCCCAGGTCCTGGAGGTCAGAGGGCTCGGTTCCCAGCCCCAGACTGAACTTTTTCTCCAAACCCTGCGTCCTGGGGAGGAGGGAGGGGTGTAGGGAGGGTGTAGGGAGGGCCTGGAGACCGCCTGGGGCCGGAGGTGGGTGCTCAGCTGAGTTCACTAAGAGCTTGGAGGTTAACGTGCTTAGGAGCCTGAAGCTTGATCACTTTCCAGAGAAGAATGGGAACCAGAGATCCTAGAAAACTTGGCCCCGTGTCAGGGTCGTGGCCTGGTTAAGAAATAACTCTAGGTTTAAACTTTGTTTTTTCTTCTTCAGGACCTATACTTGGCACTTAGTAGGGATATATACATATATACACATATATGTGTGTACACACACATATATAATTGATTATGTATATAATTGATTTTATATGTATAATATATATATATATTATATATTGATTTCAGAGAGGAAAGGAGAGGGCTAGAGAGAGAGAAACATCAATGATGAGAGAATCACTGATTGGCTGCCCCCTGCTCGCCCCACACGGGGCTTAGAGCCCACAACCCCGGCAGGTGCCCTTGACCAGAATCGAACCCAGGATCCTTCAGGACACAGGCCAACGCTCTATCCACTGAGCCAAACCCTCTAGGGCTGAAACCACTATATTTTAAAGGGAGGAATATTCTAAGACCGTGGTCAGCAAACTGTGGCTCTTTGGCCCCTTGAGTGTGGCTCTTCCACAAAACACCACGGCCTGGGCGAGTCTATGTTGAAGAAGTTTAAGTTTAAAAAGTGTGGCTCTCCACAGAAATTTCAATCGTTGTCCTGTTGGTATTTGGCTCTGTGGGCTAATGAGTTTGCCGACCACCGTCCTGAGAGATTAGTACTGTTAACTAGTTCCTCACATCACCTCGGTAGAGAGGAAGCAGGTGGAGGAAGGGTAAGTGAAACCTGCCCAGGTAACTAAGAGCAGGGAGGGGCAGGAATTTCCTGGCTGCAGTCTGATTCATTATCTTCTCCACCAATTCCCGTTTCTCATTTCTTACATGTTGCTTTGGAGAAGTATATGACTGTGTATCAGAATGGTCAAGAATTGAATTATTAGGCTTCTGATAAACTTGCTTTCGTGTGTTCTTTTGGGGGGGCCTCGGTTTGTGATTGTTTTATGTCACTAATTCAGCAGTCTACAATGAGTTGTCCTTGTTTAAGGAATTGAGAATGTCACAGGGGAGGTACAGTAGTAGTAACACCAGGCTGTGGGTGAGGAGACAGGGAAAGGCCAGGGGACACTGGAGGCCGGGCAGGTGCTCTGCCTGGGAGATGGCGGGAGCAGGAAGCACAGGCTGGATTTGGAAACAGCAGCTGGTCCAGAAGAACAGGAGGGTAGGATACAGGAAAGGAGACACATTGAAAGTTTGCTTAGAACTCTTCTTAGTTTGGGGCTGGATTGAAGGGTTGGGGGGGGGGTGCCTGTGAGCCAGGGGGATCCACTTAAAGTTGTGGTCCAGAGCAGCATGACCAGAGTTGCGGTTTAGAATTAAGTGGGTTGAGGTGCAAATTTGCTGTTATACTCCTGTTGCTCAGCTCCGGATTGGCTTTTGAGACCTTTTGGTTGATGTCAAGGGCCTGCTCTTTATCTTTGGACGTGCTCCCTGCTCCTCCTGGGCCCCTTGGTGAGCATTGCTGTCGCCTGTGGTGAACATGCGCCGATCATCACCGTGTCGAGGGACCTCTTGCCGCGCCTCCCGAGCCTCTTGGCTGTGAGATGCCACCTGCTCCTGTTTGCCAGGTGCGAGCTGCTGGTCATTGCTTTCCCGTGACTCTGCCTGGTGCGGCTCACCTGTGTGACCGTCCTCCCTGAAGGAGGAGCAGCATCCCCCTGACGTCACCTCGTGGCCAGCACTGTGAATTACTGCCTGCCACCTCCTCAGTGATTATGTTTCTCTCTGTACTCGGGGTACCTGCCCCCAATAAAACATGTCTGAGTCTTGGGAATGAGGTTATCCCCATGCTCCCAGCTGACTGGCCCACATTGGCGAGCAGCTGATTCAGATCATTTCGCTGCTGGGACAGTCTGGGGTGCAGTCACTCCAGCACAAGCTCTTCATCTGTCGTAGTCCCAGGTCATGTGCTCTCATGTTATCTTGGCTACTAATGAATTTCCGTAAAACCAGCATATGCATTAGTGTGATGATGTTTGTCGATTGTCAAACAATTTTCTTTCTGTTTTTATTTTTAAATATACTTTATTGATATTCTTCCTGTTTTTAAATAGTATCTGTACATCTCCAAAGTCTTAATAGAAAATAAACACACTTCCTAGAACTCTTCAAATAAGGAAATTTGGTCTGCTTTGTTCTTTTGAACCCCCACCCCCACCCGATTCCTCCATTAGACGCCATGAAAGCTGGGGCCCTGCAGGCGTGATAGGCTCTGACTTCCGAGCTCAGCAGGTCAAAGGCAGACGTCCTGAACGAGTTCATCAGATCGTGTCCTTCACCTAAATGATTCCATAATCTCTGAAGCAACACGCTTAGTAACAGCCTTTCCCTCCCCTCCTTCCCCACAGCAGACCCTTCCCCTTTACTCCCACACCCCGCCTCTCTGTGGTAATTGTTTTTGTAACTAGCTCAGTTTCCAAGCCAGAACCCTGGGAATAAAACTAAGTTCCTTTCCATTGCAAACAAGCAGTCAGTTAAGTCACAGACCCTGTCTGTTTCGTTTGGTTGATTTTGCTGGAAGGAACCACTTGATAATCGGTGGCTTAACCTGGAAGGATAAGGCTCTTAAGTCCACAAATAGACAGACCTGGGGTAGGCCGCGGCTCGGCGTGTCATCGGGACCTGGGCTCCACACTTCCGCTCGCTGTCCTCGGCAAGCTGCCTTCTGTGCTTGTCCCCTCGGAGTTGGAAAATGACATCATAGCACCCCAGACCCTAGCCCTGTCAGGATGAGAAGGCAGACAGGTGAGCAGGCCTGCCTGCCTGCCCCTCCCCTTTCAATAGACAGCTTTCTTTCCCAGAGACTGTCCACAGCTGCCACATGGGTCCTCTGGCCTCCTGGCTCTCGGGGGGTTACGGGGAGGGGGGCAGGGAGTTGGAAATGGCAGTTAGCTGGGACCTATGGTGTCTAGCACATCCTTTATTTTCTGAGGGTTCTTTTTTATCCGCCCCATCCTCTCTCCTCCCCAGCCTTTCCTCTAAGATGGGGGCCCGAAGCTGGACTCCTGAGTGTTCTTTAAAATGGTCACCTGATCATCATTTCCACCGCTGCTTCTCAAGTTCAAATTATCTCTGTTTGCGTAATATAATAGCCTTCTTACTAGTGTCATTTTTGGGGATTACTTCGTTTTAACACATTTTCCCTTCTGTTACCCAAGGGATCTTACTGAACCGTAAGTGAAGGCACTGAACTGAGGAACTTTTGTGTTAAAATCACCTACAGGATACAGTCCAGGGCCCTCTATGATGTAACAGCTCCCTGACTTATGATGTAACCACGTACGAATCCCCTGCGAGTTCCCACACGCCCTGTCCACTCTGCTCACACAAGGAAAGTTTTTCAGTTTCCAGGCAGACTGCACTGTACTAGCGCGCCTCTCAGTGCCTTTACACATGCTGGTCCTTCTGTCTGAGATGTCCCGTTCAGAAACGATCAGCAGCACAGCCTGCTCCTTATGGCTGTCGCTTAGCCTTCATCAGACATGGGTGAACTTCTGTCCCTCGGCTTTCCCACCTGTCGCAGTCCCTGCGTGTCCTGTGACTCTGTGGATCCCACTGGACTGAGTTCCTTAATAGCATCTTCCTGTGCCAGTGTCTGCCACAGGCCTGTCACCATAGGCGTTCTGTAGTAAATGTTTACCACCGAGTGGGTTTTAATTAGGCCTTTTTACCAGTGATGGTGTCAATGCCGAAGTAGCATGAAAAGGTCATCTGATCTCCCTCTGTTTGTGCCAAATATCTACTTCTGTGTTGTTTTTTTTCTTGTACTTGGTGTACTGCTGGATTCTAGCTTTTATTATTGGAGTAGGGTGACCAAATGAAAGGGGAGGATCATGGGAATGAGAGAAGAAATATGAACTATTCTTCTGTGTCAGTTTTTTTAAGCATCATGGGACTAGGCTGAGGAAATGTTTTAAACTGTTTGTTTTTTGAAGTTGGATCTTAGTCATTCCTTGGAACACAGTCTTTCCGAAAACATCATCAGTTCCTGAATTTAACACGATTAACTGGTTAGTAGAAACTAGACTTAATCTTCTTGCACCAAGTATGCATATTGGGCCAGAGCCATTTCCACCACTTGACATAGAAACTGACGCACGAGTCTAGCTCCGTGGTCAGCAAACTGCGGCTCGAGAGCCACGTGTGGCTCTTTGGCCCCTTGAGTGTGGCTCTTCGGCAAAATACCGTGGCCTGAGCGAGTCTATTCTGAAGAAGTGGCATTAGAAGCAGTTTAAGTTAAAAAAATTTGGCTCTCAAAAGGAATTTCAATCGTGCTGTTGATATTGGTCTCTGTTGACTAATGAGTTTGCCGACCACTGGTCTAGCTAAATTAAAAAAGAGGACAGTCATCAGTCTGTCCTTCTCATTATCCATGGAGTACCTGTATTTTTGTTTTTGGTTTAGATGAAGTGAGGAAAGAATTCACTCGCTGTGGTATTTGTTTTCCATCGCTGCCGTAAGAAACTCCAGAAGCTCAGCCCAGCTGTCCTCTCACTCCTGTGGGTCAGAGGCGGTGGGCTGGGCGGCACTGCTGGGTCTCAGTCAGCCTGCCTTGGGGGGGGGGGGGAGGGAGTTGGGGCAGGGAGCCTGCCCCCAGGGTACTGGGGCTGCCCCAGAATTCAGTTCCAAGTTGTAAGACTGGTCTCACTCCTTGCTGGCTGCTCCATGTTTCTGGTACTGCGTTCACCCTTTTTTTGTATTTCCCCTGGGGCTCCAGGGGAATCCCATAGGAAAAGGGTGGTGCACTGGGCTGACGGGGCGGCAGCGGGGGCAGGGCACTCAGAGGCTCTCCCGGGAAGGAGCCGCTGTGGCCACGGGGCTTTGGGAGGACAGGGAAGGCACTGAACTGAGGAACTGCATTTGCCTGCCCGCCTCATTTCCTTAGTCTCCTCCTCCGGTCTCTTCCTCTGCCCTGTTCCCTGGGCCGGCCACGGTGCTGCAGCCCTAATGGGGAGAGGCCTGGGGTCAGCGAGGAGGGCCAGGCCTGCCTTCTTCATCTTCAGGCCTCACGGCAGAAGTGCAGTGAGTCCTCCCCCTCTTCACGCATGCCTGTCCCCCTCCCCCCCCCCAGCGAGTCCTCTCCTGTTAGAGGCTGTGTAATTAGGGGGGACCCCAGAGGATGCTCCGGGACAAGCTCCTGTCTGAAGGCCTCTGACTTTAATTACATCTGCACGTCCCTCTGCACATCATGGAACACACTCGCAGGTTTGGGGGCCGGAGTGCCCCGTCGTAGGGAGCCATTCTGCTCCACACGCCTCTGAGAGGTGTGTAAACCCCGATGTGTGCAGGTTCCTTCCACAGCCCTGACTTGGCGTGGATAAATTTTTACTTACATTGGAGACTGTGAAGTGTTCGGAAAATAGAGTGTGGAAACCTTTTGTGACTGGCAAGGTCACGCTGAGGACGAAAACAGAACTGAATGGAACTGGGAGTTAAATATCTTCCAGGACCAAGAGGAGCTACTGTCTTAGGAGATTTCTTTTGTTAAGTGGATTTTTCTTAAGACAGGGTGTACTTACTTAGCATTTGTTGACTGTCAGATTTTCTACAAGATTATTTAAATTCTAAAAAGCAACATTATTGTTACCCAGTTGGTTAATAGAATTTAAAGGGAAAACTGCCAAAATAATCTTAAAGTATAAGGAAGGAAAAATAATAGAGGGAAATGAGATACATGAAAATAATTTTGCTTCAGTTTATCCAGATTGTGTTTTGGTATATGTCTGATGTTCCCTAGCTCCAAAACATTAACTCACAAATTAATTAATTGAGCCCACATTATCTATAATAAAAGTATAATATGCTAATTAGACCAGACAGCCAAACAACCTTCCGGGCGACCTTCCAGAAGCCGGGGCTGTGAGCGCGGAGCCCCTTGCACAAATTTCTTTCTTTTTAAAAATATATTTGATTGATTTTTTACAGAGAGGAAGGGAGAGAGATAGAGTTGGAAACATTGATGAGAAAGAAACATCCATCAGCTGCCTCCTGCACACTCCCTACTGGGGATGTGCCGGCAACCAAGGTACATGCCCTTGACCGGAATCGAACCTGGGACCCCTCAGTCCGCAGGCCGACGCTCTATCCACGGAGGTCAGGGCTCCTTTGCAGGAATTTCATGCATCAGGTCTCCAGTTTGAAATAAAAGCCTTTCCTCACTAAATCGTGATGTCACCCTTATCGTACTAAATTCTTGCCATACAGAATTCTTGCAACTACTCAACACTACACTATTCTAACTGTTACAGTTTCACAGCATATCTTAGTATGTGGTTAGGCCAGCTTCCTTTGTTTAATATTCCCAAGTTTTCTTGACTGTTATTCACTTCCTTTTCTATGAATACTTTATAAGGCTCTCTGGAAACAATACATTTTTTAATCTTTTTATTTTCTTAAATTGTGTGAAAACACACAGTTTACCATCTTACCCATCTTTGCTGTATAGCTCAGTAGTGTGTGTGCTATTCACATTGTTGTGCCCCAACCCCCGGAAATCTCTCATCTTGCAAAACGGAAACTGTATCCACTAAACTCCCAGTTTCCTCTCGCCCTCACCTCCTGGTTCCCTCCATTCTGCTTTCTGCCTCTCAGTTTGACTGGGTGCCCGTATAAGTGGAATTGTACAGGACTTGTCTTTTCATAGCTTATTTCACTCTGCACAGTGTCCTCAAGGTCATCCATGTTGTAGCATGTGTCAGCTTCCGTCTTTTTAAGACTGAATAATATTTATCCCATTATATGTATATACCACATTTTGTTTAGCCGTTTATTTGACAATGTACATTTGGGCTACTTCCACCTTTTGGCTGTTGTAAATAATACTACTGTGAACATAAGTGTACAAATATCTCTTCCAAGTCCCTGTTTTCAGTTCTTTTGTGTGTGTATACACACACACACACAGACACACACACACACACACACACACACACACACACACACAGACACACACACACACACACAGTAGTCCATAAATTAGTTTTAAATTGGAATTGGACGAAACTGGCATCTTTTCTATAATACCCCCACCCCACCCCGGATAAAAGTTTTATTTATTTATTTATTTATTTTTGCTTTTTGAAATATTTATCCAGAAAATACATCAAGTAGTTAAATAAGTTAAGGCCCAACTCCTGTATCTGAGCTGTCTATGAACAGAATAGGCTTAATAAAGAAGGAGGGGATATGGGATGCTGAGTGACAGCAGGCTCAGGAGGAGCCTGAGGCAGGGGCGGGAAGGCAGGGGCGGGCAGGACTGTGGGCGCAGGTCCGAGTCTCGCGGCCGAGAACGGCCTCCGCAGCGGGCATTCCGGAAAGGGCCAGGCTGCGCCCGGGGACTCCTGGGAAAGAATGTTCTGGGCAGAGGTAAGCACCACAGCCGATTAGTTGGCCCACGTGCCTCTTAAGGAAATGTACAGCAAGAAACAGGATGTTTTTAGGGGAATTCATGAATTATATTCGCAAGTCGATGAATGAGATCATTGAAAATAACAGCAGGCAGCATCCAGAAAGGACCAGTCTGAGGTTAGGATACATTCCACCAGGTGAAAGGCCCATTGCTGAATTTAAAACTATAACCGGAAGGAGTTACTGAACAGACAGATTGAAAACTGAAGAGAAAACAGCAAGATTTAGCAAGCCTCTCAGAACCCTGAGTGTAAGGGTCAGTGTTGATCTCCAGAAGTGCTAGGTAGACTGTCTTAACGCTAGGAACATCGAGCCAGAGCCTGGTTTAACTTTCACATTTCAAGGAGAAAGCAGAAACCCACAAATACGCACAGGCAAAGAAGTTACAGAAGGGAACAGAAGCTACTTCAGGCTCCTCACTCGTGACAGCAGCGCCCCAGTGAGGGCAGCCACTTATGTGGACGCTCCTGCTTCTTCATGCGGAGGTAACAGGCACTGAGAAAGGGGTGACAGCATAAAAGAATCACCGCTGGGCACCCATACTTGTTTACTATAGATGCAGCCTAATGGATATATGGTTTAAAAATGCCAGTACCCAGAATTCCTCTTCAGAGAGAAGGAACATGGTGTGAAAAATGAAAAAAGAAGTCTCAGGTTATATCCTTCAAGCCTGGGGGGAGGGAGAGATAGCAGCATCCAGCATAGCATCCTACATAAGCGCTAACCCAGTAGGTACAATTGGTTCCTGTTGGAATTGGAAAGTCCATCAGAGTGGGGTGTAATTTTTTTTTCATGTAAATGGAAGTATTATTGGGATAAAATCAGATCTAGAGGGGAAACAGAAGAGAAAATATAGTCCATGTGATGTAAGAGAGAAAACAAAAAAGACAAGTGTAAAGTGAAGTCAAGTAAAGGCTAGGCATAAATTATGAAATGACAGTAAATTAAAATCCTCTTGTAAGCTTGTTAAGTATGTTTATAGTGTCCTTTGCTTTACAGAGCTGAAAATTGCATGTGTCCAAAACTATTGTTGTCTGTGACCTTTCAGCTTCATGTCGTCCCTAGGAAGGCTTTCCCACGTTTAAAATTATACAAATAGCCTGCCTTTGTTTCCAGTGGAAAGCCAATCTTCCCAGCACTGTTCATTGCGTGATCCATTGCCCCTGGTTAATTGGGAGTGTGGCCCACATTTGTCCCGTGCTAAATCATCAGCGCCATCTGAGTCTGTTTCTTGACTTTCTTTGCTGTTCATCTATTTAGTTGCTTCTTCCTGCACCTTTATCAGGTGTTTAATTACAGTATTGCAGTGTGTTTTGTTATCTGGTGATGGAGGTTTCTCAGAACTTTCTTTATCTCACATTCATTTTCCAAATAAAATTTAGAATCAATTTCTCAAAAAACTCACTACAATTTTAAGTGTAATGACATTAAATTTGTGAATAATTTTTAGGATAATTGATAGATTTACACAATATTGAATCTTCCCAAAATAAGAGCTACCGTTTTTGATGATTTCTTCGTGCCAACCATTGCCCTAAACCATTTCTTTATACACTGAGTGCCAGATTGTTATGATCTCTGAATGCATAATCATCTGGATACTCGGTGTATATCCTATATAATAAAAGGCTAATATGCAAATTGTCCCCTCAACCAGGCTGGCTGGACCCCACCCATGCAGAGGGGAGTGCTAGAAGCTAGGCTAAGGCTGGCAAACGTAATGGCGGTGACAGGAGCCTCTTTAGACTCTGTGGCAGCGCTAAGGAGCAGGAGGGCAGGAAGGAGCGAGGGGGCCTGGCTGCGGGACACCCTGTCCCTCCCTGCCCCCAGTGCATGAATTTCGTGCACCAGGCCTCTAGTGTGAGAGAGATAAAACAAGACACGTGACAAAAACAAGAGTAGGTGAAGGCTAAGAAACCTGGGTCTCACTTATATAGCTTAGCCACTCATGTGATGTTGGGCGTATTATTTGCCTGAACATCCCTAATGTGATTTACATATTTTACATGGACTGTTCTCATTATGAAAAACAAAATAAGTGAAAGTGTGGTTTATTTTTGAATGGCATCCAAAAAAATGAGTTATTAATTTACTGTATTTGCACATTTTTCTGTTTAACACCTATCAAACTGTGATTGCTTGCACTCTTAATGAGCTCCTCCACACGAGGACTGGGAATGGATCACCGTTTCCAGTGTCTAGCAGTCCCTGGCACATGGCAGGCATGCATACATTTTATGGAAGCAAAGTTGTCTAACTTGCTTTATAGCAAGTAAACCTTTAAAATGAGATTTATTGTCTAACCACTATGCTGTACACCTGAAACTAATTCAAATTAATATAAAATGTAAACTGTAATTGAAAAAAGAATTTTTGATTAAAAATAAAATGAAGTGAAATTTAAACTGAAACTCACAGGTCCTTCTGGAATAGTGTTTCTCAGTTTTATCCTGGACCAACAAGAAGTCATTTTACATCGTACCCATTACACACACACAGTCCTGAAACAAATGTTAGGAGGCACCTTGCTTTGTGTGATGTCCTCTCATTAGTTCGGTCTCATTAATTTTTATTCATTTGAAATAATGCTGGTGTGACCCACCGTAATGATTTCAGGAGCCCTTAGAGGTTCCAGGACATATCTCAAGAATGCAGGCTCCCCGAGAACAGGAACTTCCTGTTCACGTCTGTTTTGCTAGTGCTTGGCACATAGTAGGTGTTCAGGAAGTATTTCTGGAGTGAGTCAAAAAATGGACAGGCTCTTTTCCATAGGTCACAATTAAGGACAATACAAAGAAAAAGCAGGAGAGATCTGTAATACTGTCAACAGTCTGAGTGGCCAGATTATTATGATCTCTGAACACATAATAAGCTGGCCACTCAGTGTATATCCTATATTTTAAAAGACTAATGTGCAAATTGTCCCCTCGACCAGGAGTTTGACCAGCAGTCAGGCCGCCCAACCGCCCATGCCCTCCCCCCCCACTATAGGCCAGGCTGGCCGGACCCCACCCATGCACGGATTCATGCACTGGGCCTCTAATGCATACACACACACACACACACACATATATATACACACACCGTGGCCAGATTATTATGTATTCAGAGATCATAATAATCTGGCAACTCAGTGTATATATATTTACCTATATAATAGAAGAATATGCAAATTAGCCAGGATGCTGTAATGTCATGACTGAACAGCAGGGACCTAAGGCTGCATGGCACATCAGGCCACACACCCCGCCCCAGCACCAGGCCAGGGGACCTCAGGCCCACCCCTCACCTGGCAAGGCTTGATGGGACCTCAGGCTGCACCCCCTGCCCCAGTACTGAGCCGGGAGACCTCATGCCATGCCCCACTCCCTGCGGGGCTTGACGGAGACCTCAGGCCACGCGACCCATCCCAGCACCGGGCTGGGGGACCTGAAGCCTAGTGGGGCTTGATGGGGGACCTGAGACTGTGCCCTCCCATCTGGCGCCGGGCTGGGGGACCTGAGACTGTGCCCCCTTCCACCTGGCGCTGGGCTGGGGGACCTGAGGCTGCGCCCCCTGCCCAGAGGGGCTTGATGGAGATGGGGCCGGCTGTGTCTGGGTCTCCTGCGTTTTCGAAGCATGTGCAGGTGGTGGGTAGGGACTTGATTCTAGGTCCCACGGGTGCGTCCCAGACTCTGACAGGAGGAAGGTTTTCATATACATTTTACTAATTTTCTTTCATCTCTGACACTTCTATTATAGAGAAAGGGCAAATATCAATATTAAATTATTTCCTCTAGTTAATTCCCTTTTAATGTGCACGAATTTCGTGCATCAAGCCACTAGTTAAAATATATCTATATATAATTTAAACACACACACAAAGAAATAGCCTTATAAACTCCTTGCTACATTTCAACTCTTAGTATTTGATGGTCTAACTAGAATAATGTGATACCTAAGCATCAGGAGGAAGCACAGGTAGGTAAGCCTCAGTCTCAGACCTCATGCAGTTTAGAGCCCAATCCAAGGGAATGGTCAAGTACAAGTAGCCTCAGAAGAAGTTTCAGGATTTTGCCAACATATTTGACACCAGTCACAGACAGACATAACTAAAGCCAAGTGCTGACAGGAGGGTTTTCTGGCATAGATGTGATAATGGGATCAAGAATTGATGACAGTACCCTGCTCATCTATTTCTCATCAACTGTGGATTATGTATAAAATAGATTTAATCTTAAAAATATTCAAGGGATACTTGGTTTGACAGTTAAAAATCTGTTCTCCGCCGAAACCGGTTTGGCTCAGTGGTAGAGCGTCGGTCTGCGGACTGAAAATTCCCAGGTCCGATTCCGGTCAGGGCATGTACGTTGGTTGTGGGCACATCCCCGGTAGGGGGTGTGCAAGAGGCGGCTGGTCGATGTTTCTCTCTCATTGACGTTTCTAGCTCTCTATCTCTCTCCCTTCCTCTCTGTAAAGAATCAATAAAATATATTTTTTTAAAAATCTGTTCTTGTTAAATAAGTTAATTCATAATCTGTGTGTAGCTTGTGGATCCTAAAAATTAGGTCTTTCTGCAAGCACAATAATTTGTTGTTGAAAATAAAATCTGGTTGATAAAGAGGAGGAAGCTTTAGCTTTATACAAAGTAATTTTCGTGTATTAGCAGGTAAGTATGTAGTTGTGTGTACTCACACTGATGAGTTCAGGAGTGTGCTTAGGAGCTGTTAAGACTTACAGTCCTAAATTAAGCCAGCCTTAGACTAACCTTAACATTTATTATCAAAACGAACTTGAGCAGGAGAGGAAGCGAGTTGAATAGCTGTGCTGGAACAGATGGAAATAGGACTTGTCCCCATGAACTGGAAGGCATGGCTCCCCTGGCTTTAGTGCATGTGTTAATGTCTGGTTACATCATCTTGAAAAGAAATAAAAAAAGGCTTTACAGAACATTTACAAAACTTGAAACACTATTAACCAAAAGCCCACTGGCAAACTTTTGTAATCAGGAAAGATTACTTTCAAAGATTGAAAGTAATCAACAATGTATAAGTAGCATTGTAATGAAAATGTTTTTGTTATATAATTTTTTTCTAAGATCAAGAAAATGAGTCGCGCTTATTTTAGATCATCTCTAGTAATGAAAAGATTGAATATTTTCTTAGAAATAATAATAGGGGGTGGGGATTGGTAGGGTATGTACACATATAATATCTTAATAAAAAATAATAATGGAATAGATCTATTCTTATTTTAAGGCAAGTGAACAGATAGCCCTGGGTGTTCGTGATTTTGCCTAAAAGACACTAGAATATCTCAGTTCATTCAGTGAGGATTTTTTGACTCCACTTTATGACTAGCCAGATGCTCAGGCATCGTAGGCAGGATTTTAATGTGGTTTTCTGTTAAATGGCAGTTGCTATAGGATTATCTGGGACTCAGCCCAAACGGTACCACAGGACCTGACAGGGTCGCTCAGCCGTGTGAACATGAACTCCAAGGACAGCTTTATAGGAGACGGAGCTATCGTAATTACCCCACAGTCTCCCGCGTCACCATTATTTTGGATTTGTAACTCAGTAATCAAACGCCTTCTCTATTCCCTAAGCACCTTTTTATGGCAATTAAGTAAAACACTTGCTCTGACCCACAGGAACACGGGCTCTGGTTTTTCAGAGGAAACAGCCGTGCTTTATGCTCTCCGATCATTCAGAAGTGCCTTTTCAGGAAGGAAGGCCCAGACCCGAGTGGTTAGCTAAGTGTTTTAAGTTCCAGACTAGGGAGATGGCATTTATGGTTTTGTTGCTTGCAAACAGAAGCATAAAATTTTATTAAATCGATAAGGCAAATCATTGACCAAAATGAAGTTTAATGAAAGTTCTCTGTCAGAAGATTAACAACATTTTAATAGTATGTGACTATAATATAGCACAGTCAGTTCTCTTCTATAAACTGTGCTTTCAAATAATAGAAATATTTAGGCCTCTTTTTTTCTGTATTGAGGCAAAATTGGTCTCAAAAGTAAATGTACTTACATATTTATTGCCATCCCACATATTTTCAGATGACAATTTTTCTGATTTGTTTTTTCCTGTCTTTTATTACATTAATACTTTAGAATGCTTTGGCATACGAGCCTAACCAGTGGTCACGGACAACAGGGGGTGGGGGCACACATGGGGAGGGGTTTGGGGTAGGAATGGGGGTATGAGGACAATTATATGATACCATAACCAATAAAAAAAAAAAAATGCTTTAAACCAGCAGTCGCACACCTGCGGGCCTCCCGGACCACAGACCTCCGGTTGGCGGCCGCTGCTCTAAACCCGGGACCCTGGCTGGCACGGAGGCGGCGTGTGTTGGTGTTCTTCATGCCATCTTCTGCAGAGCGCCACCTCCATAGTCGTAGAAGTGCAAGGCGAGAGGTCCGAGCCCCCACATTGAGATGTGGCTCTTCAGCCTCTGCTCTTGCCCCTCATGAATGTGGAAGCATTTATGAAACCACTGCCTGGCTTATAGACCTTCCACTCAGGTCTGTACTTCCCAGGAGGAGGCCTCATTGCCGGGAGGAGCTCCAGAGTCAAGTGAACTCTGCCATTGTTTGCTCTCCTGGCTATTTGATCTCCTCCCAAAGGTTCTTGAACATTCTGAGAATTCACAGAGCCAGAACTGGTCTGCCAGGACAGGAATGTTAGGACAGGATCATATTGTCAATAGCCATGTGTTTGCTGCTGCTGGCACTCGGTGGTCACTGTGCTGTGGGTCACGCACTGTGGAAGTAATGGATGTGTCACCCGTTTGTGTAACCGCACAGTAGCCCTCTGAGTACTGTTTACCTGGTTTTATAAACACTGGGAGGGCCCGTCTCTCTCCCAGGTCACCTAGTATTGTACATGGTGAAGTCAGAATTCCAACCAAGGCCTTCTGTCTCCAGAAACTGAATTGGAATCCAACTTTCGAGATAGATTGGGCATCTTTAAAATTACCAAATGTTTATGAAAATTTAAGGCAAAGAAAGACACACCACCCAGTTTCTTTTCCACTATCGTTCAAATGCTTCACCTTGTGTTAGTTGCAATGCTTGGCTCAGCCTTTTCTTGTCCAAGCAGTAATCCCTGCAGTAAATGCCAATATAATATAATAGAAGCAGCATCGTCCTGTGATCCCAGCTGGAACGATACAGGTTTCCCATTTGCCTAAGGGAAAATTGCCTAGATCCAGGGTCGGCAGAGTGTGGCTCTTCCACAAAATACCTCGGCCTGGGCCAGTCTTATTTTGAAGAAGTGGCGTTAGAAGAAGTTTAAGTTTTAAAAATTTGGCTCTCAAAAGAAATTTCAATCGTTGTCCTGTTGGTATTTGGCTCTGTGGACTGATGAGTTTGCCCACCGCTGGCTAGATTTAAGCTGACCTAATGTGTCCTGGGACAGATGGGTTAAGTGGGTGGTTGACCTGGAGATGCTGTGGTAACTGCTGTTGCTTCATGGTTTGAGAGCTGCAATTTTGTGGTAGCAACTGGCTGGTTTACTGTTTTCCTTTAGTATGTTACGGGTTTAAGAACTGTAAACTAACTCAAGTGAAAACATGTGATTTCTCATGGGTCCCTGTCCGCAATGAGTGACCGCAAATATACCGCCTCCTGCAGTGGGCCCGCCTGCTGCCGTGTCCCTCCGCCTGCCCCAGCAGCCTGTGCCACCCCCTCGGAGGAAGGCTGCCCAGTGTCCTACATCCTCATGGCGGCCTCTGCAGCTCCTGGAGTCCTGAGCGCCGTCCCTAAACTGTCTCCCCAACTCTCCGTGCACTCTTACACTTGGCCCAAATCTAGGCATAAAAGTGCTCCTTTCCCGGGTCAAATACAAAGCTAAGCTTACGGTTCAACTTGTCCCAGATTTTGCATTTTCCCCAGTCATGGAATTGTAAACTTTTGGCATCTGCTACTATTTAGACAACAAAATCAACGAAGATGTACCCAACAAAAGGGAACAGAGAGAGATCTTGCTGACATCCAGGCGTATCTAATTGAGCAGCTTGTTTTGTTTGTTTTTCCTGCCTGTGATTTCATGTTGCATATTTATGATATGTTTCTGTTAGAAACTATCAGTGTTTCACGGTGTTCTACCAGAGAATGCATTTTCATAGAGCAAGTTTGAGAAGCTCTGTTGAGCTTTGTACAGAGATTTTATCTCCAGAGATGCTATGTGTGAGGTTTTGACAGCATAAAGTAATTTTTAAAGTAACGACAGGGGATGGAAACCAATATAAAGAAGCATTGAGAAACACTATTAATTTCTAAAATCTTAATCTACGAGAGGGTAATAATTACTTCTGCATGAATAGCATCAACAAATCATTCTGTGCTTAGTCCTCGTATACCTTTTGTTTTATTTACAGTAATCTCATTAAATCCCCACTTAAAATAAGCATCCTCCAGTTGTCTGCATAGCCAGGCAGGGCTCTGAGGCAGAAGCACTGGATAAGACAAGCTGACCTTGAATTAAACACCAGTCTTGCAGGCAGTGTGCCCAGGTTTTAAAGATTGAGCCTTCCAGGTGTGCTTGCTAATTGTGGAGCGAGGGAGCCCTCAAGGGAGCAGAAGCATTTGGAGGGCATTTCTCCGACCAGCTCTCCTGAAGGCTTGCCCCTTTTCTTCCGAATCCATTCAGAAAAAAGTCACAAGAAGAAAAACATCCAAATTCTAAAAATGTTGCCAGTGATGTGCTGCTGCTCATGTGTGAAGAGGTGGCTGAGTTGTGTTTTTTCTATTCTTCTGTTGTTTTTAGCCTGTTTTCCACAAGTTTTTTAAAGCCGCTGGCTGGAATGTAGTGTTTAGTCCTGTCAGTGTGGCTCAGTGGTTAAGCATTGACCTAATGAACCAGGAGGTCATGGGTTCAATTCCCTGTCAGGTCACATGCCTGGGTTTTGGGCTCCATCCTCAGTAGGGGTCATGCAGCCCTATTGGTGTTTCTCTCTCCCCCTTTCCCTTTCTCTCTGAAATCAATAAAAAATATATATTTTTAAAAAAGAATGTAATTTGAGAAGTAAATTAAAGGTTTCTAATTGGGGATTAGAGTTCAAGAACTAATGGGACCATTTTTTTTTATTATTTTTATTTTTTTAGAAAAAGACTCTTTAGTGTCCTTTAAAGCACAAAATTTTAAAATTTTTTCTTGTTTATTTTTTTATTTTATGCTTATGTTCTTTTTTTTTCTTTTTAAAATATGTTTGTAATTGATTTCAGAGAGAGGAAGGTGAGAGGCAGAGAGGCATAGAAACATCAATGATGAGAGAGAATCCATTCAGAAAAAAATGGCCTGGAATCAAACTGTGACCTCCTGGTTCATAGATTGATACTCAGCCACTGAGCCACACCAGCGGGGCTTGTTGCTTGTGCTTTTGGTGTCAAAATTAAGAAACCATTGCCTTATATATGATCATGAAGATATATTTTTGCTACTAAGAGTTTTATAGTTTTAGATCTAACATGCAGGCCTTTGATCCATTCTGAGTTAACTTCTATGTGGTGTGCAGTAGAGTCCCAGTTCATTCATTTTTATGGACATCCCATTCCCAGTTCCTTTTCGGGGAGGGGGTGGGCCTGGAGCTTTTGGTTGGTTGGTGTTTATTGTTTTATTTATTGATTGATTAAGGTATTGCATATGTGTCCTTTTCCTCCCATTACCTCCCTCACCCCCTCACTAATGCCCTCACCCCCCTGTTGTCTGTGTCCATTGGTTAGGCTTATATGCATGCACACAAGTCCTTTGGTTGATCTCTCCCCCTTACCCCCACTTTCCCCTACCTTCCCTCTGAGGTTTGACGGTCTGATCAGTGTTTCTCTGTCTCTGGATCTTTCAGTTTATGTTATTCCAGTTCCATTTCTTAAAGAGTATTTCTTTCCTCCACTGAATTGTCTTGGCACCCTTGTCAAAGATCAGTTGACCTTATATAAAGGTTTATTTCTGAACTGAATGCTATTCTTTTCATCTGAATGTCCGTCTTTGTGCCAATCACATAGTCTTGGTTACTGTAGTTCTGTACTAATTTTTGAAATTAGGAAGTGTGGCTCTTCCAATTCTTTCAAGATTTTTTTGGCAGTCATGGGTCTCTTGAATTTCTAGCATTGACCTGTCAATTTCTGCAAAAGGGGCAGCTGGGATTTTGATGAAGATTGTAGTGACACTGCAGATTAATTGGGGAGTATTGCCATCCTAACAGTATTCTTATTTAGGTCCTTAATTTCTTTCTATGGTGTTTTATAGTTTTCAGATACAAAGTTATGTAGTCCTATGGGTTTTTTATTGGTGCTCTTTATCAGTTTTGGAAGTTTCCTTATATTCCTAGTTTGTCAAGTCTATCATAAAAAAAAGCTGTATTTTGTCGAATGCTTTTTAACATCTGAGAAGTTTTGTCCCTTATTCTATTGATATGGTATATTAATTAGTTGATTTTTTCAGATATTAAACCCACTTTTCATTCCTATAATAAATCCCACTGTTCATGGTATATAATTCTTTTAATATGTTTCTTTGCTTAGTTGCTAGTTATTTTGTGAGGATTTTGAATCCATATTTCATAAGAGATATTGATCTGTAGTTTTCTTGTGGTGTCTTTGTTTTTGATGTCAAGTTAATTCTGGCCTCAGAATGAGTTGGGAAGTGTTCACTTTTCTTCTGTTTCTAGGATAGTTTGTGAATAATTGATATTGGTTTTGTATTAAATATTTGGTAGAATTCACTAAATTCTTCTCATCATAGCCTTTTTTGTGGGTAGTTTTTAAATTACTAATTCATTCTCCTTTCTCTCATTCTTATTCATTATAAGTCTACTAGAGTCCAGTGCATAAAATTCATGCACTGGTGGGGTCCTCAGGCCTGGCAGACAGTCAGGGCCAATCGCGTTCCCTGCCTCCCTGCGTCCTCCTCCCCTGCCACCTGCACATTGCCACTGCGTGGTCTCCACCTCCTCCTCCCTCGCCACCCGCATCCACCACCACCCGTCCCCAGTTCCCCATCCAAGCCCTGGGTCCAGCCCCGATTGGGCAATTGGGATCTGCCAGCAGGGGGGCTGGGAGGGCGGGCGGACACCAGAGGTTGGCCAGCAGGCCCCCATCACGCGATCAGGGCCTGCAGAGGCTGGGGGCTGCTCCTGCATTGAGCATCTGCCCCCTGGTGGTCAGTGTACATCATAGCGACCAGTCATTCTGTTGTAATGGTTGCTTAAGTTTTTATATATATAGATTCAGATTTTTAAATTTCTTCTTGAGTTAGTTTTGGTAATTTGTGTCTTTTGATGAATTTTTCCATTTCATCTCAGTCATCTAATTTGTTGGTATACACTTGTTGATAGTGTTACTTGAAATTCTTATTTCTGTAAGTAGAGCTGTCTATTCATAGGTTTCTAATTAGTAAGTAGTTACTTAATCTCTCAAAGAACTTAACCCTTAAATTTGGGGGTATTTCTGGAGATAAGAACACAAAGAAACATAAAAGCAGAAAGTTACTGAGTCCCTTATTGTTGTGAACAGTAGGTAAGCACCACCACATCAGCTCCTGCCTGGCACACAATATGGAGACAGAACCTTGGGAAAAACGTTAGGAGTGGATGGCCTTCTGCTGTTCAATGCTGACAAAGAAACAGCTATTTCCCTGCAACTTGTGGCTTCCTATAACCTCGGACAAAAACACTTGACCTAATTGTAACTTTCCGTTTGAGAGCAGAGATAACACTACCACATGCACAACTATCGGGTATTCATTTTTCATTGTAGTGTCTCTGCAGTTCTTTAAAACCTTATATAGGTCAGACCTCAGTATCCTGAATTCCACAGGCGACCACATTTTTGGAAGGTACATTTTCTCCTTGTTTTTAAGTTTCTACAGATTAAATTTTTACAGATTTCCCAATTCATAAAATGTTTACTTTTTTAAATGTAAAGTCTTGAGTGCAGGGAAGTTTCAAACTGAAATAGTATAGTACCTACTCTGGCAGCATGCAGGAGCCCTAGCATGCAATCCCTGGGCCTGGGTAAGAGGGTTGCTATTGGTGAGAAGGCAGAGGATAGAGATTCTGAGTTGGGATCCCACTCAGAATGCATTCCCATCCCAGCCCTGTGTTTCCCTCTGGCCCAAAGTCACTGTATATAATTTTACTTTTTCGTGAAAACCTTTCTGTCTCTCAGTAAAACCGTTAGATTCCCATTATAGACATTTATTATAAAAGCACTTTGGGAAGGCTATTTACTGCCCAACTAAAAGATAAATTGTTAAAATTAAGTGATATGAAACATTAAATGGAAATGAATGTTCAATTTACTAAGAGTTTAAAACATTGTTAGACAGTGTTTTATTGTAGATGTTCTAGGCAAACCATTAGTATATGTGTTTTTTGGAAAATATTCTGCATTTTAAAAGGGAAGCTCATGTGTACAAAGAGAAAGGTCACTAAAATAGAGCTATCAGCAACCAGGAAAAAAAAAAAAGCCTGCCTTGCTTTCCTTCGTATGGAAGTCAGCAGTATGCAGGCCGAGTTATTGGTTGCAAACGCTAAGCACAATGGGATTTCTCACGTGGAAAAGGCAGGGAAGTCCTAGGAGTGCCGCCAAGGAAATGCTCCCTGGAAAAGCCTGGCAGCGTGTTTATGGGGCCTGGCAGGTCACCTTCTATTTTCTACTCTGAGAGGAGAAAGGAGGAGGTAGCAGGAAACTTGGAAAGTCATCTCTTCGGTTGGAGGGAGGCAAGCACTAGGTCAGTGGTCGGCAAACTGCAGCTCCTGAGCCACATGCAGTCGGAAGCTGTGGTTTGCCGCTCTGTTGACTGAGTTTGCCGCCCACTGGACTAGATCATTCTCTTTAGTTCCCCCTAATCTTTATTTTGAAAATGTATAAACCTTCAAAAAGAAGTTGTAAGGCCTGGCCTGCGTGGCTCAGTGGTTGAGTGTTGACCTATGAACAGTTTGATTCCCTGTCAGGGCACAGGCCCGGGTTGCAGGCTCAATCCACAGTGTGGGGTGTGCAAGAGGTATCGATCAATCATTCTCTGTCACCATTGGTGCTTGCTCTCTTTTCCTCTCTGAAATCACAAAAATATATATTTGTTAAAAAGTTGTAAGAATAATACAGTCTGTATACTTTTACCTAGAGTCACCCATTAGCTTCTCTTACCCTCTCCTTCACCTCACACTCACACGGAAAGTAAGGGGGAATGCCAGGGTGATATGGCTCAGTTGGTTGGACATCGTCCCATGCACCAAAAGGTTGCTGGTTTGACTCCCAGTCAGGGCATATGCCTGGGTTGCAGGTTCAGTGTCCGGTAGGGGGCGTGCAGGAGGCAGCTAAGCTATGTTTCACTATCACATCAATATTTCTCTCCCTTCCTTCCTCTCTAAAAATCAATTTAAAATATATCTTTTAAAGAATATAGAAGCATTATAGCATTTCATCTGTAAATATTGCAGCATATATTTTCTAAGAAGACAGTCTTACCTTAACCACATTATTATAACATCCAAGAAATTTTCAGTTGGTACAATATCATGTAACGTACAGTCCCTATTAATGTCGTCGTCCCCCCCCCCCCCCCCGCCGTTATCTCAATAATGTCCTTTTTTTTTTTTTTTTAATCTAAGCTGTTGTCAAAATCCTTCATTGTATTCAGTTGTTGAATCTTTTTAATCTTCCTTTGAAGAATACCCACCCCCTTTTTTTTTTTTTTTAACTTTCATTATTTTTAAAAGACCAGGCCACGTGTCTTATTGAACATCTCACACTTAGCTGATTATTCCTTATGGTTATTTTCTCTTTAACATAGTTGACAAGAAAACTATCAGGAAATGTTATGGCCTTTCCGTTTCATCATATCAGGAGGTACATAACACCAGTTTGTCCACCTGTTGACAATACTCAGTTTAATCACTTCGGTAAGATGATTCCGTGATTTTCCATTGCAAAGATACCTTTTTCCTTACAGCTTAGGGGAATGGAGGGTTGGTACTTGGAGACTATGTGACCATTGCTTCTCCACAGCCTTCTCCCAGGGTGTTAACATCCATGAACCTTGTGTCAGCAGGGGCTGCAAATGGTGCTTCCCTGCTTCTGCCTTCGCATCCACACTGATTAGCTGGCTTTCTTCTGTCAGAAGAGCTATTCCTTCTTTTTTGTGTCACTGTGGGCTCCGATTCTCCTTATTCAGTCTCTCATAGTCCACTGTTGTTCTCTTCGCTACTCAGGTTTTTCCAACATTGACCAATGGAAGTCCCTTCAGATCAGCTTCTTATCAGTTCCTGAGAGCTTCTCCTCCTTTTTATGGCGGCATCGTACCCACATGTTGTGTGAATATAGCACAGTTTATCCAGCCAGGACCCTGAGAATCACACGTCAGTTGTTACCAGTATTTTCCTCACACAAGTAATGCTGCTGCTTGTGATGTTTGTATAATGAGCCTATTCCCTTACGATAGTATAAGGATTCAAATAAAGTCTGGAAATATGGAATTAAAAGTGAAAGAATCCCTTTATATTTCTCCCTCCCACCTCTCCCAAACTGTTAACACTTCGTTCTGCTTCAAACATTATTTTGTTGTAGTTGATGGAGGTTTTGCTTTATTTTTCCATGTTTAGTATGTAAAGAAACGTACACTGTGTTTATTTTATGGAAGTATGATCATGCTATAATATGAATAGGGCTTCCACTTGGTGTCTTAGCTACCGTCTCATGTCTAGAAGTATTGAGTTACTTCATTCTTTGTAGTAGCTGTAGACAGTGATAGTTCATAATACAGACTCACCATCATTTATTTAGTCGTTCTCCTACTGATATTTAAATTATTCCTATTTTTTCAGTATTACAGACAACGCAGTTAATAAGCTGCAGTGTATCTTTGCATATGCCCAGTATTTCTCTAGAAAAGATCCCATGAAGTAGCCTGGTTAGTTAACTACCACTGAGTCACTCTTCACATTCTTCATTACCAAGTATTAGCAGCATAATTTGTATTTGCAAATCTGGTAGATTAAAAAAAGAATGGTAGCTATTGTGAACCTGGGGCCCTTCAGTTTGCGGGCTGACGGGCTAGGGCAGTACCATACTCTTTTAGTGAATATTGTGATACCAGATGAGAAAGTCCCTTGTTCTTTTTCAAATATTTTTCCTCTAGGTATATTTGAGGGCGGGGGAGAGAATCAGCTTTATCTGTTTACGTTTTCCCAGCCATGTATGGACTGTGCCTTTTCCCAGGTCTGGGAGAAAACTGACCAGCCGTTCAGAGCCAAGGTTGAAACTTAAATAAACCTAGAAAAATTAAAGATCATTTGATCTTCTGACCTGGGAGAAATCTGATAGGGTTTGTAACACTGTTAAATATTATCCAACATTTAATGTTTGTTTAATGAGCTTTTAGCTCATTCCCTTCTTCCAGGTATAGCTCTCTGCAGTTTACCTTTTTAACCCCCCGGACAGTCATCCCCATAATTTCCTATCTACCTATGTACATAGGTAATTTCACTACCTATGTATAAAATATCCCTGTCTTCAGGGAGCTTGTCAGGGAATGAAAAGGAAAGCTTAGCGAGAAGAAACATAGATATGAAAGCAGATGTCGGGTGAATTTTTAAGTCACTAACAGAACTTACATATCAATTTTTCCCCTATCCTGGCCAGGTTTCGATTTTGTGCTCTCAATGTGCTTGTAGGAAAGTGAGACATTCCTTTTGGCCCAGGAAGGAATCTACATGGGCTGTGGCACAAGCACAGGCACAGAGATAGGACCGAATGGGTCATTATCATACGAGTTTCCGAGGTGGAAGGGAAAATACCGAGAAAGGGGATCAGTGTGGGGAGTCGTGGCTTCCTGTATGTAATGTGGAGCTGAGTCCTCAGGAGCAGACGTTCTGAATCTCTCCTTTTCTCCTAGTACTGGATGAACGAGTACACCTCCTCCATCGGGATTGGAGTTTTCCATTCAGGAATTGAAGTGTATGGCAGAGGTAAGTGTCCACACGGTCTCAGTACACTTTCTGGAGGTTTTTTCTTTAAAGGAGTTGCAAAATCCTAACTATAGTGCTTCCTTTCCATTTTTTAACTGCTTCCATAACTTTCTATTGCAGAAAAGTAGATCACTTTCCATATTTACTTACACCATATTTTGAGGAAATCTCTAAAGTTGAATGTTTTGGGGGAAGTACATGAGTGTACATTCATTTAGTTATCTTTTATTCTAAACTAGAGGCCCAGTGCACAAATTGGTGCACAGGCGGGGTCCCTGTGGCTGATGATCGGGCCAATGGAGGGCCTAGCCGGCGGGGGAGGGACCACAGGAGGTTGGCCGGCTGTGGGGAGGGGCCATGGGAGGTTGGCTGGCCCCAGGGGTGGGACTGTGGCAGGTTGGCAGGCTGTGGGAGCACACTGACCACCAGGGGGCAGCTCCTGCATTGAGCATTTGCCCCTGGTGGTCAGTGCACATCATAGCAACCGGTCAACCGGTTGTTCAGTCGTTTGGTCACTTAGGCTTTTATATATGTAGATACTGTATTTTCTGGCGTATAAGACGGCCCCCTAATTTTACAGTTAAAACATAGGTTTAGGCCTATATTCGCTGTATAAGACTACCCCCCACTTCCGAGGCAACACCAGTTCTTTTTTTAATAGACCGCCTCTCTGACTCTGGCCAATCTGGCCAAACTAGAACACAGTGTAGCTTCAGGTACAGAACATGTACATTGTGTTTTAGTAAAAAGCCTGCTCAGATTGGCCAGAGTCAGAGAGGCGGTCTATTAAAAAAAGAACTGGTGTTGCCTCGGAAGTGGGGGGTAGTTTTATACAGCGAATATAGGTCTAAACCTATGTTTTAACTATAAAATTAGGGGGCCGTCTTATACGCCAGGTCGTCTTATACGCCGGAAAATACGGTAGTATGTCTTAAAAAATATTTTTCTTTTGAGATTGTTATACCACAACAATCATTTTGGTTGGAGAAGGGTCGATTCTAGCGAGTGCCACACTTGAAATACCAGTTTCCGGAGGGAATTTCAGTGATTTGTGTTTGTAGATCTACCAGTGTGAGGTTGTAAAGTTTTAAAATGTCAATGAGCAAGCTCTGCCCTTGATTACACCCGGCTTTCTGCTGGGGAACGATGGTCTTGGCCCCTCGTTAGCTCAGCTCTTTTTATTCTTTATTACCCTCATCCTGGCGAGCATGCGGGCCACTCGCATTAGCAGTTCTGCTCTCAGCAGCTTGTCTTTGTTCTCAGGCCCACTCCGGTGAAGATAATTTACTCGTGAGCGAGTTGTGAGCAGTAATAGTGTGCATCAGACCACACTGCAGTCTCATCAGGGCTGTAATAACACATTAGTTTGAGTCATAAACTCGCCCTGAGCAGAAAGGCCTTGCATTGCCTCAGCGAGGCTGGCTTTGTGACTCTTTCAATGTGTTCCTGCGTTGACTCAAAAAGGCCACCTACACGCCAGCCGCGCTGCTGGGAAGAAAAGGCTCGTGGACGTACATGTGTCAGCACGGTGCTCGGAATGTCCCTTTCTCACACAGCACGGCCACTGCGGGCCGGCGGCAGCTGTGCAGTGGGGGCCGCACGGTCGCTGTGAAGCTCCAGGGTACCAGAGGCTGCGACTCCCTCCCGGATGGGGTATTGCTGGGGGCATTGGAGTATGGGTTTGCTCCCTGGTGTGACTTGGCTTTTGCCCAAGTTGTGTGTGTGTCCTTTCCACATGCCTGTGCTCCAGGGGGGCACATAAGAGCCACTTTCCCGATAGAGACACCAAACTGCTGAGAGCCATGCTGTGAGTCAGCTGCAGCCCCAGAGGAGGCCATGTGTTCTCTGCGCCAGGCCAGGCCTCCCGGCTGCCTGAGCACGGCTCCCTTCCACAGAGGGAGGGAGGGACAGTTAGTGAGCACGGCTCCCTTCCACAGAGTGAGGGAGGGACAGTTAGTGAGCACGGCTCCCTTCCACAGAGTGAGGGAGGGACAGTTAGAAACATGGTTGGAAGCGTCCACATAAGCTTAGCAAAGCCAGGGCACAATACAGGGTGGGGCAAAAGTATGGAAACAATACAATCACTAATAATTAATACACACAACGTAAACCTCCTTTTGTTCCACTCTGTATTCCTGAAAGTGAACGGTCACTCCTTACATAGGAGAGTCAATGTGACTCATCTGACTGCTATTAAGTTAAAAATCCAAATACAGCCTTCCTATGGCCAGCCTGATGACCCACAGTGTTCTGTAGCATCTGTCATTAAAAACGTTTTAATGTATATTTCAGTACTGAGTGTGAAACACCTGTTGGTTATCTACATCCTTGCTTTTTTTCTGAAAGATCTGAATCAAAGGTAAACTCCGTGTCTGCCAGTTCTTTCCCACGCTTTGCTAGAAGATCTTTTCAGGTTACCTTTAATAAATGATAAGTGATGGGATACATTTAAACGGGTGTTTAGAATTCTGTCAAGCCACTAAGATTGGCCACTTGAATACCGAAGAATCTCATAGCAGAGCTGCAGACAGGACCTTCCGCTCCCTCCCGATCAGAAACCATGCTCCCTGCTCATCTGGAGGAGTGGGCGGCACTGTCAGGCAGGCTCTGTGTGTGAGGCTGTTTTCTCTTGAATGGGGAAATTGAATTCAGTTTTGCTAATATTTCAGAGATAAACCAGGAGTCTTCAGCCAGGAATCATGGAAACTCATTGTTTTTTATTGATTTCGGAGAGGAATAGAGAGGGGGAGAGAGAGAGAAACATCAATGATGAGAGAGAATCTTGGATCAGCTGCCTCCTGCATGCCCCACACTTGGGATGGCGCCCGCAACCGAGCATATGCCCTGACGAGTAATCAAACAGACCTCCTGGTTCACAGGCCAATGCTCAACCACGGAGCCACAGTGACTGGGCCAAAACTCGTTGTTCTTAGGCAGATTTTTTAGCAAAGTACACTTTTGACTTTTGATCACCTTGTGTGAATGAACTGACCCCTCATTAGTGTGGCAGGCTCCATCGGCAGAGAGGCTGTGTGTACATCGGGGTGTTAGTCACTCTCCTCTTACAATTAAAGTAATTCTTGTGACTGTCTTCCATTATTAGAGTGTCAGGCCTTTTGCGCCAGCAGTCCTGTACAAGTAACAGCTAAATGAGATGTTTGTGGAAGCAGTGGTAAACCGAAAAATATTTAGGTGGTGTTATCATTTATTAAAGCTGACTCAGCATTCTGATTACGGTTTGTGTGATTAATACTAAAAATCATGAGTTTTCTCTTTTCAGAATTTGCTTACGGTGGCCATCCTTACCCCTTTTCTGGAATATTTGAAATTTCCCCCGGAAAAGCTTCTGAACTAGGAGAGACATTTAAATTTAAGTAAGTGGGAGGATATTTTTTTCCACTGTTTTAGTGCCAGCACTGTTTCCGGCATACAGGATTCCTCTGCATGGAGGTGACATTAGCCTACCGTTGCTTTAGTTGCTGGCATTTCGTGTTCACATCTCCGCAGCTGGTAAAGAGGGGCAGCCTCGCCCCGTGCTGTACTCGGCACCCGGGAGCTACTCTGCGGATTTGAAGCCGTTCTGACGGTCTGACGCCAGCTCTGCTTTAGCAAAGGTTCATATCTGAGCCAGCCAAGAAGTCTGCTTACTTATTCTGCAGAAATTAGAGAAAGCTGGCAACAGTAAAGCCATGTTACGAGCCTTAAAGACATTGAAGTCTTTAAGGTCCCTGAAAATGGCTATGAAAAGAAGAAGATAAATAGAAAGATAGGTAGATAGGTTCTTATCTGAACATTGCTTCCCCTCATCTCCTGTTTGGGGGGAGATGGAGGACAGTTTTATTTCAATCTGCCTGACAGCATCAGCAGTCTCTTCACTGTCCCGAGGAAAGGGACTCTGTTTATAAATTTCCAGTAACTGACTAGCCGGGAAGCCATTGCTCAGGGGAGAACCCAGAGTGTACGGGCCTGAGTGGCTCTGGAGCCCGGAGAGTGAGCAGCGCCCGAAACAAGGCCAAGCATCTGCTTCCGTCACTTCCTGAAGGTTTGGCTAAAGTGATGCTTAGAATCTTAAAGATGCTTCAGAGAAGCTTCAGGCACGTGATAGTTAACTGGCCAAAACGGGGGAAACAGTGAAATGAGGCTGTACCACTGAAGTGCCGCAGAGGGCTGCCCAGCTGGCCAGGCCCGTGATCGTGGTTCCCCCGCCTGCGGCGGATGGAAACACGTCCCCCAGGAACGCTGCACAAAGCCGTCCCGAGTCCACTCCAGAGGCCTCCCGCAGGTGCGGGTTTGAATAGTCTTGGCTTCCGTGGACGCCCTGCCTGCTCTGCCTGGCATCCTCCGTGTGATTGGACGGCGACGGCTACGTGTCCCGGGTGGCAGCTGGGTGAGGGCAGGGGCGGTTAGGCACGGAGCGGGCTCTCTGATACGTAGTGTGACGGCTCACACCCAGTTGTAAACCAATGGTGATGCTGCATTTCTGATGTCGGGGCGAATAAAGATACTGACGTTGCACTGGAATTGTTCAGACGTCATGTGTTTAAGAGTTTATTGCAGAAAAGTAGAAACTAAAATAATTGACATTTTTAAAGTCTCATTTATCTTCAATCACCACGGTATTCCTGGCAATATCAAATCTTTAAACATGCTTTCTGTAAAGACCTAAAGCTCACACAGCTGTGTTTTTCTCTTTTCTTTAAGAGAATCTGTTGTTTTAGGGAGCACGGACTTCCTAGAGGACGAGATAGAAAAGATTGTGGAAGAACTGGGGAAAGAGTACAAAGGCAATGCCTACCACTTAATGCACAAGAACTGCAATCACTTTTCCTCAGCTTTATCAGAGGTGAGTTAACCTTACCCTCAGAGTCCTTCCGGTGGAGAGCGCTGCCGAGTGCACTGCCTGTCCCCGGCGTGTGGCCGGTTCGCCTTCTGATGGTTCATGTTGTGTAAGGAGGTCTTACATCTCTCCTGTCCGCGTGGCCTTTCTCACCTGGTGACTTAGCACACCTGGGAACGGGGTTGCATTTGCTGTGGGTACAGAGTGAAGACAGTGGTTATCTTATTCTATTCTAATTCATGTTATTACAACCTGAAACTCCCGATGTAAATAAGGGAACGCTTCAGAGACCACTGCTTGCGAGCCACTCGTATTTCTTTCCCTAACTTTTAGTTGCCAACTTGAATTTTCTTCTTATGAGACATTCATTTTTCCTGTCTGGGAATCTTACTCTGCCAGCTCATCACGCAGGCACTTACTGGCCTTCCCAGTCCTGAATCCCCAGCGGAAGGCCAAAACTAGATCAAAGGACAGGACCTTGGAAAGGAAGTGGAAGGTGCTCAGATAAGGCCTAGAGAATTAAATGGCCTGGAGCTGGAGGTGAGGACAGCGCTCCCTCCCGGGCATTCCGGCCCCTGCAGGCGTCCGTTGTGGCCCCGGCTCTGCCCACCCCTCCGGCTCCCGGGGCAGCGGCCAGCGGACTGGGGCACCACAGAGTCCGTGCGAGGGGCGTCGTCTGCTCCACGACAGACATGCGAGGCAGGTCCTCCCTGGGACACGGCCCGGGTGCTCCCTGTGAACGGAGTGGAGAAGCGGGACCACGGTGACCTGGGTGACCTCAGGGGAGGAGGAGGATGGCTCAGGGTTTTCTGGAAACCAGCATAACATCATACAGGAGGCAAACTCAGGTGCCGGTGGCGCACAGGCTCTGTCTTAGGGGTCGGGGCACAGGCAGCTTCCAGGAGGCACACGGCTACACGGAGGGGCCGTGGTCCCCGTGTCTGTCACACCGACCTGTGCTCCCCGTCACCGCTCCCGTGGCTGACCTTTACCATGCAGAGTTCTTAGCGTGTCTCGGCATGGAGGTAACACCTGTGTGTGTGTGCAGTGTAGGCAGATGGCAGTGGGTGGCAGGTCAGTAACCATTAAGGCATAAGGCTCACCCTTTTGGGGAGGAGAGTTACATCACTTAATGACAGGGGTCAGCTCTGTGCATGCTCGCTAGTTTGGGGACATAAACCACTTGGAACCCTCCTTCCTGAGTTATCAGCTGAGAAACAGATGGCACTCTGGCTCCCATGGTCACAGTTGTGGGCATGACTGGAGACAGGAATGCGAAAGGGATCTTGGCCAAGCGCGGGGTCCCGCAGAAGGAAGCGAGCAGTGAAGAGGGGGGTAGTTTTGTGAAAGACCAGTTTGAAACAGGAAAAGGGATCAGCGGAGGAGCCCTCCGGGCCTCGTCTGCCTGCTGTCCCTGGTGGACCAGTGTGCGCTCCTGGGAAGCGGGGCCAGTGAGGGCCAGGAGAGTTCACAGACAGGAACATACCCAAGACTGCCCGCTCGCCCCTAGTCTGGGCGTCCCTGCACTGCAGTAACCCTGTACTTCAAGTCCGTGGTGGTGGCAGAGGCCTCCCCTGTGACTCGAAGCAAGGAAGGAAGGAGCAGGTGGAATAGCTCTTTTTACAGACGGAGAAGCCAGCAGCTGGCCAGGGCTCCTGAGGGAGGCTGACAGGAGGGCCCGGCCCCGCTGGGGGCTGCCCGGCCTCCCCCTCCCCCCGCCAGGGCAAGGGCGATCGCGGTTACCTCTCGCCTAACTAGCCCTTCCTCCTCCAGATCCTCTGCGGGAAGGAGATTCCACGCTGGATCAACCGGCTGGCCTACTTCAGCTCCTGCATCCCCTTCCTGCAGAGCTGCCTCCCCAAGGAGTGGCTCACGCCCGCCGCGCTGCAGTCCAGCGTGAGCCAGGAGCTGCAGGGCGAACTGGAGGAGGCCGAGGACGCGGTTGCCTCGACCGCCGCGGCCGCCGCCCGGCCCGGGCGCCACACGAAACTCTGAGGTCTCCAAAGCCTCACTCCGCACCGTCTGGCAGGCGACTCACTGGCGAGAAGCAGAGAGGAAGCGTCCTAGGATGCTGGTATGCAAAGCTGGCTCACCCCAATCCCGTCACAGCTCAGGATGCCATTTGTACAACCACCGCGCCGCAGGAGGGAGACTGCGGGCAGCGCCTCTGGTTTTTTACCCACTATAAATCAGATTACTCTTCTGTTTTCTACACTCTCCTAAGTTATGTTTACAGTATTTTGTACCGCTGTTTACAATCCTGCATGGACTCCTGCCGCCGGAGAGAAGAAACTCCACGTCTTCGCTGTCCGTCCGGCAGCGATCGTACACTTCCCACTGCCAGGCTCTGGGTCAGCCGCGGGCACACAGCGGCCGGCGGCCCCCGCCTGGGAGCTGCCTGTCAGGTCTGTGCTGTCTGTGGAGGGTTTGGCACAGGATGCAGAGGTGAAGGAGCACACACAGCGCGAGGCCAGGGCCTGGGTCTGCTGGGAGGCAGCCCCCTCCCCCCCCCCGCGGGCAGCACATCTCCCGGGGTCCTCCCAGCACCCCTCCAGCGGGAGGCTTTGACGCCTCTGACTCTGGAGTTAAGATGTTTTTCATTAAAGTAACTGACTGGTGGTTTTGCACACGGCTGGAGGCCTCATTTTGATCTTACCCGGTGACAGCCTCCGTGCACGGTAGCCTTCCAAGCAGCAGGGCGGTGCCTTCCAGCTGCGGGGGACTGTCCAGCTGCCTTTATGAGACCTTGAGAGCTGGTCTCCAGCACACACTCCAGCAGCGAGCGCCGAGGTCTGACGCTGGCACCACGTCAGGGAGGGCAGTGCAGTGTCTTAGGGAGCAGTCACCTCAATGGAATCCTCCTCATTGGCCTCTTGTTTAAGACACATCTGTCATCTTTCAGTTCCTCTTCCTGCTCCCTCAGATGTATGTCTCTACGTCACGTTCTCTAGGGATGGGATTGTCTCACACAGCCGTCCGGCCTCACAGCCAGGACTCTGTCTGCTGAGTCCGCTCCCAGCTCGGCCCTGGGTGCGAGAGCCAGGCCGTCACACGCCAGGTCCCGTCTCTCTGCCTTAAGAGTGAATGCCCCACGCGAGATGGATGCTGTGCACATGCACCAAGGCAGTGGCTCCGGTCCATGGGCTGTTAAAGTCCCCACTTTTATTTCAGCGCCTGGACCGGACTGCAGTGCTCCTCTTTGTAAAGATGCCTATCTTTCAGTAAACTACATTTTTAACTTTTCCATAAGCGGATTCTGATTCATTTAATAGCTTCAGCACACCCTGTCCAGAGGGAAACCCTCCTGAGCTGGAGTATCGGCCTGAGGAAAGGGAAGCCCCGGGGGGAAGCTGCCCCGTCACTCCCGCTCGGGGCGGAGCACAGTGAGGAGGAGGATCGGAGCTTCATGGGAAGGTGGCTTGGTTCAGGTCTAGAGCGAGATGAGAACAAACACTAAGAGGCAAGCCGTGATCTGGTCATTCCAATCAGAGTCCCGTCCTCACACCCCGTGAGGGGAAAGTGCGTTTTCCCGGGGCTTGTCCAGCCTGGGGCAGGGCGTGGTTGCTCATTCAGAGCACAGGCTTCCGGCCGGCTAGTGGCCAGGAGGAGTGGCCAGCACATAAGCAGCTGCATTCTTTGTTGTGCTGACTTCAGTCTGCAGCCGTGGGTTAAAACAAGTCCCTGTGGCCCAGGGCCGGGCACAGTAACATCAGGCAGGACTCTGGACGTGAGGTGAGCACCTCCTGTAAGCCAGTTCCTGCCAATGGGTCTGATTGGCTCTTAACCAGCCTCGCCTCGGAGGGGAGAATCCTGCTCTCAGCCTGACCTTGTAACACTAGACCTTGGAGGCTGGACGATGGAGTCGCCCCCTCACTGTAACGGGGGCCTGTGTCCCGGCCCGCCGGGCAGGAGGTCCGTGGGGAGGTCGGGCTGCTGGTTCTGCTGTTCCCCATGCCCGTGGGGGTGGGGGGTGGCCTGTGGCGCCAGCTCGCCCTGCCCACAGCAATAGCGTTCCCTTCACCAGCACTGGCCCCGCGGGTCCCTCCAGAGGTCAGCCCTGCCACCGCTGCCCCGTGGCTTCCCCGGCACCAGCGGCAGCACTCGCCGCCCGGTCCCGGGCCGGTTCCTCGGGCTCCGTTTCCGCAGCCCCGGAGGCGTCCTCGCTGCGGGACGCTGTCCCGGCTGAGCCTCCATGACCCTGAAGATGGTTCTTGTGACGCCGGATGCAAACGGACTGTCGTTCGTAGTGTCTCTACGCCAATACCAGGAACCTTCACTTTTGCTACCTTGATACAGCATTGGCTATCATGTTAACAACACTGAAATACGTGGGTTTATTAAAACATACTTTTGTAAGCAGCGGCTCAGTGTGCTTCCTGGCCTCCGGCAGTGGCAGCGGGGGCAGCTGGGTTGGGTGGGGGTTATTTTTCTGCTCCAGACACAGCCCCCTCCTCCCTCTCTAGGGCAGCGGCGTCCGGGGCGTGGAGGAAGGCCCGGAGGGCATGCCCGTCTGCACCAGCTCACACACACACACACACACACACACCCTCCCCTCCTGAAGCCTCTGTGCACTGGACCCCTGGTTTCCCGCCCCCCGCTCTGCTGCTGCCTCCCGCACTGTCCTCACTCAGAGGCTCCTGGGGTCTCGGCATGTCCCCTCAGTGACCTGTGGGCACCTCCCTGGTTTCAGGGTCAGTGGGCCCATCAGGCGCGGGCGGGAGGGAGGCAGCCAATCCGTGTGTCTCATGTGGATGCTTCTCCCCATCCCCTCGCCACCCGCTCCCCAAACCAATGGAAAACATTTCCTCAGAGGAGGGTTAACCAAAAAACTCCAAAATACATTCACTAAGGTAAGCATTTATATTTGCTATGTGCTTATCCAGAGCTGGTGTGTGTGTGTGTGTGTGTGTAGAGATGTGTCCACGCAGAGCTGGTGTGTGTGTGTGTGTGTGTACAGATGTGTCCACACAGAGCTGGTGTGTGTGTGTGTGTGTGTACAGATGTGTCCACACAGAGCTGGTGTGTGTGTGTAGAGATGTGTCCAAGCAGAGCTGGAGTGTGTGTGTGTGTGTGTGTGTGTGTGTGTGTACAGATGTGTCCACGCAGAGCTGGTGTGTGTGTGTGTGTGTGTGTGTGTGTGTACAGATGTGTCCACGCAGAGCTGGTGTGTGTGTGTGTGTGTGTGTGTGTGTGTACAGATGTGTCCACACAGACCCAGGCACAGTCTAGACCCATTTCCTCAGCCCCGTGAAGAGGAAGGGCCATGTAAGCCGCAGACTGTGAGTGGAAACGGAAGCCGCAGTTAGCTCACAGGACGGGTCAGGGAGATTGTCTGCTCTGGCCTGGCTCTTCTTTCTGAGGAAATGAGCCCAGGAAGCGTGAAGCAGTTGGAACTCCTTATGTGTCATCCTGCTCCGGGACTCGGGGACTCGGCCACTGGTTTTCCAGCGGCTCCTCTGGCTCTTGGCGCCACCCCCAGCAGAGGGTCCCCTGGGCCGCCCCACAGGCCGTCATCCCTCCCACCAGCGGGGCAGCGTGGGGCTGGCTCAGAGGCCTCCTGCCGTCTCTGTGAAAACACATTCCCTCAGCCCACGGGATACTGTAAGCTGCTCGGACAACCGCAGGAATGAAGGGGTGAGTAAAAATACAAAACGCCCCGCGTCCCCGTTACAGAGGGTCTGCCCGGGCCCCCCTGGCCCCGCCGCCTGCCTGAGCCTGCTTCCTCTGCTTCCTGTTTCCTAAGCGCCTGCCCCACCGCCACAGGGAACGGAGCATCTTCCAGACTCCACGCCCCTCTTCCCAAGATATTATAACCATCCCTAAATGAAAATTGCTATCAAGGTTTCCATCTCCAAGTTTTAAGGCGCCAGGCCCAGGGCCAGCTCCCAGCCACCTCAGCACCCACAGTCACAAGAACCAGGCCTGCCGCAGTCTAGCTCGCTGGTTAGAAGGCAGTTTGGGGGGCGGTGGGGGAGGAGGAGGTGTGAACAGTGGTCCCTGCAGAGCACAGGAGGCGATAGAGTTTAATACCCTGGCTGCGTGGCCCTCCAGCGACTTCAAGCACTTCCATGTCTAACATTTCACTTGCATCCTCAGAGGCCCCAAGAGCCAGAGCCTCACTGGCAGGTTGTCATTGATGAAGAGAAGGAAGCAGCTGAGGAGCCACCAGGAGTCTCCAGGATTCCTCTCCCTTTGCTCTTTTCCTCTGGATCGAGTTTTTCAATCTCCCCATCCCACCCACAGCCTGAGTTCCAGTGCTGCTCCACACTGATGGGTGGAGAGCTCAGCAGCATCCTATAGAATCAAAGGCGAATACACAAACTGACCCAACCGCAGAAGACTGCTCGCTGTGACACACACTGACCACCAGGGGGCAGGCGCTGAACGCAGGAGCTGCCACGGGGGGAGCGGGCTCATGGCTGGCGAGCACAGCAGCGGTGTCAGGAGCCTCTCCCACCTCCCGGGCAGCATGTCCTGCCAGTTTACCTGGACTGTGAGAGGCACAGGCTGGGTTGAGGGACCCCCTGACTGCATGATATTATGTATATGTATAATATATGTATATGTATATGTATATGTATATGTACCCTGTTTCCCCAAAAATAAGACAGTGTCTTTATTAATTTTTCCCCCCAAAGTTGCGCTAGGTCTTATTTTCAGGGGATGTCTTATCTTTCCATGCGCTAGGTCTTATTTTCAGAGGAGGTCTTATTTTCGGGGAAACACGGTGTGTGTGTGTGTGTGTGTGTGTGTGTGTGTGTACACTACTGGCTCGATGCATGAAATTCATGCACATTAAAAGGGAATTAGAGCCAGAACCGGTTTGGCTCAGTGGATAGAGCATCAGCCTGAGGACTGAGGGATCCCAGGTTCAATTCCGGTCAAGGGCATGTACCTTGGTTGCGGGAACAACCCCAATGGGGGGTGTGCAGGAGGCAGCTGATGGATGTTTCTAACTATCTCTCTCCCTTCAATAAAATACATTTTTTTTAAAAGGGAATTAGAGGAAATATTTTAATATTGCTATTTGCCCTTTGTCTATAATCGAAGTGTCAGAGATGAAGAAAATGAGTAAAATATATATAAATATATGAATTAATAAACAATAAAATGATACACAGTGTTTCTCCGAAAATAAGACATCCTCCGAAAATAAGACCTAGCGCATGGAAAGATAAGATATCCCCTGAAAATAAGACCTAGCGCAACTTTGGGAGAAAAAAATATAAGACACTGTCTTATTTTCGGGGAAACGGTAACAATACATAAAAAATAATAAAAACATGAAAACAACAAAAACATGGTGTAAAAATAACATTGATGAAAACAATGACTGATAAAGTGATTAAACTTATTCCAATTTCTCCCTGTACACCACAGTAAGAGTGGAAACACCCAGAGTGCTTGAGACATTTCCCTTGTGATGAAGTATTTACAACTTTAACATCACATGCTCTTCAAACTCGAGAGAAAGCAACTTATAACTGATCATGTGTGAAAATGGCTCAGGTGGGAATATTCCTATTCTGCCTATAGTTTGTCCTTGTGATTTACTAATTAATAGTCATCGCAAATGCTGGCATCACGGGAAACTGTCTCCAAATCAGTTTAAATGGGAGGCCAGTGTCAGATGGGACAAATCAATTCTTGGACTCAGAACAATCTCTCCTCCCACAGATCATGTTAATACTTCAGCTTCGATAAAGTTAGATTGTAATCCTTTGGTAATAAATATAGTACCATTACAAAGACCCCATTTACTGTTTAGATTTCTCAATAGCATGATGATTGCACCCACTTTCAATTTTAATTTATGACAGCATCCCCGGAGGAGTAATCCTAGTAAGAAATTCAATGGGAAAATTTCCTTTGCAGCAGCATCTGTTGAGTCAATGGAATCATCACTCAAATATGAAAATCTCTATAGAGTACATCCAAAATTTCTTCATTTAATTTTTGAATGTGCTCATTTTTTGGACAAAAATCACATGTTTAGATATATTTTTAATATTATCTATAGTATACTATTTCCAAAGGTAGCTTCAATAATAGATCCGTTACAAATCATTTCACGGGGGATTTCAACAATATCCATTCCTAAATGAAAACTGTTACCAAGTTTTCCATCTCCAAATTTTACTAACCATCCACTGTAAGCAGACTCCTCTGATCTCATTTGTTTTAAGAGGCAACTGTCTGAAACATCCCCAAACACTACGGTACTTTAAACCCATCTATACTATAGCGATCGCATAGCACGAGGCACAACCCAGAGACACTGTGGAAACTCCCCTCTGAGAAGGAGAACTTTCCCACCAAATGCAACGTTAAAATCCATAATTTCTCTTAGTGATCTGTCTATGGCGTTCACAGCATGACTGGATGCCACGGTGCATTCATCATTAATGAGAAGTTGGGCCTTCTTAAAGGTTTTAGCCACTTCACTCTTTATATCAAGTCTAGAAGTGGAAGTTTCATTTAATGGAATTGGCAATTTATATTAGGAATACAAAGTAAATTTGCAGCGATTCCTGTAGACACTGTGGGTAAAAGGGTACTACCATGACCTCTAATATAATGTACTAAAACTTTACAGCCCTAACCGGTTTGGCTCAGTGGATAGAGCATCGGCCTGTGGACTGAAATCCAGGTTCGATTCCGGTCAAGGGCATGTACTTTGGTTGTGGGCACATTCCCAGTGGGGGGTGTGCAGGAGGCAGCCAATCGATGTTTCTCATCGATGTTTCTATCTCCCTCCCTCTCTTCCTCTCTGTAAAAAAATAAAATAAAATGTATTTTTTAAAACTTGATAATTACCACCTGGACCATCCATGAAAAAGCATTTGGGGTATGCAGTTTGATCTTAGAGTCAGAAAGGGTGCCAGCTGTTCATCAGAGAATTTATCAAAACCTGTGCCTGTTGCTGCTCGTATGATTCATCACACGTATTTGTAGTAATTCATGAAGGGTAGTCTGGAAATTTGAAATGCGAACATCTCATTCCATGCAATGTGAATACCTCTTGAATTTTGGTAAGGGCATGCATTTCACCATTTACACAGACACCTTTTCTTCGGAGGGATTTGGGCACGGCCATCTTGTGTTATGGGAACCCCGCCTCTGCTGTGGGTGCTGCCATCTTGTGATGGCGTGATTGTCAATTTGCATATTCCCTCTTTATTTGGTAAGAAAATATATATATGTCTATCTTTTTTAAATCCCCTAGACGAGTGGTCGGCAAATTCATTAGACAACAGAGCCAAATATCAACAGTACGACTGAACTTTCTTTTGAGAGCCACTTTTTAAAAACTATAGAGGTACATTGTTATTACCTTAATTAGGGGACTCCTTCAACCGCACTGTACATGCACGCCCGCACGTGGTGTTTAGTGGAAGAGCCACACTCAAGGGGCCAAAGAGTTGCCTGTGGCTCGGGAGCCGCAGTTTGCTGACCACTGGCCTGGAGTCTAGGGCCTGGACCATCGCACAGATTGGGACTGAAGAGCGTGCAGTTCCCACGGTCTCCCTGGGGTGTCAGGAGGACGTGGCCCCTCTATTCCCATGGAACCCGCTGGGCAGCGCTCCCCTCGGTGGGTTGCGCAGGTCCCCCCCCCCACCCCCCGTGGATTGCATGGGTGCCTCCCCCGCGCTGGGAGATTGCATGGGTCCCTCGGCCGGTGGGGGGGGAGGGGAACAGAGTGTTTCCGTAGCTAAAAACTGGCACAGAGACGCTGGTCCCAATGCCCGCACCGGGCCTTCATTCAGACAGGCCGGGTCCATCAGGCCTTCGTCTACGAGGCCCAGCCGGCCCAGCCTAGGGGACAGGGATGCTGGGCACCGGCCCCAGCAGCAGCAGGGGGATGTGCTCGGGCTCCCCGCGGCCCCGCAGGCAGCGCCCCCAGGCCGCCAGGCGCCGCAGCAGCCGCAGCAGCCCCGGCCGCACGCACCCCGCTCCGCGGCCACCTCCCCGGCCGCGTCCGCCTGCGGGCGCCCCGCAGCAGCCGCCGCCACAGCCCGCAGCCCGGCCGCTTCCCCAGGGCCTGGGGGCCGCCCGCCGCCGGCTCCCTGTGCCCCGGGCCCCGCGGAGGGCGAGGGCGGCCGGGCAGGGGGCCCCGGGGCCGAGTGTCCAGCATCGCCATCCTGCAGCCTCTCCGGGCGCGGGGACGGACGGGACCAAGTCTCAGCGACGGGAACGGACAGTCCGATCGCAAAGGCCTCCCGGACTCCACGTGGCTCCGGCCTCGGGTCCCTTTCTGCCTCCTCCGGGATGGATGCGCCCAGGCCCAGCCACAGGCCAAGGTTGCCAAGGTAACGCGGCCACAAACTCACAATGCCCAGCGGAGCTGTGACCTCACAGGGCCCAGCGGAGCTGTGACCTCACAGGGCCCAGGGCAGTGGGCCCCTCCAGGTGAACACAGAACCCTCAGACCCACAGCGCCCGAGGACACCAGGGTGCAGAGTCTCACACACGTCCCGACCACAGACCCCTCAGCCCGGGGGCTGGGTCACTTTCCACATGACCCCACACAGGTGACGTGGCACCACCGCCCACCACTGACCTGCGGCCTGCGAAACACTGAGCAATCCCTCCCGGACAGACCAACCCCGAGCGTCTCCTGGACAGACGGACCCCGAACGTCTGCCGGAGGGACCGGCCCCGAGCGTCCCCTGGACAGACCAGCCCCGATCGTCTGCCAGAGGGACCGGCCCCGAGCGTCTTCCTCCCGGACATACGGGCCCAGAGCGTCTGCCAGACAGACCGTTTGGGGTGTGTGTGGTTGGGGCATTTAAATAAAAAAGCAAGCCTCTTTTGTCCTGCTCCTTTATGTACTGTTTTTGCACTAGTCAATTTTCTCAAAGTAAGAAAAGCTGAAGATCACAACAGCCACAGGCTTATTAGCTCCCATTTCCCATAAGTTTTGCAGCCCGCAGGCTGGTGGGCAGGCTCTGCAGTGAGTGGCCTGTGACTGAATCCTGCCTCTGACCTTTCCAGCTGCCACTGGGCAAGTCACTCAGCCCCTCAGCACCTCGGTGCGCGCACCTGAGGAGCTGAGAGAGCGCTCTCCTGCCTGAGGGTGCGGCAGACGGGGCGCACAGGGAGGGTGCACAGCGTACACTGTTATCACACACTCTCCACAGCGCCCAGCGCAACCACCGAGCCTCCTGAAGTCTAAAGAGGCAAAGCCATTCCCTGCGAGGGCGGAGCGCCTAAGTGAGGGAGACAGGGTTTGAACCCAGGACATTAAGTGACGATGCTGACGCTGACCCTTCAACTCTTCGCCTGACCGAATGGTGACCCTCCAGTCGACCTCGCGCCCTGTCCACAGGTGGGGTCAGCGTTCGGTATCTGTGGGGACCCTCGATGGCAAACACAACCCGCCGTCCGGCCCTTATTTCTAACAGCTATTTAAATGTCACATGACTTGGTGGGAGCCTTCCCGTCATCATCACCCCGAGCACACCCCTTCCCCTTCCGGGTGGTGGGACTGTGCAGAGCCGACCCCGCCAGCCTGCCCCTTTAAGAAGGCTTTCTGTTCTATTTGCCCCTTCCCCCTCTCCCCGGGGCCCCTGGTATGCAGGCTGTGCTTCCTGCCTCCGGGCCAGAGCCAAGGGCAAGGCAGGTCCTGGCAGACTGGCTGGGAAAGAGTTGGGGATCCCTGTGGGCCGTTATGTGCATGTTCAGTGCGAGGAGGAGCAGCCGAAGGTGCCAGTGCCCTGCAGCCTGTGCTCCGGGCAGGCCTGAGGCGGGAGGGGCAGGGGGAGCCTGCTGCTGAGCAGATGCAGCCACCTGACAGCCTGCACCTGGGCCCTCCCTCCATCGGGGGAGGTCAAGGCTGCCAGGACGCTGGGGGCCCTGGAAATAATCGCCCTCCTCCTGGGCCCGTGTTCCGGGCGGAGTGCGGGGGCTCCGCCAGGACTCAGCTCCAGGTCAGGCCCGGCCCCGCAGCCGGTGAGTGTGGACACGGTGCCCGGGACACCCACACGCTGTGAGCGTGGACACGGAGCCCGGGACACCCACACGCTGTGAGCGTGGACACGGAGCCCGGGACACCCACACGCTGTGAGCGTGGACACGGTGCCCAGGGCACTCACACGCTGTGAGCGTGGACACGGTGCCCGGGACACCCACACGCTGTGAGCGTGGACACGGTGCCCAGGGCACACACACGCTGTGAGCGTGGACACGGAGCCCAGGACACCCACACGCTGTGAGCGTGGACACGGTGCCCGGGACACCCACACGCTGTGAGCGTGGACACGGAGCCCAGGACACCCACACGCTGTGAGCATGGACACGGATCCCGGGGCGCCCACACGCTGTGAGCGTGGACACGGAGCCCAGGACACCCACACGCTGTGAGCGTGGACACGGAGCCCGGGGCACCCACACGCTGTGAGCGTGGACACGGAGCCCGGGGCACTCACACGCTGTGAGCGTGGACACGGATCCCGGGACACCCACACGCTGTGAGCGTGGACACGGAGCCCGGGGCACCCACACGCTGTGAGCGTGGACACGGAGCCCGGGGCACTCACACGCTGTGAGCGTGGACACGGATCCCGGGACACCCACACGCTGTGAGCGTGGACACGGTGCCCGGGGCACCCACACGCTGTGAGCGTGGACACGGTGCCTGGGACACCCACACGCTGTGAGCGTGGACACGGTGCCCGGGGCACTCACACGCTGTGAGCGTGGACATGGTACCCGGGACACCCACACGCTGTGAGCGTGGACACGGTGCCCGGGACACCCACACGCTGTGAGCGTGGACACGGTGCCCGGGGCACCCACACGCTGTGAGCGTGGACACGGTGCCCGGGGCACTCACATGCTTCCTGAATGGCTCTCTGCCCGTTAAGAGCTGAGCAGTGCCCGCCCCCCTAAAGGCGTCCTGTGGCGCCCTGAGCCCTCGCACCCGGAGCGGCTGTGTGTGAGACAGGCCCAGCGGCAGTTCCGTCCCCGTGAGGCCATGAGGACGGCCCGGTCCAGGGTGACCGGAGCCCGGATGGGCCATCAGGACACGGCACAGAGCAAGGTCCTGTGAGCCTCCGGGAGGGAGCCAGAGAGAGGCCTCCGAGAAGCCAGGCCCCGGCACCTGACCTTGACTTCCAGCTGCAGAGCCGGGAGGGACGCTGGGTGGTGGTCTGGCCCCGCCTGGCATTTTGTCCGGCCGGCCCGGAGCACGCACACGGCGGCCGCACTCTGCCTCTCACTCCTTCGGCCCAAAGCCCCCTCGGACCCCGCGGTTCTCCATTCTCCAGACACCGGGAGGCACTGCCCCTCTCCGGCCACCGGGGTCCCCAGGCCACCAGCCAAGGTCAAAGGTCCAGGCTACCCAGCCGCCTGGCTCAGAGACGCCCGTCACCAAACAGCTGTTCAGTCCTCTGAGGGCCCTGGGCCCAAGGTTGCCGGATAAAACACAGGAGACCCAGTAAGCCTGCATTTCAGATAAACAACAATAACGTTTTCAGTGGGAGCATATCCCAAATAGTGCATGGGTATACTAAAAGTTCATTTATCAGAATTCCAAATTTATCTGGACATCCTATATACAATCTCTTACTATGTTCTTACTGATTTAAAAAATATATATTTTATTGATTTTCCATAGAGAGGAAAGGAGAGGGATAGAGAGCTAGAAACGTGGATGAGAAAAAAACATCTCTCCACTGAGCCAAACAGGCTTCGGCTGTTTTTACTGATTTTTAAAAAATATATATATTTTATTGATTTTTTTATAGAGAGAAAGGGAGAGAGATAGAGAGCTAGAAACATCGATGAGAGAGAAACATCGACCAGCTGCCTCTTGCACACCCCCTACCGGGGATGTGTCCGCAACCAATGCACATGCCCTTGACTGGAATCGAACCTGGGACCTTTCAGTCCGCAGACCGACGCTCTATCCATTGAGCCAAACCGGTTTCGGCAAAATGTTTTTTGTTTTTTTTTTAAAATATATTTTATTGATTTTTTACAGAGAGGAAGGGAGAGAGAGAGTTAGAAACATCGATGAGAGAGAGTCATCGATCAGCTGCCTCTTGCACACCCCCTACTGGGGATATGCCCTCAACTAAGGTACATGCCCCTGACTGGAATCGAACCCGGGATCCTTCAGTCCACAGGCTGACGCTCTATCCACTGAGCCAAACCTGTTTCGGCTCTCCCGCCGGGATTTTAAGCGGCAGCAGGTTTGGACACAGCGCTTGGTGCCCTCAAAGCCCAGAAAAGAAGAAACAGCATCATCTGAGCACTCGCTTTGGGGTCACAGAGACCTGACCCGGAACAGCAATGTGGCCTCGATAGGTTAGGGCCCTCTCGTCCCAGCCCAGGACCTGTTTCCCCGGCCCCCCCCCCCCCCACTCCCAGCCTGAGGAGCACAGGAGACAAAGCAGGCAGGGCCTGTCCCCAACTCCTGCTCAGGGACACCCCCCTCTGCTCAGGGACCCCCCCCCTCCCGCTCTGGGACCCCCCCTCCCGCTCTGGGACCCTCCCCGATTCTGTGGCTCACCCAGCCCCGCCCTGACAGCCCGGGGGCTCCGAAGGGGGGCCCTGACCAGCCCGGAGCTCCCCGCCCGGACCCTCTCCCAGGAAAAGGCTCGTGCAGATCGGGGAGACGGAGCAGATGGCTGTGGGTGGGGCGGTAGGAGCGGTGAAGGTCAGCGAGCTCAGGAGGAGCGAGCACACGCCCAGGGACCCTGCCCAGGAGGCAGTTCTGTCCCCTCTGCAGCCTGTCCCTCCCCGTCTCAGCCACCTGCTCCCAGGCGGCCAGGGGCGGGGAGGGGCCGCCCCCTCAGTCCTGCCAGGCTGGGGTGGCACCACCCCCTGGGTGTGAACGGGGTATTTGTGAGCAGAGGCGTGAGCGGGGAGACTACGCCCCCAGGGCCCCGCCGGCCACTCCCCGGATAGCTGACCCGGAGCAGGTGTGGGGTTTGAACCACAGAACAGACTCCGCCTTCTCTCTCGGTGGAGCTGCCCTCATTCTGGGACCCGGGTCCACAAGGTGACCCTCCGAACCGCTCCTTTTGTAAGGACACACGTCCTCCCCGATGGTTTGCGGTGAAACGCCGATTCCAGAAACGCGTCCTGGGACAGGCCGGCTCCGGATCAGGGAGTGAACTCGCTCCGAGGACCGGGGGCAGGTGCACCCGCACATGTGTGTGCGCTGCTCCATGACCCTGCAGGGCAGGCTCCTCTGTCACGGCCACGGAACTGTCCGTGCAGCCTGTTCTCGGGGCCTCCGAGGGGCCCCCCAAAACCACGGCCTGGGGAACAGCATTCTCCCCAAGGTTTCTGCAACTGATCAATTCCAATTCCTCTTCCCACGTGGCCACACCTGTGGCCAAGCGGAATTTACAAATTAGGCCCAGTGAGCAATTAACAATCATAACAGAAACAAAAATCATAACCTACTGTAATAACAGTTATGAGCCAGGGGGCTCTCTCTCAAAATATCTCCGTGTCCTGGCTCCCCTTCTTCCTGGGATGTGAGACGGTGCAATGCCTACGTGACGAGATAAGGGAGGTGCTCAGAGTGGCACGCGATGGTAACATTTGCCAACTGTTTATTTCTGGAACCTTCCACTTAATATTTTTTTAAAGTATATTTTATTGATTTTTTTTACAGAGAGGAAGAGAGAGGGATAGAGCGTTAGAAACATCAATGAGAGAGAAACATCGACCAGCTGCCTCCTGCACACCCACCACCAGGAATGTGCCCGCAACCAGGGTACATGCCCTTGACCGGAATCGTATCTGGGCCCCTTCAGTCCGCAGGCCGACGCTCTATCCACCGAGCCACACCGGTTTTGGCGCACTTAAAATTTTAAAATATATTTTTATTTCAGAGAGGAAGGTAGAGGGTTGAGAGCGACAGATACATCAACGATGAGAGAGAATCATTGATCGGCTGCCCTCTGCACGCCCCCTGCTGGGGATTGCAACCCAGGCGTGTGCCCTAGACAGGAATCGAACCAGGACCTTCCAGGACGCGGGCCAGTGACCTGTCCACTGAGCCACACCATGGAGGGCCACTGATATTCCTGAGCTGCAGCTGACCGGGGGCGACGGAGCCGCAGAGAGCAGAGCTGGGGCCGAGGGAGCGGCTGTGCTGCCCGCGCTGCCATGTGCAGCTCAGAGGGGAGCCGGGCGAGGGCCGCGGGGAACGCCCCGGCGTTAACACCATCGGCGCCCTCACCGCCATCGCCTTCCTTCCTGGCTCTCACTCTACACACGATCGCATGCCAGCCTCAGCTCAGGCCTCTGAGGTCGACAGACACAGCGCCCCTTCACAGGGGACATTGCTGCTGAAGGCTCTTTGGCCGAGCAGAAGGGACAGGCCACGCCAGGGGGGCGTGGGGACAGCACCGTCCGGGAATCCGCTGGGAATCTGGTTTCCCTCCCAGATGGGGGATCAGCGAGGGGAGAGGGGCTGGGAGGTTCAAAGCGGACAGACATGGGGCTTTAGGAGGAAAGGGAAGACAAGACCCACAGCGGGGTGCTCTGGCCGGAACAGGAAGGCCTGGCCACGGAGACAGGGAGCCGAGGGAAGGGACGAGGGGGCCGGGCAGCCTTCCCCAGGGCCTGCGGACCGCCCCGCCGCCGGCTCCCTGTGCCCCGGGCCCCACGGAGGGCGAGGGCGGCCGGGCAGGGGGCCCCGGGGCCGAGTGTCCAGCATCGCCATCCTGCAGGCTCTCCGGGCACTGGGACGGACGGGACCAAGTCTCAGCGACGGGAACGGACAGTCCGGTCGCAAAGGCCTCCCGGACTCCACGTGGCTCCAGCCTCCGGTCCCTTTCTGCCTCCTCCGGGATGGATGCGCCCAGGCCCAGCCACAGGTCAAGGTTGCCAAGGAAATACAGCCGTGAACTCACAATGCCCAGAGAAGCTGTGACCTCACAGAGCCCAGCGGAGCTGTGACCTCACAGGGCCCAGAGAAGCTGTGACCTCACAGAGCCCAGCGGAGCTGTGACCTCACAGGGCCCAGAGCAGTGGGCTCCAATGGCAAACACAGAACGCTCAGAACCCAAGTGCCCGAGGATATCAGGTTGCGACCATAGACCCCTCAGCACAGGAGCTGGGTCACTTTCGGACATGACCCCCCACAGGTGACATAGCACCAACAGACACCACTCACTTGCACACAGTGAAACTCTGAGCGTCTCACTCCCGGACAGAACAAACCTGAGCGTCTCCTGGACAGAGTGGCCCCGATCATATGAGAGAGGAACCGTCCTGGAGCGTGTATCCTGGACAGACAGGCCCCGATTTGGCCAGCCAGCGGGACCTGCCAGGTCAATCGTCTCCTGGACAGACCGGCCCCGATTTGGCCTGCCAGCGGGACCGGCCCCCTCAAGCGTCTCCTGGACAGACCGGCCCCGATTTGGCCTGCCAGCGGGACCGGCCCCCTCAAGCGTCTCCTGGACAGACCGGCCCCGATTTGGCCTGCCAGCGGGACCTGCCCCCTCAAGCGTCTCCTGGACAGACCGGCCCCGATTTGGCCTGCCAGCGGGACCGGCCCCCTCAAGCGTCTCCTGGACAGACCGGCCCCGATTTGGCCTGCCAGCGGGACCTGCCCGCGAAAGCGTCTCCTGGACAGACCGGCCCCGATTTGGCCTGCCAGAGGGACCTGCCAGGTCAATCGTCTCCTGGACAGACCGGCCCCGATTTGGCCTGCCAGCGGGACCTGCCCCCTCAAGCGTCTCCTGGACAGACCGGCCCCGATTTGGCCTGCCAGCGGGACCTGCCCCCTCTAGCGTCTCCTGGACAGACCGGCCCCGATTTGGCCTGCCAGCGGGACCGGCCCCCTCAAGCGTCTCCTGGACAGACCGGCCCCGATTTGGCCTGCCAGCGGGACCGGCCCCCTCAAGCGTCTCCTGGACAGACCGGCCCCGATTTGGCCTGCCAGCGGGACCTGGCCGCGAAAGCGTCTCCTGGACAGACCGGCCCCGATTTGGCCTGCCAGCGGGACCTGCCCGCGAAAGCGTCTCCTGGACAGACCGGCCCCGATTTGGCCTGCCAGCGGGACCTGCCCCCTCAGGCGTCTCCTGGACAGACCGGCCCCGATTTGGCCTGCCAGCGGGACCTGCCCCCTCAGGCGTCTCCTGGACAGACCGGCCCCGATTGGGCCTGCCAGCGGGACCTGCCCCCGCAGGCGTCTCCTGGACAGACCGGCCCCGATTGGGCCTGCCAGCGGGACCTGCCCCCGCAGGCGTCTCCTGGACAGACCGGCCCTGATTGGGCCTGCCAGCGGGACCTGCCCCCGCAGGCGTTTCCTGGACAGACCGGCCCCGATTGGGCCTGCCAGCGGGACCTGCCCGCGAAAGCGTCTCCTGGACAGACTGGCCCCGATCATCTGCCAGCTGGACCCTAATAGAAAGGGTCTCCTGGGAACTCTCAGGGAATGTAATGAAGGGTCCGCTGGACAGGATTTCCTTACCAAGTGGCCAGAACTACTGCAGTGGAGGCAACTTCTCCCAGAGCTACGGCCTCGAGGGAAGGCTGCGCCATCTTACCACGAAAGGAGTATCTTCTCTACGGCCTGGAAAACCCTCAGCGCAGGAGTCTATCGTGTAGCTGTGACCCCCCAACCGGTACAAACGCATGGATTCAATGGAGTTCTTCAATCACCCAAGGAAAGATAGAACCCCACATAACCAGACATCCTGAAAAGAGAGACCATGGGGAGACAGAGAAATAGCCCACACCTGAAAGAAAAGCAGGTATCACCAGAAAAGGAAGTAAACGAGTCAGAGGCAAACTGCCTACCAGAACAAGAATTCAGAGTAATGATCATAGGATGACTAAAAGGAATGGAAGAGAAATTTTACAATAACCAAGAAAAAATGAGGGAGAATCATGTGGAATTGAAGAAGAACCATGAGGAATTGAAGAAGAACCATGAGGAATTGAACAAGAACCAACGTAAATTGAAATAGAACCAAGAGGAATTGAAGAAGAACCAAGAAAAAATGAAAAATTACATCGCTACCATGAAGAACTCAATAGAAAGCATCAAGGGTAGACTAGATGAAGCAGAGAACAGCATCACTGAGCTAGACAACAAGATGGAAAAAATACCCAATTAGAGCAGCTTCTAGAAAAAAAAGATTAAAAAGCAGTAGGAGAGCCTACAGGAGCTTTTGGACAATACAAAACAAAATACTATTCGAATAATAGGGGTTCCAGAAGGACAGGAAACTGAGGTAGACATGGAAAAAGTATTTCAAGAAATAATGACAGAAAACTTTCCTGAGATAGAAAAATCCAATACAAATCCAAGATGCTCACAGAGTCCCAAGCAAAATAAATCCCAGAAGACAGATGCCAAGGCACATTATAATTAAATTGGCAAACAACAACGACAAAATAAGAATCTTAAAAGCAGCCAGAGAAAGACAGAAAGTTACATACAAAGGAACCCCCATCAGTCTAGCAACTGATTTCGAACAGAAACATATCAGGCCAGAAGGGAATGGGATGAAATATTCAAAGTCATGCAAAGGAAGGGTCTGAATCCAAAAATACTGTACCCAGCAAGGCTATCAATCAAAATTGAAGGGGAAATCAGGAGCTTCACAGACAAAAAAAGACTGAAGGAATTTGTCTCCACCAAACCAGCGATGCAAGAAATGCTAAAGGGTCTACTTTAAAAATAAAGAAATAGGAAGTGAAGAAGGAACACGGTATAGAATAAAAATGGCGTCAAATGAGTACCTATCAATAATAACCTTAAATGTAAATGGATTAAGTGCTCCAATCAAAAGACATAGGGTGTCAGATTGGATAAGAAAACAAGACCCATACATCTGTTGTCTACAAGAAACCCACCTCAAAAAAAAAGATGCACACAGACTGAGGGTGAAGGGACGGAAAAAAGTTTTCTAGGCAAATGGAAATGAAAAAAAAGCTGGGATAGCAATACTTATATCTGACAAATTAGATCTCAGAGTGAAGGACATAACAAGAGATAATGAAGGCCACTTCATAATACTAAAGGAACAATCCAACAAGAAGAAATAACCATGGTAAATATATATGCACCCAATACAGGAGGACCCAAATACATAAAAAAAAAAAAAAAAAAAAAAAAAAACCTGCTGGAGGACATTAAGGGAGAGATTAATAGCAATACAATCATAGTAGGAGATTTTAACACCCACTGTCACCCTTCAACAAATCATCTAAACAAAAAATCATCAAAGAAATATCAATACTAAATGACTCACTAGACCAAATGGAATTAATTGACATCTTCAGAACATTCCACCCCAAAGCCACAGAATATACATTCTTCTCAAGTGCACATGGGACATTCTCAAAGATAGACCATATTTGGGACATAGGCAAAGTCTCTTCAAATTCAAGAAGATAGAAATCATATCAAGCACCTTCTCAGATCATAATGGCATAAAACTGGAAATTAACTACAATAAAAATAATCCAAATAAATCAAAAACATGGAGACTATACAGCATAGAGACTAAACAGCATGCTATTAAACAAGGACTGGGTTACCAGAGAAATCAAAGAAGAAATTAAAAACATCCTGGAAACAAATGACAATGAAAACACAACAATCCAAAAATCTATGGTACACAGCAAAAGCAGTTTTGAGAGGGAATTTCATATCCTTACAAGCCTATTGTAAAAAACTAGAAAAAATGGTAACAAATGATCTAACTCTACAACTCAAAGAGTTAGAAAAAGAGCAACAAGAAAAGCCCAGTGTAAGCAGAAGGAAGGAAATAACAAAAATCAGAGCAGAGATAAATAATATAGAGACCAAAGAAACAATACATAAGATCAACAAAACCAAGAGCTGGTTCTTTGAAAGGATAAACAAGATTGATGAACCTCTAGCCAGGCTAACCAAGAAACAAAGAGAGAGGACCCAAATAAATAAGATCAGAAATGAAAGAGGTGAAATAACAACAGACCCCGCCGAAATACAACGGATTGTTACAAAATACTACGAACAATCTATTCCAACAAACTGAACAACCTGGAGGAAATGGACATATTCCTAGAAAAATACAAACTTCCAAAACTCAATCAGGAAGAATCTAAAAATCTCAGTAGACCAGTGACTTGGGAAGAAATTGAAACAGTCATCAAAAAGCTTCCAGCAAACAAAAGCCCAGGGCCAGATGGCTTCACAGGAGAGTTTTACCAAACATTCAAGGAAGAACTAAAACCTATCCTCCTCCAGACTATTCCAAAAAAATCCAAGAGGAAGGAACACTTCCAAGCTCATTCTATGAAGCCAGCATCACCCTAATACCAAAAACAGACAAAGACAACAAAGAGAATTACAGGCCAATATCCCTCATGAACATAGATGCCAAAATCCTCAACAAAATTCTAGCAAATCGGCTCCAGCAGAACATCACAAAGATCATACACCATGACCAAGCAGGATTTATTCCAGGAATGCAAGGATGGTACAATATCCGCAAATCAATAAACGTGATACATCAAATAAACAAATTGAAAGATAAAAATCATATAGCCATATCAATTGATGCAGAAAAAGCATTTGATAAAATCCAACACCCTTTCCTGATAAAAACTCTTAACAAGGTATGAGTACAAGGATCATACCTCAACATAATAAAAGCTATATATGATAAACCCACAGCCAACATTACACTCAGTGGGCAAAAACTAAAACCATTTCCCCTAAGAACAGGAATAAGACAGGGATGCCCACTCTCGCCACTCCTGTTTGACATATTACTGGAAGTACTAGCATTTCAATTAGACAAGAGGAGGAAATAAAAGGCATCCAAATTGGAAAAGAAGAAGTAAAGTTATCCCTATTTGCAGATGACATGATATTGTACATAAAAAACCCAAAAGACTCCATTTAAAAACTAATTGCCTTAATAAATGAATTTGGCAATGTATTATAGCAGGATACAAAATTAATGCCAAGAAATCCATGGCTTTTCTATACACCAACAGCGAAACTACAGAAACAGAGACTAAAAATGTAATTCCATTTACCATCGCACCAAAAAAATTAAGATACCTAGGAATAAATTTAACTAAGGAAGTAAAGGACCTATATGCGGAAAACTACACGACACTGAAAAAAGAGATAGAGGAAGATGTAAAGAGATGGAAGAACATTCATGTTCATGGATTGGTAGAATCAACATCATCAAAATGTCCATACTTCCTAAAGCAATCTATAGGTTCAATGCACTCCCCATTAAAATATCAACGGCATATTTCACTGACCTTGAAAGAACTCTCCAAAAGTTCATTTGGAACAATAAAAGACCCCAAATAGCCACAGCAATCCTGAGAAAGAAGAGTAAAGCAGGAGGAATCTCAATACCAGACTTCAAACTGTATTACAAAGCCACTGTTCTCAAAACAGCCTGGTACTGGCACAAGAATAGACATATAGATCAATGGAATAGAATCAACAACCCAGATATCAACCCAAATCACTATGCTCAATTCATATTTGACAAAGGAGGCACGAATATACAATGGAGTCAAGGCAGTCTCTTCAATAAATGGTGTTGGGAAAATTGGACAGACACATGCAAAAGAATGAAACTAGATCACCAACTTACACCATTCATAAAAATAAACTCAAAAAGGATACAGGACTTAAACATCAGACAAGAGACCATAAAAATACTAGAAGCATCCACAGGCAGCAAAATCTCAGACGTATGCCAAAAGAACTTCTTCACTGATACTGCCCCTAGGGCAATGGAAGCTAAAGAGAAAATAAACAAATGGGACTACATCAAAATAAAAAGCTTTTTTTACAGCAAAAGAAACCATAAACAAAACAACAAGAAAGCCCAGGGTGTGAGAGAACATATTTGCAAATAATACCACTGATAAAGGTTTAATCTCCAACATCTACAGACAGCTTATACAAATAAATAAAAGGAAGATGAATGATCCAATTAAAAAATGGGCAATGGACCTAAATAGAATATTTTCAAAAGAAGACAGAAGAAAGGCCAAAAGGCACATGAAAACAAGCTCAAAGTCGCTAATTGTCCGAGAGATGCAAATCAAAACAACAATGCGGTACCATCTCACACCTGTCAGAACGGCCAACATCAACAAATCAACAAACGACAAGAGTTGGCGAGGTTGCGGAGAAAAAGGAACCCTCGTGCACTGCTGGTGGGAATGCAGACTGGTGCAACCACTGTGGAGAACAGTGTGGAGTTTCCTCAAAAAACTGAAAATGGAACTCCCATTTGACCCAGTAATCCCACTTCTAGGAATATACCCCAAGAAACTAGAAACACCAATCAGAAAGGATATATGCACCCCTATGTTCATAGCAGCACAATCTACAATAGCCAGAATTTGGAAACAGCCTAGGTGCCCGTCAGCAGATGATTGGATCCAAAAACTATGGTACATCTACACAATGGAATACTATGCTGCCATAAAAAAGAAGGAATTCTCATCATTTGCAGCAGCCTGGATGGAATTGGAGAGCATCATGCTGAGTGAAATAAGCCAGTCAATGAAAGAGAAACACCACATGACCTCACTCATTTATGGATAATAAAGAACATTATAAACTGATGAACTAAAAGATAGATATAGAGACAGTAAAGCAATAGGCAGACTGTCAAATTACAGTGGGGAGGGGAGGAAGATCTGGGGGAGATAATAGATCAACCGAAGGACTTGTATACATGCATATAAGTACAACCAATGGACATAAAACTCTGGGGAGGGAGGGTATGTATGGGAGGAAGGGAGGGGGACAAAAAAATTAAAAAAAAATCAATAAAATATATTTTAAAAAAAAAATAAAAAAAAATAAAAAGAAAGCGTCTCCTGGACAGACCGGCCCTGATCGTCTGTCAGCGTCACCAGCCCCTCATGCATCTCCTGGACAGACCGGCTCCGATTGTCTGCCAGAGAGACCGGCCCCGAGCGTCTCCTGGACTGACCGGCCCCGAGCGTCTCCCTCCCGGACAGACCGGCCTGAGCGTCTCCTGGACAGACCTGCCCTGAGCGTCTTTCGGACAGACCAGCCTCGAACGTCTCCCTCCCGGACAGACCAGCCTGAGCGTCTCCCGGACAGTCCTGCCCTGAGCATCTGCCGGACAGATCGACCCCGATCATCTGCCAATCAGACCGGTCCCAAGCGTCTCCCTCCGGGACAGACCAGCATGAACTTCTCCCGGACAGACCGGCCCTGAGCGACTTCCAATCAGACCAGCCCCAAGCATCTCCCCCCTGGACAGACCAGCTTTGAGCGTCTGCTGGACAGACTGGCCTGAGTGTCTACCAGAGAGACCGGTCCGGAGCGTCTCTCTCTCGGAAAAGCCAGCCCCGAGCGTCTCCTGGACAGAATGGCCCTAAGCGTCTCCCTCCCGGACAGACCAGCCCAGAGCATCTGCCAATCAGACTGGCCCCAATCGTCTCCCTCCTGGACAGACCGGCTTGAGCATCTCCCGGAGAGAACGGCCTTGAGCGTCTGTCGGACAGACAAGCCCTGATCGTCTCTTGGACAGACCGGCCCCAAAGGTCTCCCTCCCGGACAGACCGGCCTGAGAGTCACCCAGACAGACCGGCCCTGAACGTCTCCCTACCGGACAGACCAGCCCCAAGTGTCTCCTTCCTGGACAGAGCGGCCCCCAGCGTCTCCCAGACAGACCAGCACTGAGCGTCTCCCAGACAGACCAGCATCAGTTTGGGGCTCTGGTTTTGCGTCCAGGTTGTGTGCCCCGGAGCCTCCAATCTTGTTAACTGGTCTCAGGGGTACCCTATTTTTTTTCCCCTCTCAATAGGAAACCAGAGTTTCAGGAAAGATCTCAAAGATTCTCCTCCTTTTCAGATTGGGATTGAATATTTTCAATAACTTTTTTTCTGGTCACAAACATAAGATGTTTAGGTTGTGTGTGGTTGGGGTATTGAAATAAAAAAGCAAGCCTCTTTTGTCCTGCTCCTTTATGCCCAGGGCACTGACATGCTGTGAGCATGGACACGGATCCCGGGGCACTCACATGCTTCCTGAATGGCTCTCTGCCCGTTAAGAGCTGAGCAGTGCCCGCCCCCCTAAAGGCGTCCTGTGGCGCCCTGAGCCCTCGCACCCGGAGCGGCTGTGTGAGAGACAGGCCCCAAAGGCAGTTCCGTCCCCGTGAGGCCATGAGGGCGGCCCGGTCCAGGGTGACCGGAGCCCGGATGGGCCATCAGGACACGGCACAGAGCAAGGTCCTGTGAGCCTCCGGGAGGGAGCCAGAGAGAGGCCTCCGAGAAGCTAGGCCCCGGCACCGTGACCTTGACTTCCAGCTGCAGAGCCGGGAGGGACGCTGGGTGGTGGTCTGGCCCCGCCTGGCATTTTGTCCGGCCGGCCCGGAACACGCACACGGCGGCCGCACTCTGCCTCTCACTTCCTTCGGCCCACGCCCAGGAGCTCAGAAGTCACCCCGGAGCTTCTGCAAACTGCAGATGGCGATAACCATCGTCATTTCTTTTCTTTTTTTAAAATATATAAGTATTGATTTATTACAGAGAGGAAGGGGGGGATAGTTAGAAACATCGATGAGAGAGAAAAATCGATCAGCTGCCTCCCGCACACCCCCTACTGGTGATGTGCCCGCAAACAAGGGTACAGGAATCAAACCTGTGACCCTTCAGTCCACAGGCCGATGCTCTATCCACTGAGCCGAACTGGTTTTGGTTTCTTTTTAAAAACATATTTGTATTGATTTCAGGGAGGAAGGGAGAGGGAGAGAGAGAGAAACATCAATGATGAGAGAGAATCATCGATCGGCTGCCTCCTGCACGCCCCACACCAGGGACCGGGCCTGCATCTCGGGCCTGTGCTCTGATCCAACCGTGACCTCCTGGTTCATAGGTCCATGCTCACCCACTGAGCCTCACCGGCCAGGGTCATCACCGCCATCGGACTCCCGAGCCATCCCCCTGGGTCTAACCCGGGAAGTCAGGGCCCTGAGCACCCACACTCGTCCCCCAGCCACGGGTCCCAATGACATCAGGGAGACTGGCCCCCAGCTGGTCAGAGGGCCAGCACACACCACACCCGGATCTGCAGAGGGAGCCGTGGGGGGCGGGGGCAGTGCCCTCGCTTTGCTGAGCCCCCGTTTCCTCGCCTGCAGAGGTGTGAGAGCTGAGTGGGAAAAAGAAGAGAGGTGGAGTGTGGCAAACGGGGCTCACGGAGGACTGGGGCTCCCTGGGACTGGTTAGCAGCCAGCACGTGGGCTTTTTTTTTTTTTTTTTTTTTTCTTTAATATATTTTATTGATTTTTTACAGAGAGGAATTGAGAGGGAATAGCGAGTTAGAAACATCGATGAGAGACAAACATCAATCAGCCACCTCCTGCACACCCCGCCCTGGGGATGTGCCCGCAACCAAGGTACATGCCCTTGGCCGGAATCGAACCTGGGACCTTTCAGTCCGCAGGCCAACGCTCCATCCACTGAGCCACACCGGTTAGGGCAGCACGTGGGCTTTTATGTAGAAGGGATTTAACAGCGAGTGGGCAGTGGCGGGGTCCATGGGGGGGTGGGGAGGGGGACATCAGCAATGCTTTCAACAAGAAAGATAATTTTTTTTAAATGGCGCATAGCAAAATAAATAAAATGAAATGAAATAAAATAAAATAAAAAATAAACACACCTCTAAGTAAATATCGGAGGGAAAGGAGGGTTATTTCCCCGTTTGCTGCCCCCTCCGGCCCCCCATCCCTCCCGCAGACAAAGGTGGAGGAAAAGGAGTCATGACATGTGGGTGGGAAGGTGCCCTCTGACCTCTGTGGGGGCGGCGCCTGGGTGGTCCGTGGGAGGAAGGCGACCAGGTGTCAGCTCCACAGTCGTCGATGCTTTCTTTCCTTAGAAAAAAGGAAGAAACAGGAGAATCTATCAGGCCCTCGTCGCCGGGCAACCAACCATCCACGGGCTGGCAGCCCTGCGATGTGCGAGTCACACGTGTAGTGAGTGAACTTCGGAACTCCACGCACGGGAACACAGCTCAGACCCAAACTGGTGAGGATGGAGGGGCATTTAATATAAACATATTAGTATTGATTCAGAGAGGAAAGGAGAGGGAGAGAGAGATCGAAACATCAATGATGAGAGATGATCATTGATCGGCTGCCTCCTGCACAGCCGCTACTGGGGATCGAACCCACACCTGGGCATGTGCCCTGACCAGGAATCACACCCAGGAGCCTTCAGTCCGCAGGCCGATGCTCTATGCACTGAGCCACACCAGGGAGGGCAGTGCGTGAAGCGTACGGACCTCCTCTAAGAATAAGGGTTCTGTGTGCGTTAACAGTAACATGCATGTCCAGCTGGTGTGGCTCAGGGGTTGAGCACTGACCCATGAACCAGGAGGTCAGTTTGATTCCCGGTCAGGGCACATGCCCAGTAGGGGGCGTGCAGGAGGCAGCCGATCAATGATTCTCTCTCATCATTGATGTTTCCATCCCTATGCCTTCCTCTCTGAAATCAATAAAAATATATTTTTTAGAAGTTAAAATAAAAAGGGAAAATACATAGCCTTATAAAGGAAACAAGATATTTTAAAAATATATATTTTATTGATTTTTTACAGAGAGGAAGGGAAATAGAGAGCGAGCTAGAAATGTCGATGAGAGAGAAACATCGACCAGCTGCCTCTTGCACACCCCCTGCCGGGGATTGCCCACAACCAATGTACATGCCCTTGACGGGAATCAAACCTGGGACCTTTCAGTCCGCAGACCAACGCTCTACCACTGAGCCAAACCGGAGGGAAACAAGATATTTTTAAAATGTGTCGTAATTGATTGGTTTCATTATACACATACTTAGTATTATAACAAGATGGAGCAGCAGGTGTAACTAACTATCCCAATCATGGACGTGGTGAATGCAAACAGTGCTTCGTGATGAGGCAGCACTGTGGCTTCAGGCCAAGTCCACTCATACTCACTCACACACTCACACACACATTTGCACGTGTGCGCACGCATTCACACTCACACACCTGTTCACACTCTCACACACCTGCACACACACTCACACACAGGCACACATTTGCATGCGCGCGCACGCATGCACACACACACTTGCACACACACACACACACACACTCACTCACACACTCACACTCACTGGAGACTGGCCTGATGCTGTCTCCTTCTCCGGACCCCCCCCTCCCTCACTCAGCCACACAGAGTCCTGCCCACGGGGAGGCTGATGGGCAAGACTGTTTCTCTAATCGCCTCTCTCTTCCCCTTCCCTTCTCCAGGGACCACACTCACGCTGGGCCTACAGAGCACCCGTGTGTCCGGCCGCGGGCTCAGGGGCCGAGCGTGGGCCTGTGAGCCAGGAGGTCGCCGTCTATTCCCGGTCAGGGTACAGGCCCGGGCTGAGGGCTCTGTCCCCACGAGGGACTTCCTCTCTGAAGTCAATAAAAAATACATTTTATCAGAGAGAGCCACGTCGCTGGTCGGGGTGTGGGGATGGGAACTGTGTTTTGTTCCATCGCTTTGGGGGAGCACTCCGTGTTTGGGAGAGACAGGTGGACACGTTCCCGGGCGGAGGGAGGCCTCCAGGCTCTTCCAGCTGCAAAGACGACGATACACACACGCACACGCACGCACACACATGCACACGCACAGCACACACACACGCACACACGCAGAGCCGGAGGTGGGGCTCACTGGACCTTGGGAAGGTGATGACTGCAGACAGCACCGAGGTCTTTTCTTTGCAGAAGAGAATGTTTTTCTTCCTGAATCATCAGCTCGGACAAACCAAGGTGCAGACTGACAACGGCTGTGTCTCCCTCTCTGAGGACTGTCAGCCGTCGGTGGTTTACCAGTGAGAGCGGCCTGTGAGTCTCAGGGTGAGTCACGCCAACACGCCACGGCTCAGCCCGGGGAGCACGCTCCGTGAAACCGGCCTCCGCGGGGCAAGAAGGAAGCTTGCTCTCAGCCGTGACCTTGAGCTTGTCTCCTGTATTCCTTCCCGGCTTGGTTTTTGTGGGATCCGGGCTGGGACGCCAGCTCCTACAGAGAGAACAGGACATTTACAGCTCACAAAGCACTTTCATAAATGACCTCATTGGCGCATCTCAGCGACTTCATAGGAAACTGTAAATTAGGACCCATTTCCTCAGCTCAGGGCAGCGGGCCTGAGGGGGGTGGGGGTGGGGGGGTGCTGAGGCAGGAGAGGGCCGGAGGGGCGCCAGCCTGCGGCCGGTGAGACGCCACGGACACAGGGAGCCCTGGGAGTGTCTTTTGTGGCCAACTTTTCAAGAGGATACCTTTTTAAAAACTGATTTTTTTTTTTAGAGAGAGGAAGGTAGAGAGAGAGGGGGGGAAACACTGATGTGAGAGAAACATGGATCAGTTGCCTCCCACATGCACCCCAACCAGGGCGGTCAAACCCACAACCTGGGTATGTGCCTTGACAGAGAATCGAACCCGCCACCTTTGGGTTGACGGGACGGCGCTCCAACCAACTGAGCCACCCTGCCAGGGCAATACCTTTTAAAAAAAAATTAATATATATATATATATTTTTTTATTTTATTTATTTATTTATTTTAATTTCAGAGAGGCAGGGAGAAGCAGAGAGGGATAGAAACATCAATGATGAGAGAATCGTTGATCAGCTGCCTCCTGCACGCCCCCTCCTGGGGCCACAACCTGGGCATGTGCCCTGGGCCAGAGTCAGCCAGGCCCTTCAGTCCGCAGGACGACGCGCTGTCCACTGAGCCTAGGGTCCCCACCCTTCTTTTTATCGCAACTCAGTCCCAGAAGCAGGGGCCTGCGATTGGTGTGTGTGTGTGTGTGTGTGTGTGTGTTTCCCACCTGCAGCTGCCCTGACGCGGCCAATAGCCTCCCGTGGCTCCTGACACTGAAATTAACTCAGATGAGAATCAGCTCCTCAGCCCCACGGGCCTGGGGCCGAGGCACCTGCAAGCAACTGGGCGGATGGAGACGCTCCCTCCCTCGGTGCGGAGGCTCCAGAGCGGCTCACCTGTCAACCTCAGAGGGCTGTACCCGCCCCGCCTGGGGGGCCCCCCCCCTCCCCGCGTGGGGAGCCCCCTCCCCGCCTGGGACCCCCCCTCCCCGCCTGGGGCGCCCCCTCCCCGCCTGGGCCCCCCCCTCCCCGCCTGGGGAGCCCCCCCTCCCCGCGTGGGGAGCCCCCCCTCCCCGCCTGGGCCCCCCCCTCCCCGCCTGGGGAGCCCCCCCTCCCCGCCTGGGGCGGCCCCCCCCTCCCCGCCTGGGGCCCCCCCTCCCCGCCTGGGGCGGCCCCCCCCTCCCCGCCTGGGCCCCCCCCCTCCCCGCCTGGGGTCCCCCCCTCCCCGCCTCGGCAGGCCCCCTCCCCGCCTGGGCCCCCCCTCCCCGCCTGGGGCGCCCCCTCCACGCCTGGGGCAGCCCCCCATCCCCGCCTGGGGCGCCCCCTCCCCGCCTGGGGCGCCCCCTCCACGCCTGGGGCGCCCCCTCCCCGCCTGGGGCGCCTCCCCCGCCCCCCCCCGCCTGGGGAGCCCCCCCCTCCCCGCCTGGGCCCCCCCCTCCCCGCCTGGGGCAGCCCCCTTCTCGCCTGGGGAGGCCCCCCCACCCTCGGCCCCACCCCCACCCGCACCCCGACCCCCACTCGCACCCCCACCCCCACGCCCCCCGCGCTCACCTGCCCGCCGCTCCTGGGCCGGCGCGGGGCCTGGGCCACCGGAGACCCGGGCGCAGCTCCTTGCCCGGCGCCAACGGGCTGCGGCGGGCGGAGCGGGCCTCGCGAGACTGCAGGCCCCCGGAGCCGCAGGCGTGGACCGTGAGCCGGGAGGTCAGGGTTCAACTCAGGGTCAGGGCACAGGCCCAGGTGGTGGGCTCCATCCCCGGCGTGGGGCGTGCAGGGGCAGCCGATCCATGACTCTCATCGTTGATGTTTTCTCTCTCTCCCCCTCTCCCTTCCGCTCTGAAAGCAGTAAAAATATATTCTTTAAAACACACACAGCTGAAACCGGTGTGGCTCAGTGGCTAGAGCATCCGCCTGCAGACTGAAGGGTCCCCGGTTCGATTCCGGTCAAGGGCATGTGCCGTGGTTGTGGGCACATCCCCAGTTGGGGGTGTGCAGGAGGCAGCTGATCAATGATTCTCTCTCATCGATGTTTCTAACTCTCTATCCCTCTCTCTTCCTCTCTGTGAAAAATCAATAAAATATGTATTTACACACACACACACACACACAAAACGTGCTGATTGTTTATTTCTGGAATTATCCATTTAATATCTTCAGGCTGCAGTTGAAACCGAAAGCACAGAAAGCAAAACGGCACCTGAACGGGGATAACGGCCCGGCTGTGGTGGCTCAGTGGGTTGAGCATCGTCCCCTGGACCAAAAGGTCCCCAGTTCGATTCCCGGTCAAGGGCACAGGCCTGGGCTGTGGGCTCCATCCCCAGTAGGGGGCGTGCAGGAGGCAGCCGATCAGTGATTCACTCTCATTATGGATGTTTCTCTCTCCCTCTCCCACTCCCTTCCTCTCTGAAATCGATAAAAATGTTTTTTTTTGGGGGGGAAAAAGTGGACAGCTGTCCAGAGAAACCCACTGCTCCCCTACAGTGGCCAGGCAGCCAGGCCCTGCCCTCTTCTCCCTCCTGCCCAGCGGAGGGCAGAGTCCCCATCTGCTCTGCTCCTCGCTTTCCGGCCTCGGCCACACAGCTCCCAGCCCCAGTGGCTTCCAGACTGAGCCTTCCCTGGGTCTGTGCGTCTGGCCTGGGCCCGCAGCTACACAGGCTGCTGCGGAAGCAAACGGGGGGGGGGGGGGGGGGCCCTCCCACCGCCCCCCCATGAGGCGGGCTTCTGCCCTCTGCGTGCACGTGTGTGCACGTGTGTGCACACGTGTGTCTGTGCACATTACCGAGCTTCCATCTTGTCCTGCGGTTCACATGGGAATGAGTGCAACCACACCCCCTACTGCACACTGTAAAAGCTGTCCACGCGCGTGTGAAGCCTTCAGAGGGAGGCGCCGGTCCTGTGCGACCCCGTGAGGGGCAGGCTTGGGCGTGGACAGGAGAGTGGGTTCTTTGGAGGCGGGGGGAGAGGGTGACAGTTTCTGAATTGGCTGTGGCGGTGACTGCCCCGGCCTGTGAGCAGCCGGATGCCCCCACGCTGTTGGCTTTCGGTGGGTGACCTGCGTGGTCTGCACTAAGTGTCAATAAAGTGGTTAAAAAACAAAGGCACAGCCCGGGAGGCCACGGCTGTGCGCGTGGGGTGAGTGTCAGCAACACAGGGACCTGGATGCTTCCTGTGTCTCGCAGGGCCCAGGCGCCCCAGACCTGAGATCCAGGCCAACCCACCCAGCCTGAGTCAGCACCCCTTAGGCACTCTGCCCTTAGGCACTCAAGGCTCCGACGCAGGAAGCAAATTTAGAGTGAGCTGGTGTTGGATACAAATCAGGGTGACGGACTTAGGTGTTCTCTTTCTTTTTATTTATTTATTTATTTTTAAATATATTTTACTGGTTTTTTTTACAGAGAGGAAGAGAGAGAGATAGAGAGCTAGAAACATCGATGAGAGAAAAACATTGATCAGCTGCCTCCTGCACACCCCCCCAACGGGGATGTGCCCACAACCAAGGCACATGCTCCCGATCAGAATCGAACCCGGGACCTTTCAGTCCGCAGGCAGATGCTCTATCCACTGAGCCAAACCGGTTTCAGTGGTTTTCTATTTCTTTAAATATTACTTTGTCTTTTTTATTTCTGTGCTTTGAGATAGTTAAATGCGTACATTTTAAAAATATATATGTTTTATTGATTTTTTTACAGAGAGGAAGGGAGAAGGATAGAGAGCTAGAAACGTCAATGAGAGAGAAACATCGGTCAGCTGCCTCCTGCACACCCCCCACTGGGGATGTGCCCGTAACCAAGATGCTTGCCCCTGACTGGAATCAAACCTGGGACCTTTCAGTCCCCAGGCCGACGCTCTGTCCACCGAGCCAAACCGGTTAGGGATGTACATTTTTATTCAAATACTAGAGGCCAGGTGCACACATTTGTGCACAGGTGGGGCCTATCAGGCAGGCCTGCTGGGCGGAGGGGCTGAGGGCGGTGGGCAGGCTGGCCCTGCCCCCTGGTCAAACTCCCGGTCAAGGGGACAATTTGCATGTTAGGTTTTCGTTATAGAGGAGGAGGATAACAGACATGCTGGTAACTGACCTTCACTTACCAATCCATCCATGGTGCCTGGTCTCCGTTCCGGCTGCAATACACATGCTCCCAGGCCCTCGCTGGGAAGTCCAAGGCCAAGATGCCAGCCAAGTAGGTCCTTGGCAGCACTCTCACAGACGGCTGGTTTCTCACTGTGTCCTCACGTGATAGATCACAGATCCCTTCCCATATATAAATATATATAAATATATATTATTGATTTTTTAAAAAGAGGAAGGGAGAGGGATAGAGAGCTAGAAACATCAGTGAGAGAGAAATATCAATCAGCTACCTCCTGCACATCCCCCCTGGGGATGTGCCTGCAACCAACATACATGCCCTTGATGGGAATCGAACCTGGGACCCCTCAGTCCACAGGCTGACACTCTATCCACTGAGCCAAACCGGTTTCAGCCCTTCCTCTTTTTATAAGGACATTAATCCCATCATAAGGGCCACCCTCATGAAAACGCCTAATCTTTTTTTTTTTTTATTATTGATTAAGGTATTACATGTGTACATTATCTTTCCACTGCCCCCCCCCACTCCCATGCATGCCCTCACCCCCCAGGGTCTTGCATCCATGGGTTATGCTTCTATGCATGCATACAAGTCCAACACCTGACCTTAATGACCTCCCAAGACCTACCTCCAGTTACCATCCTTGAGGATTAGGGATCCAACACATGAATGGGGTGGGGGGGGGGGGGGCACAGATATCCAGTCCACAGCAACTCTTTTTCTAAGAAGAATTATACAAGTATCACACGACCTCAGTCCCATGTGGAGCTAAGTGACAAAATAAACTGGTGAACGGAGTGGACCCGGAGACATGGAAGCAGGGAACAGAGTGCGGGACCTCGGAGAAAAGGTGGGGGAGGGAGGGCGGGAGGGAGGTAACCAACCAAGAACCTGGTATGCACGTATGTACAGCCCATGGACACAGACAATGGGGCCGGGCTGGCCTGGGGTGGGGGATGGGGCAGGCTGGAGGGGAGTAAATGGGTGGGGGTGGGGAAATGGGGCATATGCAATACTTTCAACAATAAAAAATTATAAAACTATAGCACATACAGTTATATACAGTCTATAATCCTTGAGAATGATAGTAACTGTCACACAAAATATAAAATAAAAAGAACTGTAGCGCTTGAAGGTCAAACGTGTACCTTCCTGTTATATGCAAAATAAAATAGAACCCCTTCTGGCCATGGTTCCTAGTCACTGATTTAATCCTCATTGTGCTTTTGTTGGCTCTTCTGAGCTGCACGATGCACTTACCGTTAGCTGAGATACCAATCCTTGGAGAAGTTAGGGAATTAGGGATTCGCCCATGAAAGGAAACGGTGTGGGTGTGCTTGGGCGACACCTGGTGGTGGAATAATGCGATCACAGCGTGAGCCTCCTCCAACGGCCCATTCCTGATTTCTTCCCGGAGGAAATTCAGTGAAATGGAAACTTGAAGAAGCATTGCATGGAATGGAGCCAAGCAGAGGTGAACGTGCAGGCAAGTGCATTTCTTTCTGCGCGTCTAAGGCTGAAACGGGCCACCGCACGGCCAGGGAGAAGCTCGGCCAGCTGCCTCCCGGTTCTCTCACCTGGTACCAGGCCCTGCTCTCTCACCTGTAACATAGAAAGATTCAATAATCCCTACTGAGCTGCTAACCCGTGTTCCTAAGTGAAAACTACTCTGTATCTCACACCTGTCAGAATGGCCAACATCAACAAATCAACAAACAACAAGTGTTGGCGAGGTTGCGGAGAAAAAGGAACCCTCGTGCACTGCTTGTGGGAATGCAGACTGGTGCAGCCACTGTGGAGATCAGTGTGGAGTTTCCTCAAAAAACTGAAAATGGAACTTCCTTTTGACCCAGTAATCCCACTTCTAGGAATATACCCCAAGAAACTAGAAACACCAATCAGAAAGGATATTTGCACCCCTATGTTCATAGCAGCACCATCTACAATAGCCAGAACTTGGAAACAGCCTAGGTGCCCGTCAGCAGATGATTGGATCCAAAAACTATGGTACATCTACACAATGGAATACTATGCTGCCATAAAAAAGAAGGAATTCTCATCATTTGCAGCAACCTGGATGGAATTGGAGAGCATCATGCTGAGTGAAATAAGCCAGTCAATGAAAGAGAAACACCACATGACCTCACTCATTGGTGGACAATAAAGCTCTTTATAAACTGATGAACCAAGAGACAGAGATAGAGAAAGTAAAGCAACAGGCAGACTGTCAAATTACAGTGGGGAGGGGAGGAAGATCTGGGGGAGATAATAGATCAACCGAAGGACTTGTATACATACATATAAGTACAACCAATGGACATAAAACTCTGGGGAGGGAGGGGATGTGTGGAAGGGAGGGAGGGGGGGGTAAAAAAAATCAATAAAATATGTAAAAAAATAAATTAAATTAAAAAAAATAAAATAAAATGTCATACTGAAATTGAAAAAAAAAAGAAAAAAAAGAAAACTACTCTGTAAGTTATATAAATATTGGGGGCGGGCTATAAGGGATCATCAATGAGGGGGGGAAAGGGGGAACAAATGTAATATTTCCAACAATAAAGATTTTTTTTTTAAGACTAAAAGATAAAAGAGTCATTGAAAGACAATATTCAGGCCCTGTTCAGTTTGGCTCAGTGGATAGAGCATCATCCTGGAGATTGAAAGGTCCAGGGTTCGATTCTAGTCAAGGGCACGCACCTGGTTTGTGGGGGACGTGCAGGAGCCAGCCAATCAATGATTCTCTCTCATCATTGATGTTTCTCTCTCTTCCTCTCTGAAAACAATAAAAATGTATTTTTTAAATATATTTTATTGATTTTTTACAGAGAGGAAGGGAGAGAGATAGAGAGTTAGAAACATCGATGAGAGAGAGTCATCGATCAGCTGCCTCTTGCACACCCCCTACTGGGGATGTGCCCACAGCCAATGTACATGCCCTTGACCGGAATCGAACCCGGGACCTTTCGTCCACAGGCCGAGGCTCTATCCACTGAGCCAAACCGGTTTCAGCAATAAAAATGTATTTAAAAAAAAAATTTTTTTTTAAAGAAAGACAATACCCAGAAGAAAAAGATAATAATAAACTATTTGAATATTATGCGATACAAATGTTGGCTATTATTATTCTAGAGGTAACTAGTACAAAGTTAGCTTTCAGCTGAAACCGGTGTGGTTCAGTGGTAGAGTGTCGGCCTGCGAACTGAAAGGTCCCAGGTTCGATTCCGGTCAAGGGCATGTACCTTGGTTGCGGGCACATCCCCGGTAGGGGGTGTGCAGGAGGCAGCTGGTTGATGTTTCTCTCTCATCGACGTTTCTAGCTCTCTCTCTCTCTCCCTTCCTCTCTGTAAAAAATCAATAAAATATATATTTTTTTAAAAAAAGTTAGCTTTCAGCCACAGATTTCCCTTCCCAGGGGTTTTAATGCCACTTAAAGCAGAGCTGGTGTTAGTCTGCTTTCTGCATGGGCTTGCTGCTTAGCATTCTCAGGTGCCCATCCATGGGGTTCAGAGCAGCAGGTCCAGGCCGGGGTCCTCAGCCAGGGGTGCCTGGAGACCTTCTGGCTCTCAGTGTGAGGAGGGTGGGGGGTGTTAGCAGGGCGCAGGCAGCACCCACAGCAGAGCATTGCCAGTCCCACGGGTGGGTGCGCTGCCGCTGGGCGAGCTGGGCCCGGGGTGGAGGGAGGGAGCCTGCCTTCTGGTCCCTCCCTCGTCCTCACCGCCGCTGCCCTGGGCTGTGAGGACCAGCCGTGGGCAGGGCCTGCAGGGTCTGCAGGCTGCCTCAGGGAGAGGGCACCCTCCTTCTTTGGGGGGCAGGGGAATCTGGGATAAAGCTCCTGCTGGGGAGACAGCGGGACGGACTGGCGGGAGGGTGGAATGCATGGCTGCTGGTGCAGTGAAGCTGGGAGGCACTAGGCGAGCAGGTAGTCTCTGTATTGGTCATTTGCTCTGAGCATGTAGAGATAGTAGAGCTGGATGTTGATTTCTATTTTTTAATATATATTTTATTGTGTGTGTGTTTTTTTACAGAGAGGAAGGGGGTTAGACAAACATCGATGAGAGAGAAACATCGATCAGCTGCCTCCTGCACACGCCCCACTGGGGATGTGCCCGCAACCAAGGTACATGCCCCCGATCAGAATTGAACCTGGGACCCTTCAGTCAACAGGCTGACACTTCTATCCACTGAGCCAAACCAGTCAGAGCTGGTTGTTGTTTTTTTAATGGGACAAGTATAGGGTGAGGCGGGGTGAGGGGGCATATACTACAGAGATTATGGGGTTTGATCTCTGGTCAGGGCACATAAGAAATAACTGATGAATGCATAAATAAGTGGAACAACAAATTGATGTTTCTCTCTTCCTCCCTCTCTCTAAAGTTAATAAATAAAATTAAAAAAATAAATTAATGTTTTTTTGGCAATTACCGGTATATTGGCAATGATAGTATTAGTATTGTTGCGTTGAGACTGTTGTAATATAGGATAAAGCCAATGAGTAAGTATGGAATATTCTATTATCCATCTTTTTCTGAGAATGATATTTTCTATTTGGAAAAGTAGTTATACGGTGTGCCGGAAGCTGATCATTGTCTCGCTAACAGAAAGATGTAAAAGGCTGGTCAACCTTGAAGCTCTGAAAGGTCAGAGCTGAGCACTCCCTATCTAATTGAGACAATGGTCACTGAGGCAACTTCCTTATCAAATAATCACGTAAATCCTTCCTGATATGATAATCTGCTTATTACCTGCCTAAGGGCTATGGGTGTTTCCCAGACCTGCTTAAGGGAATGGGTGTATCCCATAGTCTCATAAATGGGATAGCAAAGCCGGAGTCCAGCAGTAGCTCTCCCACTAGAGTTGGACTACCACCTGGCCCCTCCCCCATATCGCCAAATTAACTTTCTTCTAGTCTCTTTTAATCTTCCAGAACCCGAACTCTGAACCGGAACCCCGAACCACGTGGGATGTGATAGGGGTTCCCATACAAGTGTAAGATAGAAGAGGCTACATTTGAATTTGAAGTATCAGTATGAACTCATGGGGTATTTGTACTATATATTATATTATTACATTATATCATCTCATACCATGTTACATTGTATTAACTGAAAAGGCCCACTAGTGAAACGATGGCCAACACAGCAGCAACGAGCATCTTTTTTTTTTTTAATATATTTTATTGATTTTTTTTACAGAGAGGAAGGGAGAGGGATAGAGAGCTAGAAACATCGACCAGCTGCCTCCTGCACACCCCCTACTAGGAATGTGCCCGCAACCAAGGTACATGCCCTTGACTGGGACCTTTCAGTTCGCAGGCCGACGCTCTATCCACTGAGCCAAACCGGTTTTGGCATCGAGTATCTTTACTACAAATTATTATTTTGACATAACATTTCCCACTGAAACAAACCAAGACTTCCTGAAGAACTGGATGATTCCTGGTTTGGGGCAGGACATGGACACTGACTCTGTCAGATCATCTTGTCATATCAGGTCACAGGGAAGCTAGTCTCGTAAGAAGGATGAGGAGCCAACTGCAAGAGGCATCCATTGCCAAAGACGGCAGGATTTCTGCCAAAGTCCAAGGGTTGAAATTATGTAAGTCCATAGGCTCACAATTACATGTTGTTTAAGTTTAAATAATCACATTTGGGGGATGTAAGGAAGCAACTTGAAACACTGGGACTTGAAGTAAAAGAACCAAGCATTTTTCTTGCCTCTCCTACATCAGTTGGACCACCAGGAAACTAACGGATACAGGGAGGCATCTCTTTATGAAGAAAGCATTGCCACTACCACTCGTTGGAGAAGTGGTAGAATTAGCATAGTACCAGTTTGCAACTCCCAGTGAATGAAGGGATGTGGGTATCAAGCACCCATGGTTGCTGACAACAAAAGGGAGTCCAAAGACGTTCTCCTGTTCAAGGTCACATCACCACCTAATGTCTTGCCAAGGAGGTGGAGTCTGACTCCCCGAGCCTCAGCTGCCCCAGCTGCCACATGGAAGGAAGCCCAGCCTCGCTGACCTGCACCCACAGCGTGTTCCCAGCAACATCTCAGCGGCAGGAACGTCCCAAGTCAAGGACTCGGGTGTCTCAGGAGGTCAGTGGTGAGACTGGGAAAGGGGTCAAGGAGGAACTTGAAAACTTAGAGTCTTAACATCAAGAATGTTAAATGGGCCGAAACCGGTGTGGCCAGTGGATAGAGTGTCCGCCTGCGGACTGAAAGGTCCCGGGTTCTATTCCGGTCAAGGGCATGTACATTGGTTGCCGGCAATCCCCAGTAGGGGGTGTGCAAGAGGCAGCCGATTGATGATTCTCTCTCTTCGATGTTTCTAACTCTCTATCCCTCTCTCTTCCTCTCTGTACAAAATCAATTATATATATATATATATATATATATATATATATATATATATATATATATGAATGTTAAATGGCAATGACAGAGTCCCAGGGTGTTTGCTTGGGAGAAAAACTATAAAGATGCACAAACAAGTGGCTATCTTCATGGTCACTTGGAGGGAAGGATGCAATGGAAAGGAAGCACACAGCCCTAGCTGGTTTGGCTCAGTGGATAGAGCACTGGCCTGCAGACTGAAAGGTCCCAGGTTCAATTCCGGTCAAGGGCATGTGCCTTGGTTGTGGGCACATCCCCAGTAGGGTGTGTGCAGGAGGCAGCTGATCCATGTTTCTCTCCCATCAATGTTTCTGACTCTCTATTCCCTCTCCCTTTCTCTCTGTAAAAAATCAATAAAATATTTTTTTTAAAAAAGAAAGGAAGCGTACAGAAGGCCTTCTCGGTGCAGAAAAGTTGTTTCTTGATGTGGGTGGTATTCTATGCTATACACCTACATGTAAATAAGTTAATACTAATATGATGCTATATAAAATTAGATTAATTTTAATTTAATAACAATATTAAATATTGATAGATGCCTTATAATTCATTAAGTCATACATTCATTTTGGTGAGATTTTTCTCTCTGCGTTTCGTTTTTCAATAAAAAGTTTTAGAATAATGTACATAAACTGGATGGCAGAAATTTGTAGAATCTTTCCACAGCAACACAAAGACAGTGAGTTTTTGTAGCTGCTTTTACACTTACCCTTCCCGGTTGGTGATGTAATGGTAATTACACGGATTGGCCACAAGGGTGAGCTCTGTGCTGCCACAGGCCCTGGGCACACTGATGAGAAGGGGATTTCAATGCTTATGTAACCATGAGTGTTAGGATAAAACAAGCAATTGTTTGTTTTTTTGTTTGTTTGTTTTTTGTCCTTTGATCACAGTCTATGTAAGGGAGTGTGAGCTCTGGCCATTTTTATTTCTAAATACTGACAATATTGTAGCTTTCTCCTCCTTTAGAATGTTCTACTTTATTTAATAAGTTACCGTGATAAAACCCCAGAAACCATCCTAACAAAACATGAAGACCTGACATGTGATGAAAAGTTTTCTAGCGTGGGCTGAGACTGGTTTGGCTCAATGGATAGAGTGTCGGCTTGGGGACTGAAAGGTCCCAGGTTCGATTCCCGTCAAGGGCATGTACCTTGGTTGTGGGCATATCCCAATAGGGGGTGTGCAAGAGGCAGCTGGTCGATGACTCTCTCTCATCGATGTTTCTAGCTCTCTATCTCTCTCCCTTCCTCTCTGTACAAAATAATAAAATATATTTAAAAAAAAAAAAGTTTTCTAGCATGGATGAACCAGGAAAATGTGATACTTAGTGAAATAAGCCAAACGGAGAAAGACAGATATCTCATGATCTCACTTGTCTGTGGCATCTAATGAACAAAATGAATTGGCCAACAAAAATAAGACCCGAAACAGGGAGGCATGGAACAGACTGATGTACCTCGATGTGGGGTTGGGAGATGAGAAGAAATAAACCAAAGAATGTATATACTTACCAGTGTCCTGGCACATGGATTCGTGCACATAGAAAGGAAATTAATTAGAAGAAATATCTTTTTTTTTTTTTTTTGAGGCAGCCCTGGGATTCAAACCCAGAAGAAATATCTTAAGATCACTATTCGCCCTTTCTCTATTAAGTGTCGACTGGGCTGATGTTTCTATACTAATAAAAGCCTAAGTGGTCCTAGTGCCCTTGTGCAACACCCTCACATCACCATCAGATGGCCATCCTCACGTTGTCACAAGATGGCCGCCACAAGATGGCCAGCAGGGGAGGAAGGTTGGGGGCGATCAGGCAGGCAGGGGAGCAGTTAGGGGGTGACCAGGCTGGCAGGCAAAAGCGCTTAGAGGCAATCAGGCAGGCAGGCAGGCGAGCGGTTAGGAGCCAGCATTCCCGGATTGCGAGAGGAATGTCTGACTGCCAGTTTAGGCCTAATCTCACCGAGGGGTCCCAGATTGGAGAGAGTACAGGCCAGCCTAAGGGACAGGGTCTCCCCTCCCCCCACGCATAAATTTCATGCACTGGGCCTCTAGGACATTTATGGTAAGAATGACTCATTCTGATTGCTGGTTGAGATCTCACTTTGGTTCATTAGCTTTGCCTTGGGGTCTGGTATCCTTCCCGTGGCGATGACTGCCTTTGGTGGCAGGCAGCTGGCAGGCTGCTGGACAGTGACAGCTGCAGAAGGTTCTTCTGGGTGGACACCAGGGCTTTCCCCCCGATCCCTGATGTTTTCTCAGGATCCCATGCCTTGCTCCAGAGCCAAAACCCAGCCTCTCTTTCCAGGGCTTTCCCCCGTGCCTCAGGAGCACACTCAGTCCAGGGACCTGCCCCTGGTCCAGGTGCCCCACCCTCCGCTGCTAGCCTCAGGCCCCAGCCGACACCTCTGCACCCAGAATGCATCCTCTGGGTTGCTCTCCCGATGCATACATAGCGATTAAGCAAATGGGCTCTGTCTGTGGCGAGAACGAAGTTAGAATCCTGGTTCAGCCACTTTTATGCGACCTTAGGCAAATTACTTCACCTCCCTAAGCCCTTGTTGCCTTTCCCATTAAGGGTAACAATATTCAGCCGAAACTGGTTTGGCTCAGTGGATAGAGTGTCGGCCTACAGACTGAAGGGTTCCAGGTTCGATTCCGGTCAAGGGCATGTGCCTTGGTTGCAGGCACATCCCCAGTGGGGGGTGTGCAAGAGGCAGCTGATCGATGTTTCTCTTTCATCAATGTTTCTGGCTTTTTATCCCTCTCCCTTCCTCTCTGTAAAAAAAATCAATAAAGAATATATTAAAAAAAAAAAAAAAAAGGGTAACAATATCCACTTAACACGGATGTTTGACAAAGCAAGCACCCCCTATACCCAGCACCCAATTAAAGAACTCGAACAGCCAGCACCCAGACAATGACCCCATCCCTTCTGGCCACAGGTCTAGCTGGTCTGCTTTTTTCTTTTTTTTCCTTTTTTTAATATATTTTATTGATTTTGTACAGAGAGGAAGGGAGAGAGATAGAGAGTTAGAAACATCGATGAGAGAGAATCATCGATCAGCTGCCTCTTGCACACCCCCTACTGGGGATGTGCCCGCAACCAAGGTACATGCCCTTGACCGGAATCGAACTCGGGACCTTTCAGTCGCCAAGCCGACGCTCTATCCATTGAGCCAAACCGGTTTCGGCTAGCTGGTCTGCTTTTGAACCCGATATAAATGCTCACATACAGCATTTGTATTCTCATTTCTGTTTTTTCCCCTCATCCTTCTCTTTCTGAGATTCACCCAGGCCATCACATTGGCGGTGATCCTTTCATTATCACGCTGCTGGTTGAGCGCTTGGGCCATTACCGAGACAGCTGTGTGTGAGGGACGTGCCAGGTGCAGGGTTACGCAGTGAAAAAACAAACAAGCTGATACATCTCTCCTGAACAGGGTGGAGCCAAGTTCTAGACTCCTACATCAGAGTACAGGTGCCATGCAGGATGGAAAAGAATCAGGGTTTCAGATAAGACACATCCGTCACTGAATTCCGACCCTTTCCTGTCCACAGGCTGACGCTCTATCCACTGAGCCAAACCGGTTAGGGCTATATTATCTTAGGAACCAAGATTTTCAGCATAAGAGACAGGAGTTTAAACTTCAGAAAGGTTAAGTAAAACACCTCCAACCCAAGCATGTCAAACTCAAAGGCTAACACCAGCCACATAAAGGAGGCATGTGGCCCGTGGGCCGCGAGTTTGACATGCTTGCTCCAACCCATTACGATGTACCATTGTACGGGAGGCAGTAACTCAGGCCAGGAAGTGCTGACACCTAATAGCAATGGGCATCACTAGTGCTCAGGTGTAAATGTTCTAACTTGAGAAAAATTTAAATTCATGATGTAACATTTTTCTTTCCGCCTCTGCCCGCCAAAAGAGCCTAGGAGCAGGGGCACCCACCGCTTCTTGATTTCCAAATATTATACGCACAAAGAAAAAGCCCGGCTCTTCGGAGAATTGGTTGAGTCCAGGCACAAAATGTACAAGATGTTCCAGGGACACCTTTTGTGTCAGAAGGTAAGGAAATCAATGTCTGGCTGGTGTAGCTCCGCTGGTTGGTTGCTGTCCTGTGCACCAAAGGTTGCCGGTTTTTCCCATCTATTATCTTCTCATAGGTTTATCTTTACTCTGATTTATAATTTTGTCAGATTGATAATTCTATTATGGTTGGGATTACCCCCATTAGAATATGGTTATTTGCAAAGAATATATGGCCCTTCTGTTGCTCAAAACAAATATTCCATTCTATGTATTTTATTGGATTTTCAAATATGCTCAGTTCATTATACAATGTTTAGTCTTTTTTAAAAAAAAAATCTATTTACTGATTTCAGAAAGGAAGGGAGATAGAAACAGTGATGAGAAAGAATCATCGATTGGCTGCCTCCTGCTTGCCCCTCACTGGGGATCGAGCCTGCAACCCAGGCCTGTGCCCTGACCTGGAATCCAACCTTAACCTCCTGGTTCATAGGTTGATGCTCAACCACTGAGCCACACCAGCCAGGCCTCAATGGTTAGTCTTTAATATTGTGTAGAAGATAAGCGCTATGCTCTAAATCAAGTATAAGCTTATTTTTTAAACAATGAGATTCTAGTCATATTTCACAATAAGGTATAATACAGAGCACTAAGCAAATACATTATTAATGAGCTAGGATTTCTTTATATTCCTTACTGTAGAAGAGTCTGTGGTATAAGGTTAACTGAATAGTTTTAAAAGGGTTATGCATTTTTTTTATAAGGGAGAAGAGATTTCCATACTGGTAAAATTCTCCAGCGTCTCAGCACTCACTATGAAGTGTCTGAGGAGCAGCTTGAAAGCGGTGGCCCATGGCATGTAACCCAGAAGCCATTGGTGCTGTCATAGGATGCATTTCTTTTCCTTTTTTAATTAAGTTTATTGCCTCGGCTGGTGCTTTTCAGTGGTTAGAGCATCAGCCTGTGCCTGGAAGGGTTGCAGTTTGATTCCCAGTCAGGAGTTCGATCCCCAAGTCCCCGTTGGGGAGCCTGTAGGAGGCAACCAATCAATGTGTCTCTCACATCCATGTTTCTCTCTCTTTCCCTCCCCACTCCCTCTCTAAAATCAATGGGAAAAAATACCTTTGGGTAAGGATTAACAAAAAGTTTGTGGGTGACACTGGTTAATAAGATTATATAGGTTTCAGAGTGCAGCTCTGTGATCCATCATCTACCCTGTTTCCCCAAAAATAGGACAGTGTCTTATATTAATTTTTTCTCCCAAAGTTGCGCTAGGTCTTATTTTCAGGGGATGTCTTATCTTTCCATCGCTAGGTCTTATTTTCGGAGGATGTTTTATTTTCAGGGAAACACAGTATATATTGCATTGTTGTTCATCACCCAAAGTCATATCTCCTCTATCACCATATTTTTATTCCTTTTACCCTCTTCAACTTCCTCCTCACCCCTCCCCCTCTGGTAACCACCAAACTGTTGTGTCTAGGAGTTTTTTGTTTTTTTTTAAACCCACAAGTGAAATCATATGGTCCTTGTCCTTTTCCACTTGACTTATTTTGCTTAGCATTATGCTCTCAAGATCCATCCTTGCTGTGCTAGATCATCGTATTTCATCTTGTGACTGAGTAGTATTCCATTGTATACTTGTACCACATCTGCTTTATCCAATCATCCTCTGAAGGACACTTGTTTCCATATCTTCGTTACTATGAATAATGCTATAATAAACCCAGTGCACGACATTCATGCACTAGGGTGGGGGTGGGGGGTATCCCTCAGCCAGGCCTTCAGCCTCTCGCAGTCTGGGAGCCTTCAGGGGATGTCCAACCGACTGCTTAGTCCCTCCCCCCGGGAGCATGCCTAAGCCGTCAGTCAGACATCCTTAGCACTCCCACAGGCGGGAGAAGCTCCAGCCATGAGCCCAGCTCAGGGCTTCTGGCTGAGCGGCACTCCCCCTGTGGGAGTGCACTGACCACCAGGGGGCGGCTCCCACATTGAGCATCTGCCCACAGTGGTCAGTGTGTGTCATAGCAACCACAACCAGCCGTTCCACCATTTGGTCAATTTGCATATTAGCCTTTTATTATATAGGAAGGATACTACTATAAATTGGCTGTACCAATTTACATTCCCACCAGCAGTATATGGAGGTTCCTTTTTCTCCACAACCTCTCCAACACCTGCTATTTATTGTCTTGTTGATAGCCATTCTAACAGTTTGAGGTGGTATTTTATTTGTATTTCCCTTATAGCTAATAAAGTTGAGCATTTCTTCATGAAGCTGTCGCTCCTTTGTATGTCTTCTTTAAAAAAAAAGGGTCTGTTACCAAAACCGGTTTGGGTCAGTGGATAGAGCACTGGCCTTCAGACTGAAGGTCCCAGGTTTGATTCCGGTCAAGGGCATGTATCTTGGTTGCCAGCACATCCCCAGGGGGCAGCTGACGGATGTTTCTCTCTCATCGATGTTTATCTCTATCCCTTTCCCTTCCTCTCTATAAAAAATCAATAAAATATTAAAAAAAAAAGTCATAATTGTCAAGAGCTGCTATAAACTAAGAAAAATCACATAGCCCAGCCAGCATGACTCAGTGGCTGAGCATCAACCTATGAACCAGAAGGTCCCCTTTCGATACCAGCTCCAGTGGGGGGCATGCAAGAAGTAGTCAATCAATGATTTGCTCTCATCATTGATGTTTCTCTCCCTCACTCCCTCCCTCTCTAAAATAAAAATATTATTTAAAAAAATCACACACCCAACCAAATTTTTGAATATATAAAGCTATACAAAGTTAATGCTTAGCAAAGAATGACCAATAGACATTTGAAATAATATTCAACCGTGTAAGTAACCAGGAAAGTCTGAAGGCACTATTTTTCACCCATCAGGTAAGTACGACAGTATCAAGTGTTTAAAAAAAGGCTGAGAAAACAAGGCACTCCCATCTATTATTAATGGAGCAGGTATATTGGTAGTATTTTTTGCAGGACAATTGAGCAGTATAGATTAAAATGTTTAATGTTCATTCTCATTTGAGTCAGGTCACTTCCAGAAATCTATCTTTGGGAAATACTTGAACATGTGCACAAAGATATATACATAAAGATGCTCACTGAAGTGTTGTGTGTTTTCCATTTTTATTGAAAAAATGGAAACTTTCTATGTCAGTCAGAAAGAAAACAAAGAATTGCTGAACAATTAAAATGAGTACTTCCATGAAAAAAAATCTCCAAGATATACCATAGTGTTAAATGGTAAAAAGTAAATTCTTTTTTTTTTTTTTTTAATATATATTTTATTGATTTTTTAACAGAGAGTAAGGGAGAGAGGTAGAGAGCTAGAAACGTCGATGAGAGAGAAACATCGACCAGCTGCCTCTTGCACACCCCCTATCGGGAATATGCCCGCAACCAAGGTACATGCCCTTGACCGGAATCGAACCTGGGACCTTTCAGTCCGCAGACCGACGCTCTACCACTGAGCCAAACCGGCTTCGGCGGTAAAAAGTAAATTCTTGATCGTGAATTACATATTGCAGCCATTTTGATTGTGTATATCACATAGCTATGTGCATATCTACGGGGTCAGCTATGACATAGAGACTTCCACTTTTACCCAATATTCCAGTGTTTTGATTAAGAAAAAGAAAACAGTTTAGAAAAAGAGACATCAAGCTACTCGTTGTGTCTAAAGAGGGGAGAAAAGGGTGAAAGTGAAGAGATTTTTACTTTTCCCTCTATAAACTGTGAAAATGGAGAAACCAAACACAATTATTTTGCAACTTCTGTGAAATTAAAGTTAATATAAAAGGTAACACGAGATTACTTTCAAAAATAAATGTCATGGACCTCAACCAAGTTTACCGCTAGCCATTTTCAAAGTCACCATAAATAAACAACAACGTAGGATGGCATTATGGCGTTGTAGCTGGTAGTTTTCCAGCTCTCCTTCATTCACATCATTAGGAAATAAATTCTTCCCAAGAATTCCTCACTCCTTCATGGAATATTACTACCTTCCCGACCACGAGCCCCAGAACCCCAAACTGGCAGGACACCAGGGGTGGGGCGACTTTCGATTAGAGCAGTATGTACTGTGTCTGCAGCAGTCCTATTTCCACAGAAGCTGGCCATTTGAAAAAAAAAAAAATAATAACTGTCAGCTATAATTCATAAACTGTATATTGCCCTGGGATGGCAGGAGGTATGAAACGATTATGCAATAAGAAAAGGTCCCATGATCCAGTCTCGGCTGATCTCACCGGCTCTGCGTGCCAGCGGTCTGACCCCCAGCAGATGACCCCTGGCAGCAGCCTGACCCCCAGCAGATGAACCCCCAGCAGCAGCCTGACCCCCCGCAGCCTGACCCCCAGCATATGACCCCTGGCAGCGGCCTGACCCCCTGGCAGCAGCCTGACCCCCAGCAGATGAACCCCTGGCAGCAGCCTGACCCCCAGCATATGACCCCTGGCAGCGGCCTGACCCCCAGCAGCCTGACCCCCTGTCAGCAGCCTGACCCCCAGCATATGACCCCTGGCAGCGGCCTGACCCCCTGGCAGCAGCCTGACCCCAGCAGATGACCCCCCCATTCTCTCCCCTTCTCACCCCCCCGCCCCCCCCCCCGCACAGCAGCATGACTCTGCACAATGAGCGCCCCAACCCCCCCTCCTTCCCGGGCCCTGAGACACAGGGAGGCCACGCGTGACCTGCAAGAGGCCTAAGGTCACCGTGAGGACATCGCCTCGGGGTGGACAGAAACCCCGCAAAGGCCGCCGCCACACCGACCCCATCTCACTCCGCAGCCCGCGCCCACCCGCAGGGCTTTGGGTCCACGTGAACGCAGCCATGGGGGCCGGGGTGGGGGTGGGGGGACGTGGTCCAGCCATGGTGAACCGTGCACGCTGCAGGCCTTTCTCTACTGAAACCCTCCGTGCTTCAGGCCCCGGGAGCCGCCCCCTCCATTTTGCCCCCGAACCCTCCAGGGACCCGCGCGGCGCCGCTGTGAGCCCCGGAGCGCCGAGGGGAAAGGGGGGAGGCGGGCGCAGCCGGCGCTCGGGGGCCGGGGGGAGGGAAGCGGGGGGACCGGAAGGACAAAGGACGCGGGCCGCGGCCTGAGCGAGCCCACTTCCGGCGGGGGCCGCGCGCGGGACAAAGCGGCGGCGACGAGCGCCCCCCGCCCCCAACGGCGCGCGCCCGGGGGCCGAGCACGCGGAGCACGAGCGCGGGCGACGGTTAGAAATGGCGGTTGGGGCGGAAGGCGGGGGCAGGGCGGGGAGGGGCGCGGTCTCGGCCGCCCGCGCCGCGCCGCAGCCCGGGTGCGGCGTCGCTTCCCGAGCCCTCCCCTCCCGCGGGGCCGGCTGGCAGGGCGGGGGGAACGCCCCTGGGAGAAGGGATGGCTCGTTCGATGAACAAAGGAGATGGCCCGGACCGGCGCAGCCACTGCAGAGCAGCAGAAACGTTCCCTAAAATGGCGGCCGGCGCTGGGGGGCGGGGCTTCCGCTGGCGCGGCCCTGGAGGGGCGGGGCTTCCGCTGGCGCGGCCCTCGACGGGGCGGGGCTTCCGCTCGCGAAGGCCCGGGGCGGGGCGGCGGTGCAGGCGCCGGCTGGTCCCCATGGCTGCCTCGCCGGAGCCCTCGGAGCCCAGGCAGCAGAAGGTAACCTGGGGGGCGGGGGCGGGGGCGGGCGCGGGCGCGGGCGGGCGGGCGCCTCTGGAGGACGCGGCTCTGCAGCTGGGACACCGGAGGCCGGAGCACGTGCCGTTGGCTGCCCTGCCCTCCGGGTGGATCTATTCCTGAGCCCCACGTTGCCTGTGCACGGGACTCGGTAGTATATGGTCCCTGCATCGCCGGGACGAGGGAGCACTCAGCAGGAGGAGGGGCCGGTGCTAGTGAGCACCGCGGGGCTCTGGGAAAGGCCGACCGGCCGTGCGCTGTAATTCATAGTCCAGTGGGTGTGCAAGCTCCCCGAGGACGGGGCCTGGCCGTGGAGGAGCGGGAAGCTGGTGCGATTCCCGCGGGCTTCTGTGCAGAGGAGGAGATAAGGTTGGAGTTCATCTTGCTCGCTTTCGACCTCGTGGAGCACTGCAGGGCGATTGCACGTAACCCGCGTCCACCGCGGTGGCCCGGACGCGCTACCCTGTGAATTTACCATCCATGCTCGGCCACACGCTGCTTCCACCTGGGCCTGATGGTGCAAAGCCCCCGCCTGGCTGCTCCCTTCCTCCAGGTGCCCCGAAGCTGAGCGAGGCTCTGGGCCCCAGCTCCCCCGAGTGCTGCGGAGCTTCTGTCCGCACAGCCTTCATAACACCATTCATTGGGCTAGAAGCTAATCATGTCTCTTCTTTCTCTTGCGACTTAATATCCCCACTGCGTATCAGTGGCTCAATCGTGAACAGACTGAAGACCCGCAGTGCATCATAATTGCTCCTAATCTGTGGTTAGAATAGTCTCTGACCAGCTTGGAAATTGTGCTCAATTTTTCCAAGTTCATGTTTCTCTGGGGATTTTTCCACCTATATTTGGCCAAGACAGCCGATCATTCAAAGGTTCATATGAACAAATGTTGGACAAAATCCATATTCAATAACAAATTTTGCCTATTTATACAACTCTTGGTGCCTTTGGTTTTTAATATTTGGAATATATTTAGTGTAACAAAATGTACCCATTTGTAACTCCCATATTTAATATACGGAATTCTTTACGGTTTTGTGAGAACACTGGGCTCTTGAATGGAGCTTTAGTCTCTTTTATACCGGACTGTTCACTCTGATAGGAGAGAACTGCTATCATGTAATGGTCAGTCAGGGTGGTCTAATTCACGGAGAAGTGATAAAAGAATTCAATGGAAGAAAAAATTAACCTATTTAATTGGCCCAGCATTAGCAAAACAAAATACTGTAAATGAAGTCCTGTAAATTGTTCATGAAACACTACTACCTATCAAAGCTCATCAAAAAGTATAAAATAGATGTCTGAATTACGTAGCAGCCCAGGGTAGTATCAGAAAAACCAGCACTCCCCCCCCTCCGCCCCCCAAATTATTTCTACTACAATCCAGAGATGGATCTTTAAGAGTCGGCCAAGATAAAAATGGGGAAGGGCCCTGGCCAGTTTGGCTCAGGGGAAAGAGCACTGGCCTGCAGACAAAAGTGTCAAGTTCAATTCTGGTCAAGGGCATGCACCTTGGTTACAGGCTCCTCCCCAGGCCTTGATCGGATCTGTTTCCGTCTCCTTCTCATCCACCCTATCTAAAAGATCAATGGAAAAATATCCTTGGGGGAGGATTAAAAATAAGAGAGAAAGGTTATTAAGCTAGCATACCTGATAGAACTAGCCCTTAAAAACTTTTATTCTGCTCTTATTCTTTGCTTGAGAAAATTTTAAAATATGAAATTTGGAATCTGGCTGCTATGGCTCAGTTGGTTGGCCAATTCATCCTCTGTAACAAAAGGAAAACAATGTGGACACTGAGGCAGATACATTTGGCAATGGGAAATGAGCTGGGTTAATTTGATCTGATCTGTTTCCTATAAATTATTAAATTGGTGTTCTGGCTTAGAAACTTTGAACTTCCCTTGGTTCTATCAAGGTCAGCTGGTAATGTTGCTTTTATAAATCACAGAATAGGTCTATAAAATATTCGAAAAATTCCTTAGTTTAAGGGCTAAATTCATTACTGACAAGTTAAAACTTAAGACTAATTAGGGAATAAAGAAATGTTAATTTTCATTTCTGAGAATCTTACTGGACTAGTTATCTGGAAATTAACAGTAATCAATACTCTGAACCAGTGAATTTCAACCTTTTTTCATCTGTGGCACACATTACTAAAATTGTGGCACTCCAAAAGGCACTTTTTGCTGACAAAAAAATTAGGTATGGTTCATTCACACCAGATGTCTGTTGTTCACTGTTGCCATTTTAAAATTTGACAATCTAATGGGAGAAAGGTCAGTGCCCCTGACTAGTCAGATTTGGTCATGTTTCTAATTTCCCCCCCAAATATATTTTATTGATTTCAGAAAGGAAGATAGGAACATCAGTGATGAGAATTACCAATTGGCTGCCTCCCGCACACCTCACTTGGGGATTGAGCCCGAAGCCTGGGGCTGTGTCCTTGATCGGAATCAAACCGGGAGGTATCTCATCTTAAATACTGCTCATTCTTACCGTTTTCATAAAAGCTGCAGATACCCAATTATGTATTTTAGTCCTATTACTCCCTAATGTGTGGTCTTTGGAAGCTGACTCCTGTGAGCCTTGGTTTTTCCCATCCATAACCAAAGGGGTAAAGGATACAGTGGAAAGGACGAGGGGCAGCGGTGGGTAGAAGTTCCAGATCAACTTCCATTCTGTCAGCACCCTACAGCTCTCTATGTAAAGACCCTGAGCCGTTTCAGAGATCTCAGAGGTCAATGGGAACTCAACAGAGGGGCTGTCAAGGGCAGGACACCGATACCCCCACCAGCTCCACTGAAGCGGTTGTAGGCCAGCATTGGTTTCTCAACCACAACAGGTTACATCATAGAATGTTCAGCGGCAGAATCCTGGGCCTCTAGCCACACGCTGCTTCTAGAAGGGATCACCTTAAATAGGGTATGTAATTTCTGGGAGATGTTTGTTTAAAGAGACCTGAAGTCGTCTAAACATTCCAATGGCCTATCCCAGATCTGACTTTTGAAAATATCTTCTAAAAAATCAGGTTACCTGGATGGCTTAAATAACACAATTTGGCCACGCATATATTTTATGTACTGGTCAGGAATTGGGGTGGATGGCATTTTTCACAAGTGTCCCAGGAAATGTTTGTCTGCAGATTCTGGTGTAGGCTGGGGGGTGTCACCCCAGGGCTCCATTATAAAAGGGAACCCAGACTTGAAAATTCCAGAGGCCTTATAGAAACCCGTGTGATCTTTGGTGGAGATGTCCTGCTGGTCATGGTGCGTGGACAACCCTTCTCACCCAAAAGTGCAAGCCACACCTTCTACCCGTTAGCGCCTCCTAGCCCAGCACCCTAAGCCTCCTTCCCCCGGGAGATAGCTGGCTTGGAGGTGGTGAGCAGAGCCCAACATTCCCCACCTGCAGAGCAGCTACACCCTCACCTCCAACCACAGGTTCCACTGGGCTTCTGAGCTGATAAGCTGATTTTTTTTTTCTAAGTGAAATGAAAAGCCTAGAAGCACAATTCACATATGTATATGAAAATTTGTGTTCAAGAGCTTTCCAAACTGAAGTGCAGTATTAATGAACACCTGCTGTGTGCATGAAGTAACCTGTGTTCGGGGGAAGGGTTAGCAGGGAGAGACCAGAGGGAAAATGGAATAGAATGATCCAAGAGAGTGTGAAATTGTTGCTTTATTATGAACCAGGTCACACATTGTCTTCCCTGGCAGAAGCTTAAGCTAAAGCAGCAAATAGGAAAATACAACCAAGATTGTTATTTCAACTTTTCACCGGATTTCCTTCCCCACTTGTGACCTGTCTGTCCCTTACATTACACCTAGTCTTAGAGAAACCTCCTCGCCCTTTGGCCTCCCAATGGAGTTACTGAATGGACAAGCAGCTTTCTTTTAAAAGCCACATTACTGAAAACCTGCTTAAGTTTTCTACTTCTTTTTCATTGAACAGAAATGCCACAATGAAACATAGACGTGACTTTTTTTCTTGAACATCCAATCTCGTATCAGGCAAGGAAACAGATCAGGAGTTATAATGCCTAATGTTTACCTTTACATTAAATATTCTTTAAATATTTTTATTAATTTCAGAGGAAGGGAGAGGGAGAGACATCAATGATGAGAATCATTGATTGGCTGCCTCCTGCACACCTACTGATCAAGCCCATAACCTGGGCATATGCCCTGACTGGGAATCGAACCGGTGACCTCTTGGTTCCTGGGTTGATGCTCAACCACTGAGCTATACACTGCTGGGCTAAATATTTATTCTTGTAACTACTGATGTTCACCTCATCATTAGAATTGTGCTAGTCCCACTCATGCTTCCCAAATTTCATAACTGTTTAAAGAGCTCATAAAATGTGCTTATCTCTAGCCTTAGCCAGTTTGCCTCAGTGGATAGAGCGTTAGCCTGCAGACTCAAGGGTCCTGGGTTCGATTCCAGTCAAGGACACTTGCTTGGGTTGTGGCCTCCATCCCCAGTGTGGGGGATGCAGGAAGCAGCCAATCAATGATTCTCAGCATTGATGTTTCTATCTCCCTCTCCAAAATCAATAAAAATGTATTTTAAAATGTGCTTATTTCTAAACTACTTAATTAGCAAATTATTACCTAACATCAAAATTCAATGGGTTTAGGTATGTTATTCTACTAGGGGCTTTCTGGTTAATTAAATTATCAAAGTTTCCCACTAAGATTCAGCTTCAGATTGAAGACCAAAAGCAGGATGTTAAAAGGGACTGATTCCTGGTCATATTATTTGCCAAACCACTGTGATCTACAATATTTTCTTGTTCAATCTAGGTTCTTTTTTATTTCATCTTAGACCTTTAAGCTCCTAGGCATTTTAGATGTCGAGAACATCCCCTGTGCACGGGGCTCAGTGTTATATGGCTCATTAGGATCCGTTGTGGCTGGCCTCGGACATTTTTTGTTAACTAGTGAGTATCTACTTTTCTCTGTATAAACACACACCTATATGCAGCAAGCTGTTATTTTCTAGATGAAGTAATGTGTCATGTATAACAATGACAATGGCTGTGCTTTTTGACAGGTAGAATTCGAAGATCATGCGATGTTGGAGTAGGAGGATTTATTGTCGTGACTTTAGGATACTGGTATGTACACTGAGCATTCAAGGGGACCCAGGATTATAGGTTTATCCAATTCCAACGCACGTGCCCTTTCCCGAGCAATTTCCCACCCTCAGAAATGATATTGCTGGAATGTCGTAATCCTTTCAGTATGTGCATGTACTCATTCTATACCATTTCTGGAATAAATAGATGGCTGCATAATATGCCACTAATGCCAGGTTATGGCTTATACTTCGGTTATGAAGGCCTCCACCCTGTACCTTATACCCTAACTTCCATTTCACCCCCTGCTCCCAGCCTATCTGATGTTACTAAGAACTGATACAGCATGGATAACTATCAACTGCTTTCATCAGCAAAAAATGCCCGACACAAAGTACTCTCGTTCCATTTAATCAGGTTCTAAAAATTAAGCTAAGGTGACAGGATTCCTCATCTTATAGGAGAAAAATATGCTAATTGTCTGTTACACAGTGAGGCGTGACAACTGATCACAGATCTGCAGGAGGGTGGGCAGGGGGTGGAGAGCTACAGAAGGGTGGCAGACCAGCTGGTGCACGGATTCATGCACAGGGCTCCAATTTATATAAAACATCGTGTTCATAGGTATTGTTGAACCAAACCACCAGATTAGGATGGTTATATTTTCAATCTCAGGATACTCATATGTAAGCATTCCTGAATTTTATTACTATAAAATGTCAAATGTTTCTATAGGAACTTAATATATTAACAGCTTTGTATTCTTCTTTTCCAAGGCTCCATTGTAGGTATAATTATGCAAAGCAAAGAATCCAGGAAAGAATCACCAGAGAAGGAATTAAAAATAAGATTTTATATGAAAGTACCCACCTTGATCCTGAAAGAAAACAAGCCAAGAGCTGAACAGTCTCGAGCATAGAACCCAAATACAACTACTGATGTCAGTGTGAACCAAGATGAGATCAACTATGTAAAACATTGCATGTACCACACAGTTTTCAATCAAGTAAATAAACCATGTGTAAGCTGTAGTCTCTTTCACTTGTAGAAACATTTTATGAGCTTACTAGAGGCCCGGTGCACAAATTCGCACACAAGTGTGGTCCCTCGGCCTGGCTGGGATTGGGACATTGTGGCTGTCTTGCCTACCTGATTGGGGCCGGCTGGTGGGAGGGGCCGCAGGAAGTTGGCTGGCCGTTGTGGGAGTGCACGGACCACCCGGTGGCAGCTCCTGCACTGAGTGTTGGTGTGCATCATAGTGACCGGTGGATCAGTCACTCAGTTATTCTGTTCTGTTGATTAGGTATCTATTACCAGTATAGCTTAATAATGGACTTGGCATACAAAACAAAGTGTTCAGCAAGTTTAAAAAAGTTCCTTTGCAGTGAGTGTAATGATGTCCATTTAAAAAAATAAAATCCCAGTTATATTTTAAAACTTGCCTTAAAAAACAATCATACTTCCTGGTTTCTTTTTAAAATACATATTTTTTATTGATTTGAGAGGAAGGAGGAGAGAAAAAATGATGAGAATCTTCGATTGGCTGGGGATCAAGCCCACAACCCTGCCATGTCCCTGACCAAGAATTGGACCCTGACCTCCTGGTTCATGGCTCCACATTCAAGCACTGAGCCACACCAGCTGGGCACATCCTAATTTCTTAAACCAATGATAGTATAAGACTTGAAGCTAATAGACTGGATCACTTTGCAAATTATTTTAAAAATGTGGTCTATTGCTTGACACTATTCTTCCATGTGTCACACAACAGGTAAAGATTGCTTTTTAACTGTTCTAAATATGTTTTGGGAAGTATGCACGGTTTTAAGTTTTATGTAGAATTTAAATATGCACAAAATACTTTCAAAACTTGTTTGATGCAAAGGAGAAAGAACTGCCAGATTACATAGCAGCATCAAACTGATAAGACATTTATAATTCATTCTTCTGCCATTTTTTTTTTTTTTAAAGCAGCCAATGTACAACTCAACCCACAGCATTTATTCATTCAGGAAAACTTCCTCTCCTAAGCAGTGACTTTTCTTGTTTCAAAATCAACATTTAAAAAAAAGTGTTAAATAAAATACATGCTAGGTCTTCCTGGTTATGATAAAGTAATTTATTGCTATTTGAGGGTTAGGGTGCCTAGGCTATGAGGTTTACCAAATGCCATAACGGCTAGTCTAGTGAATGACATCGTCACGCACCTGTCCTAATGTTTATTGATCCTAATCATCTTGGCAGCCACCAAAGGAAGGACTTGGCATTGATTAGAGAAGGGTATCAGGAAGGAAAATGCTGTTGACAAGGTCTTGCCCACTCTTACTGACACAACACTGAATGCAGTCTACGTTAATCATATTACAACCACTAAATACTATGTTTTTAAGAAGCCTTGAGGTGACACTCATTTAAGAGGCTGCACAAGTTGGGGAAAATGTGACGAGTACTCATCAAAGCTGGTATTTAACAAGCTGTGCAGGCCACTTGTGTCCTTAGCTTCAGTTTACAAATATATGTAACATATAAAACTAGGCAGCTGGATTAAGTAACTAAGGCTTCTTCTAGCTCTAGCATACTATGTATGGTCACATCTTACCTAGGGTGAGAGAAGCCTCTCTCGGCTGGTGAAAATTTCCAGGACCCTCACCAACAACAAGGTTGTTTTCATTTTTCACAGCAGGATGCTTTATAAATTGCAGACCTAGAGAAAAACGGGGAGATGTCACTTTGTAAATATACACGATCATTAATACGATGTATCTTTTTATTTAGTAAGGTTTTAGGAGAGTATTACTGAATTATCAGACTCCAGGCCCTGTATCACATTGCTCTGCACACATTTGACAAGGCCTCCATTGTACATCTTGACACTTCCACTTCTAGCCTTTCCGGTCCATTTCCACTCTGCTACCCCACTTCCAGTCCAATCACCCCTATCTTCAGGGCACTTTGGGCTACCATGACCTGAATTCATAACTCCACAAACTTCTTAATTTCACTGCAAGTATCTTCTACTTCCTCTATGTAACTTTTTTTTTTTTTTTAAATATATTTCATTGATTTTGTACAGAGAAGAAGGGAGAGAGATAGAGAGTTAGAAACATCGATGAGAGAGTCATCGATCAGCTGCCTCTTGCACACCCCCTACTGGGATATGCCCGCAACCAAGGTACATGCCCTTAACCGGAATCGAACCCGGGACCCTTCAGTCCCCAAACCGACGCTCTATCCATTGAGCCAAACCGGTCTCGGCCCTCTCTGTAACTTTTTATCCTCCTGGTCACTAACCTCTGGGGATTAGGATCACCTGTTTCAGTAGGTGGCACTTCCACTGACCTGTGCTGCAAGTTGAGCCTAAGTGTCTTGTCAAGAACCCTGTCAATGCTATCTTCACATTCCGACCGAGTGTCACCAAACAGTCGCCACTTGTTTGTTACAGTGAATTACTAAATGTTCACCAGCAAATGGACAGAAACCAGGTTCCCTTCTCATCCAAGCGCACACTTCAGATTTTAGTCTCAAAGAGGAACCTACCTTCCACGCTCACCTGGAGCCTCCAGCTGCACCATGTCCGTCAGGGTCCCAGCAAATCCGAAAATGTCACACGAGGTGACGTAGCAGTGGGTACCAGCTAAATAGCTGATTGAAATAGAATTGCAGCCGTTAGTAGTTTTGACGACGTCTTGTGGCTTATCATACCTACTTTAACTTTCCAGTATTTTAAACATTTTCCCCCTTCCCTCGCCCCTCCCCTTTGCTTTGACTACTCGATTTTACATTTTAATAAAAGGACCTCAGGGAATTAAAATTAACTTCAAGCTTCTCTCTGGACTTGTAATTGATATTGACCAAGTTAGGCAACAAGAAATTTTTTACTATCCCTACTTCCGTTATTTGATTTGCAAGCATCTCTTTAGTCTACGTACCTCTACTCCATCGCTGGATTCCCTTTGCTTCCATTATATAATGCGAGGAGGTCTATATAATAAATTCAGGATTCCTGTTTATGCACTTTTCAGCACAGAGCTAGGGATCAAATAGGGTTTGAATCCTTCTATTCCTAGATAAAAATCTGTTGCAAATGGGGGTCAAGACACCCCTTTAAAAGTCATGTTAATATATACACTATGCTTTGGGTAAGCAGAAAACCTTAATGAGGAAAGTAGGAAAATTAAAACGATTGCTATGATTGATTTTAATGGTCCTCCAGAGTGAAGGATTTTTGGAAGCATCTTAAAATATTGTCCAGTGGTCATCAAATCAGGTCAGTGTAACATACCAATATCCCTTTACCACCCAAATACTGTTATCTTACACATTTACTTTGTGCATGAAGTTCCATCTCTTAAATTTTCTCTTAAAAGGGAAGCTTTAGGAACACAAAACTTATGAAGGCATTTCTCAAAGTATTACATTTTCAAAAGGTTGTAACATGAGCACTACAAATATGCTATAGTCTTTTCAACCACTGCCTTTGCCTTCCTCATTTTCTAGAATGATGACTTTCTCCCCAAGTATTTCTATATGAGAAAGCAATCCGTGACACTGAGCAAGGACTGCTCACTGTAAGCTTAGCTATGGGCTCTTCAGAAGCCATTAGATTTTTAGTTGGCAGATTAGAACTCTTTGTTTCATTGAAAACCGAGCTACATTTCAAATCAGTATAGCACCCAAGTCCACTCATTTCACCAAAATACAGTATGATGGGATAGCAGCAGGAAAATGTCCTCTAAGCTCCTTATCAAGCTTAAACACCTCAGAGAAGGCAAAGCTCCCTGAGCCTTATTCCTTCCTTATAACTTAAGTTTACTTCCTGGATTATCACTTCGTTATCCAAAAGGATCTCAATCACCTTTTTGTTTTGTTTTTTTAATACTTATGTACTTTGTATAGATGCGTAAGTTTTGGGGAGACTAAGAACACAGATATTCTTTTTATTTTTTTGCATCAGAATACTACATTTAAAGTCTACAGGGATAGAGGACATTGTAACAAATGTCTTGCAAAAAGTTAATGAATTCAAACAATCAGAAGGTTCTAACCTTAGAGGACTGGGCTCTATTTGCATATACTGCAAATATCTATGCCAGGGGACCACCCACTTCAGGTATGGGAAAGAGAAATCAAACTTTTTTTTTTTTTTTGGTATAGAACCTACCCATCTGCTTACCAAGTTTCCCCCATCCCCTCCATCTTTTTAAAAGAAGGGGAATTTTAACTAAGGTGCTCCTAGAAACTCAACGTAACAAGTGTTAAAGGTACAAGCAGCAATTAATTTGGAATACCTATTGGAATGACTGGAACAGATTTAGTTGGGCCCTTTTACTCTTCCACACAGCACATTCACATGGACAGACTAAGGAAAAGGAGATGAAATTTAAATCAGCACATTTTCTTTATTACTTAAGAGAAAAAAACGGTGAAGTTGGAACCTTTTATATTGTACTTAACCAGGAGTCCTGTATCTCTCTTAACTGTTACGAAACACCTTAATAGCTCCCTTAAAAAAAAAAAAAAAAAGTAACCTGTTAGCTGCCACTTACGTAAGCCCCGATCATTCTGAAGTATTGGTTTTATATCATCTCTCTAGGTGCCTTAACATTTTAAACTTGTGTTCCTCAAGTTGGATGTCTATGGTGTTTTCACCTACAAATTTTCTGGTAGTAATTTGTGGCAATGCCTCTCAAGTGCTTGGCAAGCATAGGTTTACTTGGACAAAACTAATTTTACCTCCTGGGCGATGGCGGACTGTGGAAGGAACGGCAGGAAAGAACATGCCACAAATAGATGTGTGTATCAGCTAGATGCTATGTCGGCCTCCCTAGCCTACAATCCCTGCATTCCTCCAGTTTGCAGACACTCGAGCTGGACACAGGAGTGACTGCTGTGCCATAGGAACAGCCACAGTAAGGGGCTGAACCTTCCTTGCATTTCTCCGTTTGTCTCGAATGTTATCACCTCACTACTTGATTAGTGTATAGCTGCTCATATCCACAGATTCAGCTTTGTCAAAAGTAAAACCCCCAACTGGTTTGGCTCAGTGGATAGAGCTTCAGCCTGTGGACTGAAGGATCCCAGGTTCGATTCCAGTGTACCTTGGTTACAGATACATCCCCAGTAGGGGGTGTGCAGGAGGCAGCTGATCAATGTTTCTCATTGATGTTTCTCCCTATCCTCCTACCTTCCTCTCTAAAAAATTAATAAAATATATTTTAAATATATATAAAAAAAAAAACCCTGTTCCTTGTCAAGTTGCAAGTTACTGGCGACTCTGGCATAGGAAGGAAACAATATTCCTAAATAATCATTAGGTAATTACAGATTAAACACATGGTCACATTCCTTATCCAACCTAACCAAGCAGTGATTATGGATCTTCTGGCCTATCAGCTACCTGCTCCATTCATTCCCCTAATACTGGATCTGCCACTGCCTAAAACCACTTATCTACATAATGCTGAAAAAAAAAATGAACTTATCTGGCTTTCCACATGGATAACACTTTCTAACTTAATCACATAAGATATTTACATTCTTTGAGTAATTAACATTTCTCACCTACTTTCAATCTACTAGCCCTTATAGTTCCTTGGACAAATTAAAACATATTCAACCACCTATTATTTATAGTCAATTGGATAGGATGTGAGAGTATATCCTGTGTAAGTGCATAGTCATCTTAGTATTAACTAAAAAACACACCTTAAAAATTAGAGTAACCTTAAAAAAACCTCAAATGCTAAACTGGCTAACCCTACCATCTGCATGTTTTGGTGTGCAAGTGGAGTAATGCCTGGGCCAGTAAGAAAACTTCAATTTTAAAAATTACCCAAAGGAAAAGGCTCCTCTCCATATCAAAAGGGTATTAATAGACTATTTTTAGATTAAATATAGGCAATTAATGATTTGAAGAGACTACAGTTTACGTAATGCAAATTGCTGTTCAGAGAGCTGAGGCATTGAGGGATTTTTATTCAAAGCACTAACAACCCCTTTGAAACTTAATGGATTGCCAGGCCATAATCTACTCTTGCTTTTATTAACTACTTACTAAAATGTTAAAACGTAAACCCAGTTCTTCTCAAAGCCCCAGAAATAATGACATACTCAAAACATTTCAAGAATTTTAGGGATAAAATGGTATTTGAAAGTATTGTGTTCATCTTTTTAGAATATCCCGATGACTATTCTGGAGGGCTGGACAGTAGAGAAGTTCCATTTTTTCAGGCATTCTAGTTACGTCTAAAAAGGAAATTATGGAAATTTGTTTTTAAGATGTGCATGAGAAACTAAAAGATGGAAATGTATACTTTCTTTAGCATAATCTTACCTGAATTTGGTTTGGCTTTTCACAAACATCAAATATACTGTAAACTGACAATCAGATCTTTATGAGATGCCAATACTATTATCTAAAAAGCACTAAAATAATTCATCTTTTTCACTTGTGCAATGGGACCTATTATAAAAATGATCCTAGGATTAAAAGCCAATTTACACTTAATTCCCACAACTGAGGCAAATATTAAATACAGAAGAGACTGTTCATGAATGTAAAATATGTTTAGGTGAAAAACGTATTACCTTTCCTGGAAAACTTAAGTACTTTTCCTAAGGAAAATGTCTTTAAGATGCTTTAAATACCTTGTTGCTAGTCTCCTATTTTTCAGACAGGATGGACCCTAGGCAAATGAGACCTTGTTTTGTGGGTTTACTATGGCTTCTGTCTGCCATTTTAAGATTTCACCTTGCCATCTGTCAGAGCTGGTCATAGCCTTCTAGGTCAGAGCCCTCCATGCAAGGCTAGAACCAGTGACAAGATGGAACCTACCAGCAACAGAGAACTTAAGTCATGTCAGTTCACAGTACTTCATTTCTATCTTGCCATTTTTTCTTTTCTGATTAACCTCTTTATGTTGTTAATGGCTTTAATACTACGGTAGTTGACCGATCTGATCCAACTCTTGACTTGTATCTGCAGAGCTTCCTAGTGAACTGCAGAACTTTCTAGTGAAAGCACAGTGAGTGTTCCCTAGGTATAGTTGGGACCTTTGTGTTTTTGTTTTGCTTTCCAGGAGAGGTAGGCAGTGGATAAAACAAGTTTCTCATTCACAGATCTTACTCTGCTAAACTTGGCATTTCTCCATTTGCTTGCTATTTTGTGCTCTTACTGTTCTGTTTTATATACTTCCCAAGATTATTTCTTTTAATATAACCATAGGCCTTATTACTAATTCTGATCTGGAGACTCCTTAAGTCTATTAAATAGTGCCTGTCGTTTGGCCATTACTCTTCCACTGCAAATTATTAGAGTATGGTTCTTAGTAAGCAATATTGAACTACAAGGTATAGTCAAGATTTTTTAAAGGCACCTAGACATTTAGATTACCTTAGCATTCATTAGCAACAAAGTTTGAATTTTGCCCCCTGGGTTTAAATTAAGTCTATGCAATCCTAGTAATAATGTACACTGCAAAGTAGCTCATGCTAGTCACTGCCAGCAGCTCGCTAATTGCAAAAAGACAAAAGCCCTTGAGACACTGCTTGTGCTGTTAAGTATTCTTATGGTGATTTTAAGATTAGTCCTGTTCCACAATTTATCAACTGAAGCTACCTCCACCAACATCTAAAACTCAACTCCAGCTCAGCTTGTAGGAAAAAAATTCTAGTTTAAGTTAAAAATCTGATTTGAGTGGCTAAAAACAAATCTAAGCAATCAAATATAGACAAACCTCAACTTACCAGAAGCAACCTAAAATACCAACCAAACACTAGACTAAAGCTTTAGTTCTACAGTTTGACTCCTGATTCCTCACTTCACATTAGTGAGGTTCCTTTAGAAGATTAAGTGTTCTGTGCAAACCCAATAAAATTACAGTTCGGGGATCTAATGTCATCACATAGCTACAGACAAGTTAGCAGTGTTGTGTAGTAGTGAAATCAACTGGCTTGCATGATGGCTTCTAAAAGCATCTGTTCCCAGAGTTTCATGTATTACGTATGTATATAAAATATCAGTGAGGACAGCCATTAGCGTTTTGTAAGATGATAAACTGAGTGTTAACTTCTCCCAGCCATTACCTTTTCCCCTCATTAAATGTTAAGTCATCTGTGGGGGAGGGGAAGGGAAGGATTCAACTTTACTTCATAATTCAGATCAATCGTCAGTATACATTTAAGTTTTTAAAACCTAAATGTTCCAAGTACAGAGTAAAATAAGCTGTCCAGAGAGCACACACTTAGGTTTTCTCCTCTTGGGAGTTTTAAAAAGGGATTTTGAACCTTGATGGCGAGAATCCCAAAACGAGAGTAAAATGAATATTTTATTGCAAACAAACGTCTAAATTAATTTCTCCACCCACTTTCTTTAGAAAGAAAAAAGAAATCAGCAGGCTAAGGAGATACCCATTCAAGAACTGACATGATTAAAAATTAAGATATAAATGGGTGACTCACAATTGCATTTAGCTTACAAAGATGGTGGAGTTAACTACTACAAGCACACTAGTTATACAGTATTTTGTGGGAGAAGGGCATACAGACATAGCTAACTTCATATAGATCCCATTAGACAACTGGATTTACAACAAGTTTTTTTAATAAGAAATGGGCAAAGCCAGCTTTCTTTTCAGAATCAAAATGCAGAACAAATGGAAAATTATGGTATTTAACCTTCACAAGTTTGAGCCTCCACAAATAATACAACCAAGTTTTACATTTTTAACAGCCCTTCTACATACACTCCATCTTCTCTATCTTGGTTCCAAGTTTTATCTTCATTCAATTATGCCAATTCCAATGTTATTTAAAAAGAAAAAGCCTTCCCAGTTATTGTCAGAAACTACTGTTTAGCATACCCCCTCCACTACTCAGCAAACTACAGAGAGGATGGAGTGTAATATGAGCAGTACAGAGTCTTAGGCAATTCATGAGGACCACTTAAGTCCTTACATGAATCTGGTTGCTAACATTTCTATTATATTGTGACAATGACTCCCGACTGTTATCTCTGAGAAATGGGGGGAGTAAATTCTTAATAAAAGACACCAGGTACAAAGCAACATTTTACTTTTGTTGTGATAAAAAAAAAAAAATCACATTTTACAGATAAAATGTAGAACCCTGAAATACTGACACATTCTCTTATCGTGCACAATGCTGAGGTTCTCTTACGATTCACTTTAAAACTGCAATTAAAAATGTACAAAAAAGAAAAGAAAAAAAATCAACCCACAAAGCTTCTAAAAAAGGAACCCGCAGGCACTTCCTCTTGTGGAATGTTTAAAAAGTTAGCCTACTAAAGAAAACAGTCGACTTCTTGTGAAGGTTTTGGAGAAATATGTATCAGTTCGTTTTATTTGGGTATTCAATAATATCCTTGGTGATAATGCTGACTCCATGGCTTCTGACCCCAGAATTGCTGTAAGAGAAAATTTGTTTTTAAAGAAAAAACATCAATAAGCCACTCAAACTGCTTTTAGGAAATGACAATGAATCTAATTCAGAGTAATTGCTGGAAACAAATTTATAACTGTCACACCTCTGATTTCTATCAAACCATGTTCAATTAGTATTAATATCCCATTATCATCATCAATAAACACATTACAAAAGGAAACACATCAGGACTTGGTTAGTTTATACAATTAAAGCTAATAGTAAAAAGAACCATATGTATTAAATACTAATTAAAAAAATACTAAGTTATACCAAACATCAACCCATTTTACCTTCAAAAGATTAAGATTATGGCTACGACTGCACAATTCACACCTTGCCCTGTAACACTTACAAACACTTCAATCTCTGGGTAACATCTTTTTGAAGGATGATTCTTAAGAAAAAATACAATTTAATGTACTAAGCACATAAGAAACTACTTACACCCTGCTGCCACTGGTTGTAGCCCTGAGACTGATTTTTATAGCCACGATTGTTTCCTCGTCCTCTGAAGTTCTAAAATGTAAAAAAAAAAAAAAAAAATCCTTAAGAACTCGGAGCACAACAACTTAGGAGGTTTGTACATGGGAAGGGAGAGGGGGCACAGCACAGAAATGGGATAGTTGCTAATTAGTGTACCTGAAAATCAAATTTAATTAAGTAGACTCATTTTACTGCCATCACTAATTTTTCTTATGTCGGTGCATTTACACTGTGTTCCTACAATTCTTACCGAGGCTATGAAATACAAGCTTCCTCTTTTTAGACTAATTTATGCACATAATTAGGGATCAGGGCATGCAGGGATCATAAATTTTTACCTGGTTGTAGTTCCCTCTGTTGGGCATTCCACCTCTGTTGTAGTTCCCTCCTCTGTTTGAATAGCCACCTCGGCTGCTAAACACAGGGCCACGTGGGTATGGATAGCCAATTCCACCACTTCCGCCTCCGCCACCACCTCTCTGCGGCATGTTGCCTCTCCTGTTATAGCCACCACGATTCCCAGGAGCTAAAAAACCAAGAGATACTTTAGATTACAGTGTGTCGTGCCCCCTTTACACATATGACTTAAGAGTTCTTCTGGACCATTGCCTTTGTTTTAGGGGGAAAATAAATGTTTAAAGGTGAAAGTAATAATTTAATTTAACCACTGACATAATCTAGGTGTGTATCCTACCAAATCACATTAAAACTTTTAAAACTTTCAACTAGGAGCTAGGACCAATATGAGGATCAGTTTTCCTATGTTAAATTCAGCTAAATAACATGTAGACCCAAATCAGAAGATTTTCACTTGTGTCAATCTCCAATCAAATAGAGAATACTGCATGTTCACTTGCCTCCTCCTCTGAAATTCCCACCACGCATATTGAATCCACCACGTCCTCTGTGGCCACCTCCTCTGTTAAACTGGTTCTTGCCACTCTTATTTTTATTGCTCTTCTGCTTCTTTTCGGGGTGAAGAGCCTTTTTGCTCTCTTCCTTATATTGCTTCAAAAGTTTTTGGGCCTCCTCCTTCTGAAGTTCCACATAGGTTATCTCATCAAAGCACTCGGCTACCTCTGGCAGTGTAAAGTTTCCTATAAGTGTGTGGGGGGGGAGGAAATAAAGTCAGATTAGCACACATTCACAATCCTTAAATCTCCAATTATTGAATGGCTTGAAGTTTTTCCACACACACTACAATTACTAATGCATTTTCCTAAAAGTAGAGATAAGCCAAACACTCATTTACAGAGTTAATGTAAATCCTGGAACAGTATCACTAGCAAAAACTATTAATTTAAGTTTACAGATATAAGTCACAGGAGGAGACTACTGTGCCAACAGAATAAAATTCCATGCCTTTCATTTTGAGGACGGCATGTTCTGGGAGGTCCTTGCCCTCCACTTCTGCTTTCTTCTGTGTCCTCTGCTTGTAGTCTTCATCCTTCGGGCAGACGACCACAGCTTTCCGCTGGAAGCCCGCGAACAGGCACATTTTTCTCCTCTGGGCAGCAGCAGACACATTTGTCTTAAAAAAAAAAAAAAAAAAAAAAAAAAGCTATTTATTAATTCTACACCAAACCAACTTTCAGTTACTTTTCTCACTTCAAAGCCAAGGAGCTTACCTGATCCAGAATAAAATTCCGCTTCTTGCGAGCAGCAATCTCAATAAATTTCCCAAGACATTGTGGCGCTCTCTGCAGCAGGGTGTTCAGTTTGCCTGTATCTGCCATTTGCTTCTTAAAGCCTGCTACCTGTTTTTAAAAGCGAGAAGTTTCCTTTGAGCTTGTGGATATTAAGCTAAGCATCAGCTTAACTCTCTTACATAGAAAACAGGCAACATTTTAAAATTTAAATATTGCCATTTCCCACTATTGCTGTAATGAAAAGGGTCACTAGCATGTAGTAAGACCCCAAGCTATTCATAATCTTTGTAGCTCTTGTATGGTGAGAACTTAATTCTTTAAAAGACAATGAAGCCTAGAATTTGGAAAGCAGTTTACCTTACATTTAAGTAACCAATTTCACTTTCCCCCAAATCCCCTCTCTTAAATACTATCAAAATGGATAAGGACATTAGGCAGAAGGATTACTTAGAACACCTTCAGGTCTTTTTAAAATGCCGAGATCATACCCTAAACATTCTACTTACCATCATTTTATCCATTATGGTATTTGTTCCAAGAATGTTGTATTTACCAGGATTTTCTGCTGCATGTTTAGTAACCCAAGTAGTTTTCCCAGCTCCTGGCAAGCCGATCATCATAACCACCTACAATGGAAAGAAAAGTCTTTTCACTGTCTACTCATCAGAAGCCACCTAGTAATTTAAAAATATATTTTAATGCACAAAACCCATATCTGAATTTTCATAGCACTGTAACAAAGGATTTGTTTGTGGAAAATTTAACACTCCACATAGAGAAGATAGCTACTTAGAGAAAAATTACAGGAATGGCATTAAGTAAATGTCACTTTTGCCCAAACAGAAGCAGTGCTCAAATGCTTTTTAAAAAGTCACTTACTTCACAATCTTTCTTCTCTTCAGGCCCCTTTGGACCTCTAACTCGGTCCTCCAAGGGAACGTTCTGGATCAAAGTATAGTCTTCAGGTATTGGAAAATATGGCTTTTCCTTCTGACCAAAATTGAACTCAACAGCACAGTTGTGGCAGAGAACATGTGGGAAGAGTGGCCGATCAGCAAGAACTTCCTTGCTGATTTTGAAGGCAACACCAAGGTCCTGTCCATTCTTTGCATAGGAGAGTTCTACTTCATCGCTTTCAAAGTTCTGTTAAGAGAGAGTGGGGGTGGGGAGATTAAGTTTTAATCTCTTTCCTGTAAAACTTCTAAGAAACTTCAAAATTCAGAGGGAAGTTTATCCTATGGAAAACCTATTTAAGTTCAATCTATATCCAAAAGCAGAAACAATACTGCTTTAGAAGGTAAGACTAGATTTATCAAAATGTGTTAGTAGTGAATATTAATATTGACAGATATAAAAAAAAATTCTTAGCATATAACTTGACATTTATACATAAAAACTTGACTATGACTTACAGCAAAACATGTAATCACATCATTTTCATCAAACTTCTCTCCATAATCTTCAGTCTCACAGTTGCATGTTTTTATTCCTTTTAGAGAATACCCATAAGAAAATTCTTCTTCTCCTAAAAATAATAATGAACCACCATGAAGTTAATTTTTTTCAAAACATCTCAATGACCCTTACGTTAGTGTTCCTGATTTAAGGTTTTTTAAAAATTGAGCATATACTATTCTTTCACATACACTGACTTTATACTAGATATAGATTTGCAAATTGCATAAAATGGATAACAGTCTATCTTAAGTATTACTGGTCATAAAACAAATAAAAGAACAAAAACTAAAACTTAGCCTATGCCTACTACATGCTAATGTTATTAATCTCACTTAAAATATTAACAGAATTGGACAAAACAAGCAAAATATTTGGAATGCCTTCTAATCTACTCTACTAAAATCAGATCCTAAACACTCATTGAGTATACAGTATTCAGAAACTTTACCAAGTAGCATTCCACTGGTGGTTAGAGACCAGCCAATCCGAACTTCATGGATGTCAATGTCTTTTGTATATAAATGCCTTACTGGGATCTTCTCTGTAACCTGAAAGTCAAATCACTAATGATTAAACTATAAGCCAAAAGATAAATCCTTTTCATTCATGGGGTAACTAACTCTTCTCTGGCTATTATGACAAAAGTCTTCCACTCAAGAACTTAAAAAATTTATATAAGGAAGGTTTAAGTATTTGGTTGAATGATGTTTAAAAGAACAGTTAATGTTTAAAAATTACATCTTCTCAATACTCAACCTACAACAATTAAAGCACACAGTTAACCTTTTTTCCTCTGGAACAAAACCGAGAGTCTATTTTTAAACCTTGGTGAGTCTTTTCAAGTGCCACACTTTTAATAAAAATGGGGCTGGCTGTGTACCACAAATTCTGATCAAACATGGTCAACTATTACAAAAGGTTTCTATCCCTCTTCTAACTCACAGAAACTTCCAAAAATAAAAAGTTCTACTGATACACAAAATATTGCCAGGTAAGTGGAAACTCCAAAGGTTCTTACAAAACACAAAATCCTATGTACCTTCATTTCAAAGCAGACTTTGCCTTTTGACACACCGTAAGAAGCCCTTCCTCCAGCCCAGAGAAAAGCAAAGCTCTCCATAGTGAGGGAAGAAGCACTGAGGCGATCTCTCGATATTTTAAAATGCAGATCACAATTATCTGTAATTATATCAATACCGTATTATTTCTTTTCATATCAAACGTAAATACATCTGCTATGTAGACAAAACTTGGTTAAGTTTTTGCACATGTCTAACTGCTACATAAGACACTTTTTACATGCTCTTTTAAATTTTTAAGTTTAAACCCCACCCCCTCACCAAGTCACTCTTGACAAATTATGTACTGAAGTGTAAACCACCTATAAAACTAAGAAGCACCAAGTTTAATGTGTATTTTAAGTATATAAAATCAAGACAATGTGACATTAATACATACCTGCTCTGCTCTTTACCTTGATTTAGAGGCAGGCAGTAGAGGATAGCAGGAAATCAAAGTGAAGCATGCCAGAACCAGGTAGAATTTACCAGTGCCACAGTGTAACGGACAGGAGGCCATGACCAAATGTTTTTTAATAGAGTATGAGTTGCTGATCCTGTACTTTCTATTTTTAAAACACCAGGGATCTAGATCCTAAATTCTTTTCTAAAACTTGTGAAGGCAGCCTCATCTACAAAACACAAACCTGGTTGCCTAATGCTGTAATTATTATTGCACTGTAGGTCTCCTGTTCCAACAACAATGGGGGGTAACCCACTTCCGGGATTATCCAAATCCAAATGTCTTTAACCTAGCTAGCTACCTTTGGGTCAGTGGCTCATTAACATGCACTTTTGAGAGAGAGAGCTGAAGTGAGAAAGCTGTTTCCTTAAAAAGTTCTTATTGTTGAGAATGAAATCTATAGTTTGGAATTCCCCTTATTAGCTTTGCTCTTAAAATTCCTGACCATCGTTGATAGAATAAACCCAATATTGCACTTATCAAATTGATATTCCTAGGTGACCAGTTACAAGTCTGTCTACTTTATAATAGCAGTGTTACCTTCTTGAATCATCACCTCATTTACCTTGCCAATACCTAATACTTTATACTTAACAAACCGAATTTAACAAAACATTCATCTGACTGCTTTTGCATGTAGTTTTAAGACTCCACTATCTTCACTACCTGTAAAGGACACTCAACAAAAAAATCAAGCTTTTGACATTAACACTCTGACACATCTGAATAAAAACAATCTGTATTCACTGGCATCTAAGCTTCGACTCCCCAGGCTCCACAGGGCACCTTACCAATTACTTTTCAAGCAATTATTTCTACCCTTTGTTCTACCACTGAAGGAACTGTGTTCTGATCAAATACTAAGGAAAAATTACAACGCTGACAGCCATGGCCATTTAGAGGTTTGCAATGCTAATACTTCCTCATACTCGATTGCAACCCAACTGGGAAGGGAGCAGTAGTTACAGCGCTGCCATGATACCATTCGCTGGTGGAGAAAGCTAGCGGCCCAGTGATAGGCCACTGCTGCTGCCCAGGTCTTGGGAAGAAATCAACTTATGTTAAAGCGGCAGCTACTGAACTGGAATTGAGAACAGAAGAGCAGTTATTGATAAAGTAGTATTACAATCTTTTAGAATAGGGAATACACTTGGGTGCTAATGGAAAAAGCCATTAATAAATATGTAATTAATCCAAATAGCTCACTTAGGTCCAAAAAGGATGAAATTACTTTAAAGAAGCCTTACAAGTTTCCATTAGCTAGTCAAAAGTTGGCATTAATTTTACATTCCTACAAAGACCTTTCAAGTAATATAAAAGTATTACCAAATTGTTAGAGCCTGTGTTATTATCAATACAACTGACCCTCTTACTAAGTATTTAAAGTACCGGAAAAAATTCTTCCTGCCTTGAAAAAACCTGTTTCCGTTTCCCCGTTAAATCTTCTGCATTTAAGCTCAACGTCCTACATGTTAAGTCTCCTAACATTTTAAAACCGAAACCACATTTGATTCCAGGGGGGAGCAGCAGCTTCACTTACAAGTGTCAAGACAAACCACCGTGTCATCGAAGTGCTCATCTTCTTCCTCCACAGGTGGCTGAGGAGACTTGGCTCTGAAAGACAATAATGTCTCCTGATACAGCTTCTCCCACCCAAGAATACAGAACGGGGGGTGGAGGGGGTGCGGGCAAGACGAGGTGAGCATCCTCTACCTGCTATACTTGTTCTCTTCAATGTACTCAAAATATCCGCGGCCATGATCTTCCCGAGGGCGCTTAACGCCTCTCTTTTTATCTCCGCCTTTCTGCTCTGTTTTGCCGTCTCCTACAAACACACAATACCCCTATTTAGGAGGCCAAGCCACAAGGCAACACACGCACGCACACAGCCCTTGGGTTTCAAAAGGCTCGAAAAAAACAGCCCGGCATTTCCTTGTTCCTCGTTGGAGGCGCGTTTAAGGGACGGATCTAACGCGAATGGGACAACAATCCGTTCGAAAACTGGATTAAGAGCTAGTGACGCAGTCTAGAGACATTGCAAGCATTGGCGGCCCATTAGAAGATTCGAGAACCCTAACGAAAAAAAAAAAAGCAAAATAGCGCCGTACAGGCCGAGCCCACGTGCATCCAAAAAAAAAAGTTCAGGACCGGAGAGGACCCCGCCGCCCCTCCCCCGCCCGGGCCCGCGCGCCCTGCGGCCGCATTGTACTCCCTTTCCGCCCCGAGCTCCCGACGGCCCCTCCCGCCGGAAGTGACGTCACGCCGAGCCCCCACGCTCCGCGCACAATACCGCGGCCCAGCAGCCGCCAAAGCGCGCCCAACCCGGGCCCTCGGGACTCTCCCCTCCCCCTCTCCCCCCCCCCCGACATGTGCCCGCACCGCGCGCACGCAGCGCGGCGGCGCCTCCGCGGGCCGCCCGGGTCCCCCCTCCCCGCCGCCCGGGGCACCACCCCCCCCCGCCGGCGGCAGCTGCAGCTCCCCCGCCTCTCGAGCCACATAATGGAGGCGGCGCCGCCACCCCCGTCGCACACACCGATTTCCCCCAGGCCTCCCGGCTAATCCGGGATTCCCCGCGCCCTCCTCCCTCCCTCCCTCTCTCCCTCCCGCCGCGCGACGTTACAACGCAGCCCCCACCCGCCGCCCCCGCCCGCTCACCTCCGGACTGCTGCGGGCCCTGGCTGGCCCCGGGCGGCGCCACCGTGACCGCGAACAGCGAGGTGGGGCCGCTGCTCTTGCCCGCGGCGGCCTCCTTGGCGGCGGCCCCGCGCTGCTGCTGCTGCTGCTGGGGCTGTTGCTGCGACGTCGCCGGCGGTTGAGCCTGCTGCTCCCCGTGGCCGTTCTCGTCGCCCGCGCCTTCCTCCTCGTCGCCCAGCTCGTCCTCGCCCTCCTGGAAGCCCTGGTCGTCGCCGTTCTCGTCCTCCGAGGCGGCCTCCTCCTCCTCCATGGGGCCCGCGTCGGCCGCCCCCGCGGCGCCGTTCTCCTCCCCGCCGATCTCCATCTGGTCGCCATCCAGGGCGGGGTTCCCCTCCTCCTCTTCCTCCTCCTCCTCCTCCTCGTCGCCGCCGGCCGCGGCCTCCTGCTCGAGGCCTGCTCCCGAGCGCCCGGCCGAGTCCCCGCCCAGGTCGAGGCTGCCGTTCCCGGGCTCCATGGCGGGGCGGCCGCCGGCCTCCTCGCTGTCCAGCGCGGCCTGGAGCCGCTCCATGAGGTCGGCCTTGAGGCCCTTGTCGGAGAGGCGCCGCTTCTTGAGCTCCTCCTTCAGCTCCGAGACCTTGAGCTTCTTTACATTAACAGGCGAGGAACTCATGGTGAGGGCCCCGTTTCACGCTGGCGCTGCTCGGACTCGCTCTCCTCCTGGGCACTGGCGGCGGCGGCGGCGGCGGCTCCTCGGCGCGGGCGGCGGCTGAGGCTGCGGCTGCGGCTGGACGTGGGTTCCTGCTGCAGAGCGGACCCGCCTGGTGTCGAACGGCGCCAATTCCTTTCACGGAGTTCGCGAGGGGAGACGCCGAGACTCGCTGGGCGCGAGCGAGCACGCAACGTCCTCTCGCCGCGGCGCCGCGCACGTAATATAGCGGCCCCGCCCCCCCCGCCCCGCGCCGGGCGGGTCTGCGCGCAGGGCCGGCGCGCGCCCGAAGCCACGCCCCTCGCGCGGTCGAAGCCACGCCCCCTCTCCGGGCGAGTCTGCGCGCAGCATGCGCGCCCGACGCCCCGCCCCCCGCGCCCGGCCCGGCCAGGCCCGGGTCCCAGCCCAGCGTGCGGTGGGTCCGCGCAGGGCGCAGCCCATCGGTCCGCAGCGGATGGAGGGAGAGCAGAGCTTAGCCTTTCGCCTAAGCCGGCCTCCCGCCCGCCACCCCCGCCCCCGTGTCGGCCTTCCTCCTCCTCCCCTGCTGGCGACCCCCGCGCCCGCGCCGTCTCTGCCCGCCCGCCCGCCCGGCCCCGAGGCAGCTTTGACCCAAATGCTTTCCGCCCTCCTCTTGTCAATTTCAGCTGGAACCCTCTTCCGCCTTCCATCTTAGATTCGCCCCGTCCAGCTATTTGGTTCAAATTACGTATTAAAAAAAAACAAAAAACTTTTTTTTTTCATTTTTTTTGATTTATGCAACTTAAATGGGCAGTTATTACAGCTTGATATTCGGTTTAATGCTTCCTAAGTCCTGCGGGCGAATTGGATCCTAAGCTGGGGCAGGGCGAGGGCAGGCCTTCCTTTGTCTCCTGCGCTCCCTGCTGCGGGCGGGGTGGAGGGGGGTGGGGGCCTGGTTCTAATTGCCCAAGGAAATAACCTCAGAACTGCCTTTCTGGGGCTTCTGCACCCACCAAACAGGCGCACCCCTCCCCAAGGCGCACTCAGCCCGGTTAGGGCCCTGCCATCCTGGGGTGAGGTCCCAGGAGCCAACCCTGAGGCTGAGGCCCAGCCAAGCCATGCACTCTGATCCTGTTCCTATTCTTGTAGGAATGTTCGAGCTGAAACTCTAGTGAAAGCTCATAAAAAAATAAAGGGCTGTGATTCTGTAAAAAGAGACCTAGACCCACTTTAGAAATGTGTGGGGTTGTTTTTTGGTGTCTCCGAAGTTTATAATTTTTCTCTTTACTAAGGTGTGTTAGGTTCTTGAGGTTTTATTTTTATTTATTTTTAAATATATTTTATTGATTTTTTACAGAGAGGAAGGGAGAGGGATAGAGAGCTAGAAACATCGACCAGCTGCCTCTTGCACACCCTCTGCTGGGGATGTGCCCGCAACCAATGTACATGCCCTATGACTGGAATCGAACCTGGGACCTTTCAGTCCGCAGGCCTACGCTCTATCCACTGAGCCAAACTGGTTTCGGCAAGTTTTTGAGGTTTTAGATAGGGGTACCTAGAATTTAGATTTGGGATAGAGGTGACCATCTTAAAATCCAGAAAAATCTACTGGTATTCCACTGCCTCTGACTAAAGAAGTCAATTATACCAGGTACACTGGTGCTTAACTGGCACAATAATGCTGCCCCAATGTTAATTTGAAATTTGGGAAAATACACATGTAAGCTCTCTCCCAAGGGTTAGTATGATTTTACTGATTAATATATATACTTTTTTTTAGAAAATAAATATTTTATTGATTTTTTTACAGAGATGAAGGGAGAGAGATAGAGAGCTAGAAACATCGATGAGAGAGAACCATCGACCAGCTGCCTTCTGCATACCCCCAACGTACATGCCCCTGACCAGAATCGAACCTGGGACCTTTCAGTCCGCAGACTGATGCTCTACCACTGAGCCACACCGGCTTCGGTTATACATTTTTTAATAGTTTGCCATGTAGTCATGAATAAAGGTGAAATATTAACACTGAAGTGATTTTATTTTTTTATGAGATGATTTTAATTGAAATGAATGGACTATGTATAGTACTGATAATTCTCAGTTCAAGTTAATGGAGGTTAGATGGCATAGCATCCAAAATAGGAACCTCCACATAATGTCAAAAAACTCACTATAGCCTTTGGATATAGAGTCCTGGGTATGATGTCCTTTGGATATAATGTGACTTATAAACAAGTCACAAACTAGAACTCAAACTTTTCAGATTCTTTGCCCTTGTTCAAAATTGGGAGGAAAGCTAAGGATGCTTACATGTTCACAAACTGGGGAATTAATGAATGAAATATAGTTGTTATGATGGTCCTTTTGAGTTTATGTGTTCTTATTTTTTAAAGCATATTTTTATTGATTTCAGAGAGGAAGGGAGAGAGGGAGATAGAAATATCAATGATGGCCGAAACCGGTTTGGTTCAGTGGATAGAGCGTCAGCCTGTGGACTGAAAGGTCCCAGGTTCAGTTCCGGTCAAGGGCATGTACCTTGGTTGCGGACACATCCCCCGTAGGAGGTGTGCAGGAGGCAATTGATCGATGTTTGTAACTCTCTATCCCTTTCTCTTCCTCTGTGTAAAAAAATCAATAAAATATATTTTAAAAAAACATATCCTCCAAAGACGTGTGAAATGTATCACAACCCTGATGCACACTGAATAATTGTTCCCTTTAGCCGAGTTCTCCAAAAACCAAGTAGAGGTTGTGATAATATGTTTTATTTGCCAGAGCTTCCTTGGCATAACACCTGCAGAATAAATAACAAGTGGTTTCATACTCATCTTAAGAGTAGCCCAAGGCTGTAGTATATTTCGCTAATGTCCCATGTCTCCTAACCCATTTCTTTATTCGACAGAACACAAAGGTAGGGACTTTATATTCTCTAACGCTGCCAGCAATGTTGTCAAGTACCAGATGCTTGACGAATACTTTTTAGTTTATTTAGAAGGTAGTATTAAACTGTTAAGAAAGTCTTCGAGCTCCAGAGATAAGTGCCATCGAATAGTATCCTCCAGGATCTACCAGTTGACTATGATCTAGGTAAGCACATAATGATAATAAGTTATAACCAGGACTGCCTTAGCTGGTTGGCTCAGTGGAGAGAGCATCAGCCTGCGGACTGACAGGTCTCAGATTCAATTCTAGTCAAGGGCACATGCCTGGGTTGTGGACTTCATCCCCAGTAGGAGATGCGCAGGAGGCAGCCGATCCATGATTTTCTCTCATCATTGATGCTTCTATCTCTCTCTCCCTCTCCCTTCCTCTCACAAATCAATAAACATATATTTAAAAAAAAAAAAAAGATTATAACCAGCGCTGTCCGACATAGTAGCTGCTAAGCCATATTTAAATTAAAATTAAAGATTAAATTTCTCACACTACCCACACTTCAAATGCTCCAGAGCCGTTGGTCTCATACTGAACAATGCAGAATAGAATGTTTTTATCACCCACGTTCTTTGGGACAGTGCTTTTACAGGCTGTTTTGCAAGTGCAACTTACACCAAGGAAGGAACCTCTATCCATACATGACTCAACAGCCAGACTAAACGGAAAGCTGGCCCCAAGAACTAGACTCTACCCTTTGTTCTAATGGGAAAAGCCATTACCTACTGTGAGCATTAGATAAACTCTAATTATCAGAGTAAAAGTGTGTGTGTGTTTATATGTATTTATAGCATAGTTTTATAGACACAGTCAACTCCCAATTCATCTATGTCTCTACTGAACAAATATGTATATATACTGTTTATTTATTTTTGTTATTCCTCACCTGAGGATATTTCCCCATTGATTTTTAGAAAGTGTGGAAGGGAGAGGGAGAGGCAGAGAAAGAGAGGAATATCGATGTGAGAGAGACACGTGATTGGTTGCCTCCTGCATGTGCCCTGACCCTGGTGTGGGATCAAGCCTACAACTGAGGTACATGCCCTTGGCTGGAATCACACACTCACCCTTTGGTCTGTGGGCGGACGCTCTATCCACTGAGCAACACTGGCCAGGGCTACTTAACAAATATGTATTGGACGCCAGCCATGCACCACACACTGTACTCTGAAAACAGATATGGATGGCACCGTCCCAGGCCTCCAGGAGCTTGTGGTTTGGAGAAAAAGACAAACCATAACCAGAGAAAGAGAGAGAGAGAGTGGAGCCCGCCATTTGACCATCTGCTGAGCCATTGTCAGCAAGGTTCCCATGGTGCAGGTTTGCACACACGCTTGTCCACCCACAGACATTCACACAGGCAGAGACAAAGCCAAGCACGGCCTCCCAGGCACACGTAAGAAGCCAGAGTGTGACATTTGCAAATAAATAGTCATTAGAAAAGATGCTCTTGTATCATATTCATTATTCTAAATACAGAGCTGCCAGTCATCAGACTTCTGACCTCTGACAAGTCCTTCATTAAAAGCTGTCTGGGCCCAGCCAGAGATGGGCATTGACGTATGAACCAGGAGGTTACGGTTCGATTCCCAGTCAGGGCATATGCCCAGGTTTCAGCCTCGATCCCCAATGTGGGGTGTGCAGGAGGCAGCTAATCCATGATTCTCTCTCATCATTAATGTTTCTATCTCTCACTCTCTCCCTTCCTCTCTGAAATCAATAAAAATGTATTTTTATTTTTATTTTTTTAAATATATTTTATTGATTTTTTTTACAGAGAGCTAGAGAGCTAGAAACGTTGATGAGAGAGAAACATCGACCAGCTGCCTCCTGCACACCCACTACCGGGGATGTGCCCGCAACCAACGTACATGCCCTTGACCGAAATTGAACCTGGGACCTTTCAGTCCGCAGACCAACGCTCTACCACTGAGTCAAACTGTTTTTGGCAAAAAAAAATATATTTTTTAAGAAGCAGTCTGGAATATAAATCTTGGGGATATAATGTACAGCATGGTCACTACAGTGCTATCCTATGTTGTATATTTGAAAGTTGTTAAGAGTATATATCACAAAAAATAATACTGTAGTGATAATTTCACAATATATGCAAATCTCAAATCATTATGTTGTACACCTGAAACTAATATGTCATATGCCAATTATATCTTAAATTTTTTAAAATTTCTATATTGATTAAGGAATCACATATTTGTCCTCAACCCCCAATTCCAATCCCCCCCGCCCCACTCATGTCCCCACCCCCCTATTGTCCTTGACCACTGGTTAGGCTCATATGTGTGCACACAAGTCCTTTGGTTGATCTCTCCCTTTTATCCACACCCTCCCTCTGAGGTCCGACAGTCTGACCCATGGCTCCTTATCTCTGGGTCTGTTCTTGTTCATCAGTCTATGTTGTTCACCATTTCCCTTTATATCTTAATTTTTATTTTTATTTTTTTTTAAATATATTTTTATTGATTTTGTACAGAGAGGAAGGGAGAGAGATAGAGAGTTAGAAATATCGATGAGAGAGTCATCGATCAGCTGCCTCTTGCACACCCCCTACTGGGGATATGCCCGCAACCAAGGTACATGCCCTTGACAGGAATCAAACCCGGGTCTCTTCAGTCCCCAAGCCAACGCTCTATCCATTGAGCCAAACCGGTCTCGGCTATATCTTAATTTTTTTAAAAAAAATATATTTTATTGACTTTTTACAGAGTGGAAGGGAGAGAGATAAAGAGCTAAAAACGTCAATGAGAGAGAAACATCGACCAGCTGCCTCTTGCACACCTCCTACCGGGGATGTGCCCGCAACCAATGTACATGCCCCTGACCGGAATCGAACCCGGGACCCCTCAGTCCGCAGACCGACGCTGAGCCAAACCAGTTTCGGCTATATCTTAATTTTTAAAAAGCTGTCAGGGTTTAGCAGGGGAACAAACGGCCTCCTGGATGGTCCTAATTGCCTACACACTGTGTATACTCAGTGTCCACATGGCCTTTCCTTGTTTCCGCTTCCGCTTTGCTCCATCCTCACACATTTTCCACGGGCTCTCTCTGAAGCCAGCTGTGTCCTGTCCTGATTCATTTGTCTGTGATATTAACGGACAGAGACTGAGTGCCTGCTAGGCTCCAGCCACCATGCGAGGAGGCATTTTGCACCAAATAGCTCTAATCTTCACAGCCATCTCCTAAGGCGGGAATTATTTGTCTCCGTTTGTAAATATGGAAACTGAGGATCGGAGGGCTTAAGGGAATTGGCCAGGCTTAATACGTGGTCAAGGTAAGTTACCAAATCACAGCGGCCTGACTCCCAGACCCCGCTCTTCTAAGCTGGAATCATTAGAGTTTCAAAGTCCAACCGACCTGCGCTGTTCTAGCAAGATTTTAGAGATTGTAGTGCAGGGGAAAGAGACAGGAGAACCAACAGTTGTACCATGTTTCCCCGAAAATAAGACCTACTTACAGGTTTCCTTCTGGGTGAAATATAAGGCATCCCCCCGAAAGTAAGCCCCCACCAGGCTCAACATGAGAGATTTGGTCCACTGATTCTGAAAGAAATAGAATCACAAGAAACTCACCAGGAAATTCAGGAATTGGATTGTTATGATGATGTTCCAGAAGATGATGACATGATTGTCATTGAGTAAATGAGTATATCCTTGATACTGTAGGATTCACAGTTTGTCTGGTTTGTGTTGACAACGACTGTACTACAGTACCATATACAGGTAATAAAGTTCCTTTATTTTCATTTAACAATAAATGTGTACCGTATTCTTCTTCATGGAGAAATAAGTCCTCCCCTGAAAATAAGACCTTGCGCATCTTTGGGAGCAAAAATTAATATAAGACACTGTCTTATTTTCGGGGAAACAGGGTATTCTTAGAGTAATATGTGCTATGTCAGAGCGTGTACTCAGCTTGGGAAATAGAGCCACGGGGCTTGAGTGTTCCGACGTGAGCAGGGCTGAGAGGAGGAACAGCCTCTGCTGAGGCATTGGTGAGCACTGGCCAGTGAGCATCATCCGAGCAACCAAATGGTCACCAGTTCGAGTCCTGGTCAGGGCACATACCCAGGTTGTGGGTTCGATCCCTGGTCAGGGTGCGGAGGCAACTGATTGATGGTTTTTCCTCTCTCTCTCTCTCTCTCTCTCTCTCTCTCTCTCTCTCTCTCTCTTCCCCTATTTCTCTCTTTCTCTTCCTTTCTTTAAAAAATGGGACCCAGGATTGCTGTTTTCCCATTTATTTCCTCCCTTTTTTGTGAACTGTAATTTTCAATTACAGTTGACAAGTTATAGTATATTACTTTCAGATGTAAACATAGTGATTAGACATTTACATAGCTTATAAATAAGCCTCACACCGACCTGACACCATACCTGGTTATTACAATATTCTTGACTGTATTCCCTGAGGCTTTCTCGTTTTTTAAAGGAGGTGGGAAATCTCCATTTTCATATAAATTCTTCTAAATGTTAGGAGTGGTTGACACTATAGAGGCCAAAATGACCGAGTCTTTGGCCATTTGTTTTTCTGTCCTGCTCAGCGGTTGCCAGCCTTTCCATGACCACCAGTTGGCGACCACTGGCCTGGAGGGTTTTGGCCCGGGCACTGGCAGGAAGAGGGCACAGGAGCCCATTGGGAGGAAACAGGTGGGAAGTGGTAAAGGCCACTCGGACCAGGTCCAAGGGGTCTGTGCAATCTGAGGAGGGTAGCAGGCTGTGAAACACATCCCTGACGGTTCCTAGGGTTTTCTTTCTTTTTTTCTTTTTAAATATATTTTATTGATTTTTACAGAGAGGAAGAGAGAAGGATAGAGAGTTAGAAACATCAATGAGAGAGAATCATTGATCAGCTGCCTCTTGCACACCCCCCACTGGGGATGTGACCGCAACCAAGGTACATGCCCTTGACCAGAATCGAATCTGGGACCCTTCAGTCCGCAGACCGACGCTCTATCCACTGAGCCAAACCGATTTCGGCTCCTAGGGTTTTCTTAAACCCCAGAGATGTTCACTGGGCCTCTGACACGACCATCCCATCTTGGCAAATACAACCATTTGGGTTAATTTTCTAAACGTTAGGTTCTTGGCCTAGCCTGAGAGGGAACAAAGCATCCAGGACAAGGGACAAGGGGAGTGCATGAGCCTTTGGAGAGCGACAGGGCTCAACAAACAGCTCTGTTCCTCACCAGCTGGCAGGTCCCGCAGGCAAAGTTGCTCCTCTCTCAACGCCAGCCTCTTACCTTGTGAAATGACCTCGTCTATCTACCCCTGAGGGGTAAGAATCACATTTGAAACTCTCTCCATCTCTGTCTGTGGAGGCAGCCCGGCTGGGTCCTTTCTCCTCTCCCCACTCCTTCAATTCTGATTTCTCTACCTCTGTAATGAGTCCCGCTCATCACTGGGCAATAAACTTCCCTTAACTTAAAAAAAAAGAAAAAGAAAAAGAATCACATATGCAAGAATCGTAAACCACGAAATGCCATACAAATGCACAGTATTCATGTACTTATTACTTATCAAACATAGGGAGGAGAGAGAAAGTAACTACCTATTCTGTTTCCCTGAAAATAAGACAGTGTCTTATATTAATATTAATTTTTGCTCCCAAAGATGTGCTAGGTCTTATTTTTAGGGGATGTCTTATTTTTCCATGAAGAAGAATATGGTACACATTTATTGTTAAATGAAAATAAAGGAAATTTATTACCTGTATACGATATGGTAGTACAGTAGTTGTCAACACAAACCAGACAAACTGTGAATCCTACAGTATCAAGAATTTACTCGTTTACTCAATGACAATCATGTCATCATCTTCTGGAACATCATCATAACAATCCAATTCCTGAATTTCCTGATGAATTTCTTGTGACTCCATTTCTTTCAGAATCAGTGGACCAAGTCTCTCATGTTGAGCCTAGAGGGGCCTTATTTTCGGGGGGGATGCCTTATATTTCACTCAGAAGGAAACCTGTAAGTAAGTCTTACTTTCAGAGGATGTCTTATTTTGGGGGAAACACGGTAGTTGTTGAAGGAAGGAATATATGAAAACCTGTTGGAATGGGGAGAATGGGGAGATTTTGGTTAATGGATACAGAATTCCTGTTTGGGATGATGGAAAACTTCTGGAGATGGATGGAGGTGATGGTTACACAATGACGTGAACGTATTTAATGCCACTAAACTGCATACGTAAAAATGGTTAAACGGTCAGTTTTATGCTATGTACTAGGCTATTGTACCACAATAAAACATTTTGTTGAATGAATGCATAAGCAGTTAGCCAGCTCCTACCCAACTCCAATATTTCAATTCAGTAGATATTCATAGAGTGTCCACTCTGGGTAAAATATAAAGGAGTACCTTGGACTTATTTAATAGTCTGTAAATATAAAATATGCTCAAGTCAATCTCAGTCACCCTTTGTGTGTATCATGTGTGTGTGTGTGTTTTTAATATATTTTATTGATTTTTTTACAGAAAAGAAGAGAGAGGGATAGAGAGTTAGAAACATCGATGAGAGAGAAACATCGACCAGCTGCCTCCTGCACACCTCTTACTGAGGATGTGCCCATAACCAAGGTACATACCCTTGTCCGGAATAGAACCTGGGACCTTTCAGTCTGCAGGCCGATGCTCTATTCACTGAGCCACACCGGTTAAGGCTGTTACATGTGTTTTAACTATGTAGACAGGTCTTATTTATCTTTATATCCCAAGAAGCTAGCTCTCATGTGCTCAGTTAATATTTGTTAAATCAAAATAAGACAAATAATAGAGAGTTTGTTTAGGGCTTTCTCCATTACATCACGCTTCAGCCAACAGTATCTCATGTTATCACAGAATCTCCTTCACTCTCACCCTTTCTTCTCTTTTTTCTTTTCCTTAATGTTAACAGCCATTCCTTCTTGACTTTCTGTTGCCAGAATCAGCACAACTCCCTCAATTTCTTTTTCACATTTTACCAAAATTTGCTGCTTTATACCTTTGACAACATCCAAGTCCCAGAAAAGAGTTACACTTGACCGTGAGGTGAAAGATTACTGGGGACAGGCCAGTTTAGCAGAAGATGGGTGAGTCTGTGCCCTAGAATCCTGAGAACTCGCTACCTTCTGGGCATCCTTGAGGGTGTTACAAGTCTCACTCCAGAAAGGAATCGCATACCATTCATTTGTCCATTGGCTGTCATTTGAATGGTGGTCATGTTTCTTCATTGCTTCCTTTATTTTCCACAGGAAAAAAAAAAAATTCCAGCCTTTTTTACAATGTAAGAAAGTAGATGAGAAGATACTGTACAATAAAATATTAAGAAGCATTGTAAAGAGAAGGGAACATTGAAAGCATGAGGCTAATGAGAGGATGAAGAAGAGTCCATTTTCACGGCCTAAGGTCAAACAGTGTGACTGCCAGGAGCAAAGTCTCCCACAGACCTTGGCTTTCAATGATTGACAAAATGGAAAGGAAGAGAGAGGGACAGTAGTTGGGTTTGAAGTCAGAGATCCCATTTGACGTCCGTATACATGTAGGCAGAGTTCTCGTTCCAGCATTCCTAACAGAGGCAACGTAGCCGAGCAGGTTAAGAGCACAGGTGAACAGGCTGCTAGAGACAGAATCCTTTTCCTTTACTTACTAGCTGTATGAACGGAGGCATGTTTCCTAATCTTTCTATGCTTCTGTTTCTCTTTTATAAAATCCTATATAATAAAAATGTAATATGCCGCCGAAACCAGTTTGGCTGAGTGGATAGAGCGTAGATCTGGGGACTGAAAGGTCCCAGGTTCGATTCCGGTCAAGGGCATGTACCTTGGTTGCGGGCACATCCCCAGTAGGGGGTGTGCAGGAGGCAACTAGTTGATGTTTCTCTCTCATCGATGTTTCTAGCTCTCTATCCCTCTCCCTTCCTCTCTGTAAAAAATCAATAAAATATATTTTTTAAAAATGTAATATGCAAATCAACCGAATGATGGAACTACCTGTAGGTGGCAACCAGCAGTGGTGGAAGGGCGATGAGGGTGGGGGTGGGGGGGCAGGGCCTGCTGCTCGCTGTCCCCTGATCAGCCTGCAAGATCACCTCCTGCAGGTCGGGGGGAGGTAAGGGGGGAGGAGGAGGGGGGAGAAACAGGGCTGGCCACTTGCTGGCTGGCACCATCCCCTGATCGGCCCACCAGGTCGTGAGGAATGGGCCTAAGCCATCAGTAGGACATCCCCTGAGGGAGCAGGCCAGCCTGAGAGACCGCCCCCGGCCCCGCCCCTGCCCGAGTGCACGAATTTTCATGCACTGGGCCTTTAGTGTGTATAATAAGAGATACTCACAGAGTTTTCATGAGCATTAGATAAACTAATACTTGCAAAGCACTTAAAACAATGCAGGCTTGGCCGAAACCAGTTTGGCTCAGTGGATAGAGCGACAGCCTATGGACTGAAGGGTCCAGGGTTCGATTCCGGTCAAGGGCATGTATCTTGGTTGCAGGCATATCTCCAGTGGGGGGCGTGCAGGAGGCAGCTGATAAATGTTTCTCTATCATTGATGTTTCTAGCGCTTTATCCCTCTCCCTTCCTCTCTGTAAAAAAATCAATATATTAAAAAAAAAAAAACAATGCAGGCTTGTATTAAGAATTATATCAATGTTTGATAAGTAAATACAATTACAAATATAGTTAATTTACATCTTAGCATCCTATAATTTACAAAACACTTTTTTGTGTACTTCACCTCATCAAATTCTCCCCAACTCCGGGGTAGCACTTATTACCTTCATTTTATGCATGGGGGAATAAGATTTCTTAAGTGTTTTTGTTAATAGCCTTGAGACAATGTTGGTAAAGAAGAAAAATGAGCATTGTATATCTTTCCTTTCTTACCCTTTCTCCAAGGGAAAGAATCAGCTTCTTTTTTTCCTGTTTCCACAGCAAAGAGAACGGTGATTCATCACTTCATTGTTATTTGATTGCCGTGATGATAAGTAGAATAGTTGTTATGATAACAAGCAGAATAGCTTTCATTGAGATAAAATATAATTTGCATATTTGTATTTATAATACATGGCATATTGCATGTCTCTCTTCTAAGACCACTTATCTATTGGTACATTTTTTAATGCTAAGAAAATAATATTAATTTCACACATATTAGCCTTAGTGGTCACACTTATGCTCTAACTCCTAGGCTGAAACTCAGGCTATCAGTCTGTACAGGGGAGATCACTGCACACTTTGGGTTGAGAGACTCTTCCCCTTCTTCTCCCAATACATACCCATACCTGGAGTTACATAAGAAGTTTGTTTTCTGCTCAGCAATTATTGGTGTGAGAGGGCAGGGCGGGGTGAGAGGGCAGGGTGAGGCGGATCCAACTTATGGTAACTGACCGTAGGCCTAACCCAACCAATCAGGTCAGCCAAGGTAGCAGCACCACCCTCCCTATAAAACCCATTGATATGTTAAGTTCTTTCTCTTTCTCGCCATGCCCACACTGGTGTAAGTGGGACTGAGCTTGAACTAGTCCGAAATAAATACAGGCTTTCTGCAATTGCTTCGGATTCGGCTCCCTGGTAGCCTTTGGGGTTTATGACACTTGGGCATTACAGGTGTTTCAGTTTTATTTTATTTATATAAAATTTTTTTTAATTGATTTCAGAGAGGAAGGGAGAGGGAGAGAGAGAAAGAAACATCAGTGATGAGAGAGGAGCACTGATTGGCTGCCTCCTGCATGCCCTCTATTGGGGAGCAAGCCAGCAACCCAGTTATGTGGCCTTGACTGGAATTGAACCTGGGACTCTTCGGTCCCCAAGCCGACCCCCTATCCATTGAGACAAACCAGCTAGGGCAGTGTTTCCTATTTCCTATTCTCTGCAGGGGCCAAGGTTCTCATGGTAGCAGGTTAGCAAGAATATGTTCCTCCTCAGGCCCTGCGAGTTGCAAGACACTGCAGAGTGGTGTTTAACATACGGGCTTGGGAGCTGGGAGCTGGAGGGCCTGGTATTTAGTTGGCCGTGTGACTTTAGGCAAGACACTCAATGTCTCTTCATTTCCTCACTCTCAACACGGAGATAACGGCAGTATCCACTGTATTGGGTACTTAGATTATGTAAGTTAATGAATGTTAAGCATTTAGAACAGGCACTACTCATGGCAAACATTCAGTAAATGTTAGTGTTAACATTATATTCTATTTGTTTAACACCTCTCATCATCCTCTTGTCTAAGTCAATGGCTTTCAAACACTTCGCCCATAACCTTCAGTTAGAAATGCACTTTACATCACAATTCAGAAAACCCTTATGGATATCACTAACACATAAAGACAAAATTGAAGTTTCAAGAAACATTGACACTTACTACATGCATTGCAGTCTACTAATTTATGTTCCCTTTTAAAGAAAAATGTCGAGAGTGTTCTACTACTGGTAAATTGATTTCACAGCCCACTAATGGGTTAGTTTGAAAGACTCTGCTTTTTGATAGGCAGAATGATGTCTCCCTAACATGTGCACTCTGTCCACTCCCTAATTCCTGGAACCTGTGACTGTGCTACCTTAGGTTAGGTGGCAAAAGGAACCTCACAGATGTTCAAAACTCGCTTTGAGAGGGGAAGGTTATATCAGACTAGGGACCTGTTGCAGGAATATTCCTGCAAGACTTCCGGTGGGTTTCCCCCCCACCATTGCCACCTCTCCTGCCCCCCACCTCTCCCACTGCAGTGGAAAAGGTGGATGGGGCAGGGAGGGGCAGGGCGGGGCAGGTGGGACAGATGCCTCGTCCATCCAGCCCCCCCACCCCACCCGGCTGTGACCGAGGCCACTGCCACGTCTCTGCAGCCACACGCACTGCCACTCACCCCGCCCCACCCCCCATGCGCTGCCAGTGCTTTCCCTCTAGCAGCCGCAGTCACCTTACTTTCCATCTTCCTTCCTTCCTTCCCTCTTCTTTCTTCTTCTTCTTCTTTTTTTAAAATCTATTTTATTGATTTTTAACAGAGAGAAAGGGAGAGAGATAGAGAGCTAGAAACGTCGACGAGAGAGAAACATCGACCAGCTGCCTCTTGCACACCCGTACTGGGGATGTGCCCGCAACCAAGGTACATGCCCTTGACCGGAATCAAACCTGGGACCTTTCAGTACTGAGCCAAACCGGCTTCGGCCACCTCCCTCTTCCTTCTATGTTGTCTTCCGTCTTCACTCCTCCCTCCTCATATGCAAATTAACCAGCATCTTTGTTGGGTTAATTTGCATACTCACTCTGATTGGCTGGTGGGCATGGCTTGCGGGTACAGTAGAGTGATGGTTAACTTGCATATAACTCTATTATTAGGTAGGATCATCCTGGTGGGCCCCGTCTAATCACATGAGCCTTTAAAAAGTGGAAAACCTTCCTGGGCTGGCCAGAGAAGGAGATGTGACACCGGGAGGGACAGAGATGCAGGGTGTGAAGGGCTCAGTCTGCCATTGCTGGCCTTGAACATGGAGGAAGGTGGCCATGAACCTCTAGAAGCTGGACAAGGAAAGGAAATGGATTCTTCCCGGAGCCTCCAGAAAGGAGAGCAACCTGGCAACACCTTGAACTTAGCCCGTGTCAGGCCTCTGACCTCCAGAAATGGGAGATAATCAAGTTGTGTTAAAGCACTAGGTTTGTACCTGGCCGGTGTGGCTCGGGGGTTGAGGGTTGAGCTATGAACCAGGAGTTCAATTCCCAGTCGGGGCATATGACTAGGTTGTGGGCCCGATCCCCAGTGTGGGGGCATACAGGAGGCAGCCAATCAATGATTCTCTCTCATCATGGATGCTTCTATCTTTTTTTTTCTTGGTATTAAATTATTATTATTATTATTTAATTTCTTTATTGATTAAGGTATTACCTATGTGTCCTTATCTCTCATTAACCCTCCTCCCCCAACCCTTCAACTCATGCCCTCACCCCTCTGTTGTCTGTGTCCATTGGTTAGGCTTATATGCATGCACACAAGTCCTTTGGTTGATCTGTTTCTAAGCTCCCTCTCCGAAATGAATAAAACATATTTTAAAAAAAGACACTAGGTTTGTGACAACTTGTTTTCACGGTAATAGGAAACAAATACGGGATCGAAGCCGGGAACCTTCACGTCACCTTTGAAAGCTCTCTCCTCTTAGCCCCCACGTGTTTTGCTAAATCACCTATTTCTTTTGCTTATAACTTCGAGGCTCTTCGGAATAATCCATAAGATTTCCCAGTTTCCACAGCCATTGCCCTCATTCGGGGCCCTGGATCTCACTCTTGGACTCTAATAAAACCTCCTCATCTTTCCCTTCTCCTGGGACTCAGCCCGCCCCACAACGCCCTCTTTCCGGCTTTCTGAGATAACTTCCTGAACCACCAATAGTATTGCCTACAGGACGTCTGACGCCTCATCATGCCTACAGAGTGAAATCTGAGGTCTTAAGAGTGATATTCAAAGCTCTTAAGAAGACCAGCTCAAATCTATGCGGACACATTTTCCTGCTGCATTTCCCCCTATTCGGCCCCTCCGGAGGTCATATTCAGGACGTTATTTTACCATTTCACTTTATTACAGTTGGTTGTTTAATTTTGTTTTTAAAACAAATTTTATCCTAAAAAATTGCTTTTCGGGAGCCAAAGAGGGCACCAAGGAGGAGGCCAGCCTGCCAACCAGCCAGCCCCTTCTGTGTCCCAGCGAAGGCCTCGGGCCTGTCATTTAGATTCCTCCTCCACGTCTCAGCGTGTTTTCCTTTTTAATGAGGGCATCGGAGGCCCAGAGAACTCTCTTTCCCATGCCTGGGAAAAATAAACAAATCCACCAGGCAGTGCATTCTTCATTTGCATCTTTTATTTTAATACACCTCATTAAAAATTTGTACCAACCTGTGCATTTGAAAGGCCCTGCTGGGACTAACATCAATATGTGAACCATGGAAAAATGGGGGGGGCGAGTCTGAGATGCTTCTTAGCGGTCCTACAGGTGATGAGGGCAGTTGTTTCTCCAATGAAAACCGAAGTCCGAAGTCTTTTAATTTTAATTTTAATTTTATTTTTTAAAATATATTTTATTGATTTGTTACAGAGAGGAGGGGAGAGGGATAGAGACATCGATGAGAGAGAAACATCAATCAGCTCTATCCACTGAGCCAAACCGGTTAGGACCCAAAGTCTTTTTAAAAATATATGTTTTATTGATTTTTTACAGAGAGGAAGGGAGAGAGATAGAAACATCGATGAGAGAGAAACATTGACCTCCTACTTTGGGATGTGCCCGCAACCAAGGTACATGCCTTTGATAGGAATCGAACCTGGGACCCTTCAGTCTGCAGGCCGACGCTCTATCCACTGAGCCACACCGGTTAGGGCTGAAGTCCAAAGTCTTGACCCTGCCTTGAAGGTTTCTCAGGTAATGTGCCCTTTTCTCCATATCCCTTGTGGGTTAGCCAACAAAGTCACACCAGATACATACTTCAGCTTCAGCACTGCTCGAGGAAATTTCGGATTAGAAACTGCCTACTGAGGTGAAACAGTGTCTTAGTCAGCTGAGCCAGCAGAGATTGATTTTCTCACAGCTCTGGTGGCTGGAAGTCCAAGATCAAGGTGCCGGCAGGGCTGGTTTCTTCTGCAGCATCTCCCCTCGGCTTGCAGGTCTTCTCGCTGTGTCCTCGCGGGGCCTGTATCTGTGCACACACATCTGGTGTCTCTCTCAGTGTCCACACCTCCTTTTCTTAGAACACCAGCCAGATTGGATTAGGGCCCACCCTAAAGGATTTGAAATATTTGTATTTATATTGACTTCAGAGAGGAATAGAGGATATAATCCCTGTCACAGCCATTCATAGACTCTTTGTTCTATCAAATTGCTTCTAGTTGCACCTCTGACCTCTGTTATGGCCCTCTGTGTGGACACTGTGTTTCCTTTTCCAGCCTCAAGGCTGGGCTCTGTGCTGTAGCCTGTTTGGTCTCCAGAGGAATGGATTTTGTGTGTGTGTGTGTGGAAAGGCCTACCCCATGTCCTTTGGTTATAACTGCTTCCCGTGTCACAGCAGCCCTGGCACGAAGTCACGAAGCCTGTGTTCTTTCCAATGTTTTTTTTTTTTTTTTTTTTCAGAGAGGAAGGGAGGGAGAGAGAGAGAAACATCAATGATGAGCGGATCATTGATCGGCTATCTCTTGCACACCTCATATGGGTCTAACGCACAACCCAGGCTTGTGCCCTTGACTAGAATCAAACCGGAGACCCTTTAGTCCACAGGCCGACACTCTATCCACTGAGCCAAACTGGCGAAGGCTCTCTCTGATGTTTTTGACTTGTATTCTTTTTTTTTCTTTTTTAAAAAAAATATATTTTATTGATTTTTTTTTTTTTTACAGAGAGAAAGGGAGGATAGAAAGCTAGAAACATCGATGAGAGAGAAACATCAACCAGCTGTCTCCTGCACGTCCCTCAACATGCCCTTGACCAGAATCGAACCTGGGACCTTTCAGTCTTCAGGCCGACGCTCTATCCACTGAACCAAAGCAGTTTAAGGCTTGACTTGTATTCTTTTGAAGATTAGCCTAAGCTCTTATATTTGCAGTGGAATTTCTGAGGTCCTGTGTTGTGTGTTCCACTCTTGCCTGCTGTTTTTCTTTATGCCCTTGTTTTCTTTGAAAGCAGCTTTTAGAATGTTTAGAATCAACTCTTCGCTCTACGTAGTCACTGAAATCTTACTCACCTCTGCACAGTTCCCATCCGGATTCCCAGATACACTGTGATCTTGCCAATTAGAGAATCATAGACATCATTTCCAGTGAAGTGAGCAGCCCTGATGTCCATGAAACATTTTAAGTAAATACTTTGGGGGTCATAGCTCTTCCGTCTCCTGCTTCTATCTGTATAGTTGCAACTGACATTCTTGCTTCAGAGACAGGTTCGAACTTGACCAACAAACTTGGCTGCAGGAGCAAGGCCCTGGTCCTGGGCTGTGGACCAGGTGTAACAGTAGCTTCTCAGGAATGTCAGTGGCCTAGGGATGCAACGTCCTGAATGGGAACAGATTTGGGGGCTGATAACTCAGGCCTTGAGCAATCACAGGCCCAATTTCAATGTTCTGTCCTGGAAAATTTTGGTGGCTTGTGCAGGTAGATGTTTAGAAAATGAGCAAGGGTAGCATTACTAATCCAGACAGAGCCTTGTTTAAAATAACTTTGTTTCGGAGAGAAACCAAGATGGCAGCATAGGCAATCACCTAACTGCAGCCTCACACAACAATTTCAAAAAAATACAACTAAAATACAAAATGGACATTACCCAGAACTACAGGAAAGTCGACTGGAAATTCTACAATTATAAGGAAAGAGAAAACCAGAAGGAAAATCAGAGGAGCTGTAAAAACCTAAGGTACGGAGACATGTTGCACGCAGAGAGGATGGAGCTGGAGAGGAGGGGGAGGCTGAGTGCCTGGCTGGCATTCCCTAGCGGGAAGAAGACAAAAGCTCCAGACTGTGCTGAACCCCAATTCTGACAGCGCTGAACCCCAGTTCTGAGCGAGACCCTGGGGACCAAGACACATAAGGAGGGAGTCTGGGCTGTAAGGTGGAAACCCAGGGGAGCGGGGAAAGGAAGTCCCAGAGGTGCGCACATTGCACGCAGAGAACAGACAGTTGACTGTGCTGCTGGATTGCCCTAGTGGGAAGGAAACAAAAGCTCCGGACTGTGCTGAACCCCACTTCCAACCACACTGAACCCAAGTTCTGGGCTCATTGAGGGAGAGCCTAAACTGTTTGGTAGCAAGCGAAACTCGAGGGCACTTTTCTCTTAGAGGTGCTTGCAGCGAGTACCGAAGGACACTGAGGAACACTGAGACTCAGGAACCTCATAGGGTGGGGCTGACAGAAGCCAAGACTGTAGGCTCCACCCTGAAACTCCACCCCATCCAAGCTGAACACAGAGACTTTTAAGGCTACCAACTCAGGGAAGCTGCGAAAATGCCGAGACAAGGATACAGATCACAAATGAAAGAAATGGAGGACAAAAAACGACTGGATATAGAGTTCAAAACCATGCTTATAAGGTTTTTCAAGAATTTCCTAGAAAAGACCAATAAAATAAACGAGACCTATGAGGATATGAAAAGGGATCAACTAGAAATAAAGAATACATTGTCTGAAATAAAAAATATTATACAGAGTCCTAAAAACAGAATGGAAGATCACAAGAATCAAGTCAAAGATTTGGAACACAAAGAGCCAGAAGACTGTCCTCTGCAGAAACAAGAAGACAAGAGAATCCAGAAAGTTGAAGATAGTGTAAGAAACCTCTGGGACAACTTCAAGCGAACCAACATCAGAATTATGGGGGTCCCAGAAGAAGAGAGAGAGCAAGATACCGAAAACATACTGGAAGAAATAGTGACAGAAAACTTCCCCCACCTGGGGAAAGAACTAGACTTACAAGTCCAGGAAGAGCACAGAACTCCAAACAAAAGGAATCCAAAGAGGACCACATCAAGACAAATCATAATTAAAATTCCAAGAGCAAAAGACAAAGAGAGAATATTAAAAGCAGCAAGAGAAAAGCAGGCAGTTACATATAAAGGAGCACCTGTACGATTGTCAGCTGATTTCTCAACAGAAACCATGCAGGCCAGACAGGAATGGCAAGAAATATTCAAGGTGATGAATAGCAAGAACCTACAGCCAAAAATACTCTACCCAGCAAAGCTATCACTCAGAATTGAAGGCCAAATAAAGAGCTTCACAAATAAAATAAAAAAAAGCTAAAGGAGTTCATCACTGCCAAACCAGAATTATATGAATTGCTGAAGGGGGTTCTTTAGGAAGAAGATAAAGATAAAAATTATGATCAACAAATATATAACTATCAATAAGTGAATCTAAAAACCAAGGAAATTAAAAAATCTGATGAACAATATTAACTGGTGAATATAATAGAATCAGAGGTATGGAAGGGGAGTGAACTGATGATTCTCCGGGAAAGGGGAGTGGGGGGTGTGTGAAGAGACTGAACATAAACTGTGCACCTATGGATGAGAACAATGGGGGGTGGGGAAAGGGCAGAGGGTGGGGTGGGAACCTGGTGAAGGGGAGCAATGGAGGGGGGGGAAATGAGGAACATTTGTAATAATATGAACAATAAAGATTTATTTTTAAAAAATAAAATAAAATAACTTTGTTTCTGCCGAAACCGGTTTGACTCAGCAGTAGAGCGTAGGCCTGCGGACTGAAAGGTCCCAGGTTCGATTCCAGTCAAGGGCATGTACGTTGGTCGCGGGCACATCCCCAAGTAGGGGGTGTGCAAGAGGCAGCTGACTAATGATTCTCTCTCATCGATGTTTCTAACTCTCTATCCCTCTCCCTTCCTCTCTGTAAAAAATCAATAAAACATATTTTATAAAAATATTATTCAGTCTTTGGGGGGAAACACTTCCACGTTAAATATCCAGAAAACAGAGTTCTGACGTGCTTCTTGCCCTGTGAAGAGAGAGAGGAAATTGTGGATGGTCGGACAGATTGCTTCGTGTTTTCGTGCTGCGGGAAAGGACGGAAAAGTGAAGCCCAGGACACAAGTGCTGAGCAGGAGGCAGGAGGCCGCGGGGTTCCTGGCAGCAATGAGGTTCCGGGAGAAACACCTGCTCTGCTGGCAGCGGGAGAGAAAGACCCAGAATAGCACAGACCGCCCACTCACAGTACAGAGGAGTCCCCTTCCCGCAGGCGAGAACAGGGTGTGAAGAAGGAGGCCTGGGGCAGCGGACCCGACAAACTTACCCGTGGAAAGGACTTGCATGTCCCCTTCAGAGGGAAGAGAAGGAAATCATCGCCTCTTTCTCAGAGGAGGGAGGGCTGCTCCGGGCTCCCGGGGTGGGCATGGCCAGCTGGTGGGAAGTGCACAAGCCTGCAGGCTCCTCAGGTAAGACTGGCCCCCGTGGAGCATGGGGCCAGGAGCCCAGGGAAGAGGCTCTCTCAGCCTCACAAGGATGAAACCACTGAGCAATACACTGACCCTGACCAGTGTGGCTCAGTGGATAGAGCGTAGGCCTGTAGACTGAAGGGTCCCAGGTTTGATTCTGGTCAAGGGCATGTACCTTGGTTGCGGGCACATCCGGAGTAGGGGGTGTGCAGGAGGCAGCTGATCGATGTTTCTTTCTCATCGATGTTTCTAACTCTCTATCCTTCTCTCTTCCTCTCTGTAAAAAAATCAATAAAATATATATTTTAAATATATATATATATATATAGACCTCAACTGGACTGACTCTCCTGTCTCTTCTCCATATGTGTCCTAAATAGCCCCCTCAGCCCCAGCCATTTTGGCTCAGTGGACAGAGCATGGGCCTGTGGACCAAAGGGTCCCGGGTTCGATTCCAGTCAAGGACACTTTTGTGCAGGAGGCAAGCAATCAGTGTGTTTCTCTCACATCGATATTTCTCTCTCTTCCCCCCTCTCTTCCATTCTCTCTAAAAATCAGTGGAGCTGAAACGGGTTTGGCTCAATGGATAGAGCATTGGCTTGGGGACTGAAAGGTCCCAGTTTGATTCCGGTCAAGGGCATGTTAGTTGCGGGCATATCTCCAGTAGGGGGTGTGCAAGAGGCAGCTGATCGATGACTCTCTCATCGATGTTTCTAACTCTCTATCTCTTTCCCTTCCTCTCTGTATAAAATCAATAAAATATATTTTAAAAATAAATAAATAAAATAAAAATCAGTGGGAAAGTATCCTCAGATGAGAATTTAAAATAAAACAAACAACAACAAGAAAAACACAAAATACTCCCTTCAGATGATCCTTAAGGAAAGGGTCCTATGGTCGCAGAAGTTTGGGAAACGCAGTGAACGATAAATCCTTTAGGGACTCACGTAAACATCAGTATCTGGAAGGTCCAGAGGGATTCTTTCTGAAAGGAAAGATAACCAAACTGCTTTTCTTGGCCACTGGCCAGGCCCGAATGCATGCACACAAGTCCTTTGGCTGATTTCTCCCCATTCCCCCCACCCTCCCCTACTTTCCCTCTGAGGTTTGAGAGTCTGATCGCTGCTTCTCTTTCTCTGGGTCTGTTTTTGTTCATCCGTTTATGTTGTGCATTATTTCCTCTAGATGTGTGAGATCATGGGATCCAAGAAATACCCTTGTGAGAACCGAAACGGAGACACGCCATCATGGTTATGCTAAGAGGCAAATGAATCAGTCTGTAGTGAGTTCCTTTCTGGGCCAACAGTTCTTTTGAGACCCAATTTCAATGTCAAAGAGTTCCTTATGTGTACATGTCAGCCATGCTATTTCAGATCTGGTTGGTGGACAAAGGGGATGAGGACAATTATGTAATACCATAATTGATTAAAAAAACAACAAACAAACACTGAAACATGAGAGGATTAAGGTGATAAAATATAAGTAAAGCACAGAGTCTCTGTGAAGATAACTTTGCAGGGAAAACTGTATTGTCTTCTAGACCGAGGACAGCATGAAAGAAGGTAGAAATAGCTGCAGGCTATAAAAGTGGGTTGCAAGCTGAGCCAGATAGAAATGACAGTGACTGGGGTGTGTAAGTACCATCAGAGAAGCAGGGATAATCTGGATGTGTAGTTCAGTTGGTTAGAGCATTGTCTCAATACACCACGGGTGCAGGCTCAATCCCCAGTCAGGGCATGTACGAGAATCAATCAATCAATCAACAAGAATCGACAAATCTCTCTCTTTTTAATCAATAAATGATATGTTTTTTTAAACGAGCCCTAACCAGTTTGGCTCAGTGGATAGAGCGTCGGCCTGCAGACTGAAGGGTCCTAGCTTCGATTCTGGTCAGGGGCATGTACCCAGTAGAGGGTGTGCAGGAGGCAGCTGGTCGATGTTTCTAACTCTTCCCTCTCCCTTCCTCTCTGTAAAAAAAAATCAAAATAATTTTAAAAATTAAAAAAGAAACAGATGAATGTACATAATGGTGACATGCAGGAAGTGATGTTTGGGTAGTTTTTATCATTTCTATGGGAGATTTAGGTACTAATCAAGAATGTGGTGAAATAAAAAGAAAAACTTGAAGATGATGGGTAGAAGGGATCGAATGTCTTTGGAGACATCTGCTCGAGCGGAGAGAGCACGGCAACCACAGCAGGAGGCCTCTCTGTGCCTCAGTTTACCAACTAGAAAACGAAAATGAAATGGAGGGAATGTTGCTCTATGTTGCACAGTTAGAAATAGAACATGAGTGAATGTCAAAGTTCCTTATCAGAGATATTTGGGGCTATTGTCACGTATTTTCTTTTTCAGATTGATTTTGGAATCACTCTGCTAATTGCTCATGAAATTCTTTTGGCCTTTTTGTTGATCCTTAGTTAAGTGTGTAGGTTAATTTGGGGTGCATAAACAATTTTAACGTTAGCTCTTTCCTAATGGGAATGGATATTTCTTTCCTAACATGCCTCTCCATTTTTTCTAATCTCTTGTGTGTTACAGGAGAAATTTTGCCTTTTCTTCCTAAAGACTCCTAACATTTCTTTTTTTAAAAAAATACATTTTATTGATTTTGTACAGAGAGGAAGGGAGAGAGATAGAGAGTTAGAAACATTGATGAGAGAGAGTCATCGACCAGCTGCCTCTTGCACACCCCCTACTGGGGATTTGCCCGCAACCAAGGTACATGCCCTTGACCAAAATCGAACCCGGGACCCTTCAGTCCCCAAGCCGACGCTCTATCCATTGAGCCAAACCGGTCTCGGCAAGACTCCTAACATTTCTAATTTTGTTTATACCTAGGCATTTTCTGGTTGCTTTATTGATTGATTGATTGATTGACATTTTTAATTGATTTTAGAGAAAGGAAGGGAGAGAAGATAGAGAGAGAAAGAGAGAGAGAGAGAGAAAGAGAGAGAGAAAGAGAGAGAGAAAGAACACACAATCTCAATCGGTTTCCTCTGTAACTTGGGCATGTGCCCTGACCAAGGATCAAACCAGCAACCTTGTAGTGCATAGGACGATGTTCAAACACTGGCCAGGGCAGTTGCTATTTTAAATTGGACATTTTTCCATTATGTCTGTAATCGCCTTGTGGGGAAACTATTTTTATTTTTATTTTTATTTTATTGATTTTTTTTTTTTTTTTTTTTTTTGCAGAGAGGAAGGGAGAGAGATAGAGAGCCAAAAACATCAATGAGAGAGATACTCCGACCAGCTGCCTCCTGCACACCCCCCACCGGGGATGTGCCCACAACCAACGCACATGCCCTTGGCGGGAATCGTACCCGGGACCTTTCAATCTGCAGACCGACACTCTACCGCTGAGCCAAACCGGCTTCGGCAAGGGGAAACTATTTTTAAGACTGATTCTATAACCAGTCCCTTCGCTGAATTGTCTTATTCCTCCCAATAGTATTGCAGTTGATTCTCTTGGAGTTTCCAACCACACAGACATAGCAAGTGCAAAAAGAGAGGAAAAAAGATGACAACCTCTTCTTTTCCTATAATTAAACTCATTTTTTTTCATTATCTCTCAGAGTGGCTAAAGCTACCAGAACAACATGGAATAACCGTGGTGACAGAGTACACACCCTTCATGTTTGCTTCAGAGATTTAAGGGAAGGCTTGGGTTTCCCAGGCAATGGAGGAAGCCAAGCTTTCTGCTTGCCCTGGCTGGCCCAGGCCTCCACTCAAGGCTACAAAGTTTCAGTTATAGAAGGTAAATAAATTCCAGACACCAGGGCCTCAGCTTCAGTTGCTGGGGTGTGTGGCCAGCCTGCAAACCACCACAGGCCCTCACCCAGGCTGCCCCACGCCCCAAGGGAACCCTCACCCTGATCCAGGACACCCTTCAGGGAAAACCAGCTGGCCCCCACCCGTGCACCAGGCCTCAATCCTATCTAATAAGAGAGTAATATACAGATTGACCATCACTCCAACACACAAGATGGCTGCCCCCATGTAGTCAAAGATCCTGCCCCCATGTGGACACAAGATGGCCACCACAAGATGGCCAGCAGGGGAGGGAAGCTGGGGGTGACCAGGCCTGCAGGAGAGGGCAGTTGGGGGGGACCAGGCCTGCAGGGGAGAGCAGTTAGAGGTGACCAGGCCTGCAGGAGAGGACAGTTAGTGGTCACTAGGCTGACAGGGGAGCAGTTAGGCACCCATCAGGCTGGCAGGGGAGTGGTTAGGGGGTGATCAGGCTGGCAGGCAGAAGTGGTTAGGGGCAATCAGGCAGGCAAGCAGTTGGGAGCCAGCAGTCCTGGATTGTGAGAGGGATGTCCGACTGCCGGTTTAGGCCCGATCCCAGTGGGCAGTCGGACGTCCCCTGAGGGATCCCAGATTGGAGAGGGTGCAGGCTGGGCTGAGGGGCACCTCCCCCCCCTGCACAAATTCCATGCATTGGGCCTCTAGTTATACATAAGTGCCATGATTTTTGAAAGCATATTTTTATTGATTTCAGACAGGAAAGGAGAGGGAGAGAGAGAGAGAGAGAGATAGAAACATAAATGATGAGAGAGAATCATGGATCAGCCCACACTGGGGATCAAGCCCGCAACCTGGGCATGTGCCCTGACCGGGAACCTAACAGTGACCTCCTGGTTCATAGGTCGACATTCAACCACCAGGCCATGCCAGCCAGGCGTGTGCCATGTTTTATGAGATGCTCCAGGGAAGTGCTTCTCAAACTGGGGTCCCCTACTCACTCGAAGGACCTGTTAGAGGTACAGACTGATGAACGGTACTCATCACTGACGAAGAGGTTATGGGGATGGAAAAGGGGAGTAGCCTTTGCAACGAGCCCCCCCACGGGGTTCTTATGAACCTTACGGTTTGAAAACCAGGCCACAGGGGGGAAAGGAGCAAGCAAAACACACAGAGCTTCAAAACGGAGAGGCGCTGAGAGCCTTTGAACTTAAGCAGCCCAGCTAAATCCGTCAGGCTGAGGTGAATACCCTGGTTGTGAGCAGATTGAGGCAGCTCAGCCACAACCACTGCAGTCACTGCGTGTCCAGCCTTCATCCTGGCCATTTCTAGAAATTCCTTTAACCACTGACTTTCCTGGCGGGCCTCAGAGGCTCCAGGACAGGAACGAACAGGGGGCTGAGCTGCTGGAACTCTCTCCTTCGGCTTCAATCAGGTAAAGCCCCGCTTTCTCTGCTACATATTTTAGGGTTCCGCGCAACATTTTAAGAATAAACATCTGAAACCAGTTTGGCTCAGTGGACAGAGTGTTGGCCTGCGGACTGAAAGGTCCCAGGTTCGATTCTGGTCAAGGGTATGTATCTGGGTTGCGGGCACATCCTCAGTAGGAGGCAGCTGATCAATGATTCTCTCTCATCGATGTTTCTAACTCTCTATCTGCCCTTCCTCTCTGTAAAAAATCAATAATATATATATATATATATATATATATATATATATATATATATATATATATATTTTAAAGCATCTTAATTTTACTATAGAGTCAGGTCATTTTATGCTGGTGCACATGGTTAAGACAAAGGCTTGATTTGAGCAAGTTTGACCAAATCTCTTATATTTTCCTCACTTTATGTATTTGTCTCAGAACATGAAATCTCTTCTCTGTTGGGGACCCTAGCTTTGCATGTAATGTGTAAAATGCTTCTACAGCCCTAGCCAGTTTGGCTCAGTGGATAGAGCGTCGGCCTGCAGACTGAAGAGCCCCAGGTTCATTTCTGGGCATGAGCATATGCCTGGGTTGCAGGCTGGATCCCCAGTTGGGGGTGTGCAGGAGGCAGTCAATCAATGGTTCTCTCTCATCGCTGATGTTTCTGTCTCTCTCTCCCTCTCCTTTTATCTCTGAAATCAATAAAAATATATATTAAAAATGCTTTTACAAATCTGAGAACATTTATAGCTGCTTATTATAATTATTATTAATTAGGGATTCTCTAAAACTTGTATTTTTAATGTCTTAATTTTTCAATTACATTTGACATACATGTTGCTTTCATTTATAGCAGTGATTAAGTGTTTAAAACTTGTATTTTTTTAGTATATATTTTATTGATTCTTTACATAGATGAAGGGAGAGGAATAGAGAATTAGAAACATCGATGAGAGAGAATCATCGATCAGGTGCCTCCTGCACACCCCCTACTCCGGATGTACCCGCAACCAAGATACATGCCCTTGACCAGAATAGAACCTGGGACCCTTCAGTCTGCAGGCTGACGCTCTATCCACTGAGCCAAACCGGTTTCATCTCAATCCCTTTTTTGATACATTGAAGACGCTGGAGCATGAGATTGCCAAGATTCTCCGAGCTCTAAGAGTTGATGACTACTTTGCATGTCAAAGAATTCAATGTAGATTAGTGCACATTGTCATTAACAAGAACATTTTTTTCTGGCCAATTATTAGGCATAGAGTAATGTCCTGTACTGGTATACGGTAAGACTAATTTATTCTAAAATTAATTAACTCAGCACAATAGTATTTACTTATCTGTAATTAAAGCAGGTTATTTTGAAGTTTTAAAAAAATCTTCTAAGCTAATAATTACACTTTTTTTTTTCAAACATGGCATGATAAATGAACTTTTTATGTTCCATTAAGATAGTAGCCACTTCATTGTGAACAAAGATGTGCCATGAAATCAAGCTCTGTGCTTAATTTATTTATTTTAGGCTTTAGTTCTTTTATTTATTTTTATATAAACTTTAAATATAGAGATATATATATATATATTTTATTGATTTTAGAGAGGACAGGAGGAGGAAAGAGATAGTGACATCAATAATGAAAGACAATCATTGATTGGCTGCCTCCTGCATGTCCCCTACGGGGGATCGAGCGCACACCCCGACATGAGCCTGGACTGGGAATTGAACTGTGACCTCCTGGTTCATAGGCCAACACTCAACCACTGAGCTATACTGTCTGGGCTCTTTATATTTAATTTTCAAGACAAATTTTGTTTTCTCAGATAAGACTTTCCTCTTCTCTCACAGTTGGCAGAGCTGAGATTTCAAATGTTTGCTGCTGTTGTTGTTGTGTTCCATAATCTGTCATTATTGTCCACGGCTCATACCAAAACGAATTAAGTTGAATCAGAAACATTTTATCTATTTAATAAGTACCCTCTGAGTACATCCTGCAGTCCCAGCAGGGTACCAGGAAACGGGAAAGAAAGAAAGAAAGAAGAAGAGGGGATGGCCGTGACCTTGAGGAGCTCACCATCTTCCTGATGTCCTGGAGAGAGAGGAAACCATGCCACACGTATTGGTGTCATGATAAGGACGATCCTTAATGAATCAATCATTTTTACCATTTATTTTATTTATTTTATTTCTATATGATGAGAGAGAATCATGGATTGGCTGCCTCTTGCATGCTACACACTGGTGGTTGAGCCCACAACCTGGGGATGTGCCCCAACTGGGAATCGAACTGTGACCTCCTGGTTCATAGGTTGACGCACAATCACTTAGCCATGCTGGTTGGGCTATTTTATTTTATTTACTAGAGGCCCAGTGCACAAAATTTGTGCACAGGAGTGGGTAGGAATGTCCTCAGCCCAGCCTGCACCCTCTCCAATCTGGGATCCTAACCCTAATCCTAACCCTAACCCTAACCCTAAACCCCTTCAAGGGATGTCCAGCTGCACATTTAGACCACCAGGATCAGGTCTAAACGGGCAGTCAGACATCCCATTCACAATCCAGGACTGCTGGCTCCCAACTGCTTACCTGCCTGCCTTCCTGATTGCCCCTAATCGTTTCTGCCTGCCAGCCTGATCACCCCCTAACCACTCCCATGCCAGCCTCATTGATGTCTAACTGCTCTCCTGCCCCCATTTGCTCCCAACTTAGCTCCTCTGCTGGCCTGGTCACCCCTAATTGCCCTCCCCTCCAGGCTGATGCCTCCCAACTGCCCTCCCCTGCTGGCCATCTTGTGGTGGCCATCTTGTGTCCACATGGTGCACAGCTGGTTTGCCTCGAAGGGTGTCCCGGATCAGGGTGGGGGTTCCCTTGGGGCATTGGGCGGCCTGGGTGAGGAGCCTGTGGTGGTTTGCAGGCCGGCCACGCCCCCTGGCAACCCAAGTGGAGTCCCTGGTATCTGGAATTTATTTATCTTCTATAATGGAAACTTTGTAGCCTTAAGCAGAGGCCTGGGCCAGCCAGGGTGTGTGGAAAGCTTGGCTTCCTCCATCGTCTGGGAAACCCAAGACTCCCTCCTCCTTTCTGTGTGGCTGCAGCCATTTTGGCTGGATTAATTTGCATACCCGCTCTGATTGGCTTGTGGGCATGGTTTGTGGGCGTGGTTTTTAGTGTAGTGGAGTGGTGGTTAATTTGCATATTATTCTTTTATTATATAGGATTTTATTATTGTTTTAATATTTTTTTATTGTTGATAATGTTACAGATCTCTCCCATTCTCCCACCCCCTTTACCCACCTCCACCATGTCTTCACATTTTTACCTTTTAAACAAAAGTCCTTAGCAACAGTTGCTTGTGAAATATACATTTGAAATGTTAACTGTAAGGGATTTCTCTGAGGCAGAGCTCTAATAATATTTCCTCTTGGTTGTCAAAACAAACTCAAAGCGGGTGGCTCAGTGGTTGAGCATCGACCTACGAAGGAGGTCAAGGTTTGATTTCCCCATCAGGGCACATGCCCAGGTTGCAGGCTCGATCCCCAGTATGGGGTGCCCAGCAGGCAGCCAATCAATGATTCTCTCTCATCATTGATGTTTCTATCTCTCTCTCCTCCCTTCCTCTCTTCAATAAAAATACATTAAAAAAATAAAATAAAAGAGCTTTTGTGGTCCCGCATCTTGTGGGAGAAAAGAATATGCAGATATAGCATACAGAAGGAACTTTGTCTTACCTTCCCCTTCATCCCAGCTTATTATTTTAATTAATTTATTTATTTTAAAAAATATATTTTATTGATTTTTTTTACAGAGAGGGAGGGAGAGGGAGAGAGAGCTAGAAACATCGATGAGAGAGAAACATCTATCAGCTGCCTCCTGCACACCTCCTACTGCAGATGTGCCCGCAACCAAGGTACATGCCCTTGACGGGAATCGAACACGAGACCCTTCAATCAGCAGGCCAACGCTCTATCCACTGAACCAACCTGGTTAAGGCCCAGCTTGTGTGTGTGTGTGTGTGTGTGTGTATGTGTGTATATATATATATATATATATATATATATATATATCATATATTTTATTGATTTTTTTTGTTTTAAGCTATTTATTTATTTATTTATTTATTTATTTATTTTTACATATTTTATTGATTTTTTTTTGCCCCCCTCCCTCCCTCCCACACATCCCCTCCCTCCCCAGAGTTTTATGTCCATATTTTATTGATTTTTTACAGAGAGGAAGTGAGAGGAATAGAGAGTTAGAAACATTGACCAGCTGCCTTCTGCACACCCCCTACTGGGGATGTGCCCACAACCAATGTACATGCCCTTGACCGGAATCGAACCTAGGACCCTTCAGTTGGCAGGCCGATGCTCTATCCACTGAGCCACACCGGTTTCGGCGGGCCCAGCTTATTTTTAGCTTAGAGATGGCAGAGGCTGCATAGACACTGTTCCCATGAGGTCGGGTCCCAGGCGGTTGGACACAACAACATCCCTTACACAGTTCCCCGCAGCCAGAGCTCACCTTCGCTCGGAGGAGCCCTGCCCTGGGTGGGCCCATGCTCCCTCTACATACGGCTCTTTGCTTCGCCGTCCTTTCCCAGTGGCTCAGGGACACTCGATAGCGTCCCTCAGGGCAGCGTTTCTCCTCAGCCCCCAGCCCTCTCACTTTTGTGAATGAAAGTTAGACGCGGCTAGAAAGTCCTTTGTCTCCTGCTTTGTGGGAAAAGCTCTCAGCGGCCCTATCTGTGATCACAGGGGGGGATTGGGTGTCAGGCCTGGAAGAAGTATTCTGCCCTGAGCTGATGGCGAACAGAGAGACCAACCCTGTACTTCTCGTCCTGCACAAGGACACTTTTCTTCGGATTCAACCTATACACGTCAGGAAAGCTCACACTCGGCTGCAGTGTGGATCCCACTGTACTAAAAAAATAAATAAAAAATTGAATTCCCAGATTCCAGGCTAAATGCTACCATTAAAGGAAATCGCATTGGCCACATTTCCATGAAAATGGCACAGGGACCCCATACAAAGGCCGTCAAAAAGGAGGAAATCTTACCTTTTGCAACAGCCTGAATGGACCTAGAGGTTGTGATGCCCAGTGAAAGGAGCCAGCCAGCGAAAGACAACAGCACATGATCTCATTGGAATCAATGAAGACCATACACGGAGGAACAAAAGAGAAACAGAGGCACGGTTACGTGGGACAGACTGACAGCTGTCAGAAGGGAGGGCCGACGGGGGACTGGATGAAAAAGGTGAAGGGATAGCCAAAGAGCAGACATGTATAACCCGCGGACACAGATACAGTGCTCATGGCCAGAGGGAGGGAGGGTGGGAGCTGGGAGGAGGGGGTGACGAGGGGAGGAATGGGGACATCTGGCAAGAGGGCCCACAATAAAAATAATTTTCTTTGATTACAAAATTTGCATTATTAACCGGTACACCTAGTGTTAAAAGTCATAATTGTCTGCCCTAACCGGTTTGGCTTGGTGGACAGAGCATCAGCCTGCAGACTGAAAGGTCCCAGGTTCGATTTCAATCAAGGGCATGTATTAATACCTTGGTTGCTGGCACATCCCCAATAGGGGGTGTGCAAGAGGCAGCTGATCGATGACTCTCCCTCATCGATGTTTCTAGCTCTCTATCCCTCTCTCTTCCCTCTCTGTAAAAAAAATCAATAAAATATATATATTTTTTAAAAAAATAAAGAGTACCAGTATTCTTAGCAGAAAGTGGAGTCCTTAAACAATTTAAACAACTCCAGTTAAGTGTGCACTATGTTCGGCACCGCCTGCCAACTGGTCGTGTGTGGGGTTGTGGTTTTCAGAATGCATGTAATGAAGTTCTCTGTTACAATGATCCCGGAGTCAGCAGGCCTGCGCTCGGGACCACAGAGTGTGCTCCTGGAGAATGAACCAGGGGAAGCTGGCCCCGGAGGCTTTGGAGGAGGGTTTATCAGGATGCTCTGGCTTCAGGAAATAAAGCGGCGGACAGCCTGCGCCCTGGCCCTGCGGTCTTGGGACCCGGGCGCAGCCCCCCGGGGGCCGGGGGCTGCCCCCCAGGACCCGGGCGCAGCCTCTTGGGACCCGGGTGCAGCCCCCCAGAGCCGGGCACAGCCCCCCGGGAGCCGGGCACAGCCCCCCAGGAGCCGGGCACAGCCCCCCAGGAGCCGGGCACAGCCTCCTGGGAGCCGGGCACAGCCCCCTGACAGCCCCTCGTGCATGGGCAGTCCCTTGAGTTCCAGGCGCATATCCACCCGGAGCCGCATGTGTGGGGGCTGCAGAGCAGGCCCAGCGCTGTGGGCTTGGCAGAGCAGCTGCTCCGTGTCCCTTTCACACGACCGAGGATCTTGAGTGATGCATCTGCTGGCAGAAGCCAGTTCGCCGAGGCATGGTGAGTGTGTGTGTGTGTGTGTGTGTGTGTGTGTGTGTGTGTGTGAACACAAGTTTATCTTGTAGAGCAAGGCAAAAAGAGATACCCACACACATCCAACCGTCAAAAGCCCTGTCAGCTCTGAAATTCCCGCCCGCCCTTTAAATAAATATTTATTGAAAGAGACAGAACAAGCCCTAACCGGTTTGGCTCAGTGGATAGAGCATCAGCCTGAGGACTGAAAGGTCCCAGGTTCGATTCCGGTCAAGGGCATGTGCCTTGGTTGCGGGCACATCCCCGGTGTGGGGTGTGCAAGAAGCAGCTGATCGATGTTTCTCTCTCATCAATGTTTCTAGCTCTCTATCCCTCTTCCTTCCTCTCTGTAAAAAACTCAATAAAATATATTTTTAAAAAGAAATACTCATAACAAGTGCAAAGGTTTATTTTAATATTTTTAAAATATATTTTAAAATTGATTTAAGAGAGGGAGAAGGAGAGGGAGAGGGAAAGAAACATCAACGATGAGAGAGAATCATTGATTGGCTGCCGCAGCACACTGGGGATCAGGCCTGCCCACTGGGCCTATGCCCTGACTTGGAATCAAACAGTGACCTCCTGGCTCATAGGCCAATGCTCCATCACTGAGCCACACCGGTCGGGCTATTTTAATATTTTTATTGAGTTTTAGAGAGAGAAGAAGGGAGAGGAACACAGGGAGAGGGATGCCCTAACAACTTAGCTACCCTGGCATGGGGTGGCATGTCCTTATGGTTTTATAAGGAGGTGTGGGCACATTTACCTATGAGACTGTTTTAATGCACCTGCCTCTATTTATTTAATTTTATTTTATTATTATTTTTAAAAAAATATATTTTATTGACTTTTTACGGAGAGGAAGAGAGAGGGGTAGAGAGTTAGAAACATCGATGAGAGAGAAACATCGATCAGCTGCCTCCTGCACACCCTTCACCGGGGATGTGCCCGCAATCAATGTACATGCCCTTGACAGGAATCAAACATGGGACGTTTTTCAGTTCACAGGCCGATGTTCTATCCACTGAGTCAAACTGGTTTCGGCAATGCACCTGCCTTTAGTTGCCCAATTTGACATGTGCCTAGCGATTTTTGGGGTTTGCTTATTTTAGGAGAAAAAAAGAATAAATATTAAGAGTATGAACCCCTGTTAAGCTGATAAGTCTGCTGGAATTTTGGGCTTAAATACCTCAGAGGCTGTGTATTTTCTACTGTGTCACATCAAGGGTACACAATGCCGAGGACTTATCTTTCTGTGATGACAGTATCTGCTGACAGGTCCTATCAACCTGAGACACCCATCGTACAGTTCCCCACCAGCTCTCCCACTGTGGTTTTTATTTTATATTTTTAAAGTATTTTTTAAAAGTATATTTTATTATTTTTTTACAGAGAGGAAGAGAGAGGGACAGAGAGTTAGAAACATCGATGAGAGAGAAACGCCTCCTGCATACCCCCTACTGGGGATGTACCTGCAACCAAGGTACATGCCCTTGACCGGAATCGAACCTGAGACCTTTCAGTCCACAAGCCGACGCTCTATCCATTGAGCCAAACCAGTTTCAGCTCTCCCACCGTGGTTTTAGCGGCCCTCGATAGTCCCTTATTAGACAGTTTATTCATTAAAGATTGCAAAATGGCAATGTTACAATTGTATCATGTGATCCCTCTTTACTAGAAGGCTCTCTTCTCATCAATTCTTGGATGACCCGAGAAAAAGCTCCTAGAGAAAAGACAGAATCAGTGCTTGATTCTTTGTTTTTATTTACTCATTGTTGGCATGGAGAGCTGTTTCCTTCCCATCTTTCAAAGGTGACCAGCAAGTCTATTTTTGGAACATGACTGCAAACCCGTGGATAGCATCTCGCCCGCTGTATCTCAATATGCTGCAGTTTATTTACTTATGTATTGAATGCTTGAAACAGCCCCTTTCGGCTAGTGACTCCCTTCTGCGTGACCCGGAAGTCTTTGACAGTTTCTTTGCTTCTGGTGTAGCAAGATATTCCGGGTCAGAGGAACTTATGTTAAATGACACAATGAAGAAGCAATCAGCAAAATGGAGAAGGTAAGAAACATGGAGGACAAACTATTCACTTTCTTCAGCAAAAAACTGCAAAGGAGAAAAGGATGGGCGTGTGAAACCTATAGTTTTGGGAAAGTCTGCAAAGACATCGGGTAAATGCAACATTGGCACCTTGTTTGGTTCCTGATATATATATATATTTTTTGAAGCTGTAAGACATAATGTATGAGAGGCCTGGCCGGCGTGGCTCCGTGGTTGAGCATCAACTTATGAACCAGGAGGTCACATATTGCCAGGGTTGCGGGTTCGATACCAGGTGTGGGGCATGCAGGAGGCAGCCGATCAATGGTTCTTTCTCATCATTGATATTTCTATCTCTCCCTCTCCCTTCCTCTCTTAAATCAATACAAATATATATTAAAAATAAATGATATATAAGAAAATGTTAATGTTAGTTGGCTTTTTGATGATATTAAGGAATTATCATTAGAAAATTCAGATGGAGTGGTGGGTTATGTTAAAAAGACTGTATTTTAGAGATACATCACCAAAATATTTATGGATGAAATTATATGCTATCTGAGATTTGTTTCAAAATAATCCAGTTGGGTGGAGAAAGTTGGTGTAATGTAGATGGGGGAAGATTGCCCATGTGCTGATAACTGTTGATCCCTCTGGTTTGAAAATTACATGACAAAAAGCTCAGAATTTATTTTAATAGAGAAATCACCCTCGAAGGAAGCTGCAGAGGAAGAAATGACGGTAGAGCTATGCCACCGCCATAGGTTAAGTCTTGGCAAACTCAGAAACGGGTGAGCCACCTGCCAGCTATGGACGCAGAGTGTGAGGCAGGACTGTGACCGAGCAGGACACAGGTATGCCATAGGCCCGTACTAGGCGCTCTGCAGGAATTTAATTCATTTCATCCTCACAATAACTTTATGAGCTTGGCTTTATTTGTTTATTTAATTACTTATTTCTAAAATATATTTTATTGATTTTTTTACAGAGAGGAAGAGAGAGGGATAGAGAGTTAGAAACATCGATGAGAAAGAATCATCATCGATCAGCTGCCTCTTGCACACCCCCTACTGGAGATGTGCCCGCAACCAAGGTACATGCCCTTGACCAGAATTGAACCTGGGACTTTTCAGTTTACAGGCTGACGCTCTATCCACTGAGCCAAACCAGTTTCGGCAAGGTTGGCACTATGTAAATACACACTTTACAAATGGACGATCTGAGGTTCAGAGAGACCATTCCTCTGACAGACAATAGAAAGAGGCATCCACCATGGTGTGGCTCTGGAGCCCATACTATTTTTTTAAATTCACACATGAGGATATTTTCCCATTGATTTTTAGAGAGAGTGGAAAAGAGAGGGAGAGACAGAGAGAAATATCGATGTGAGAGAGACACATCGATTGGTTGCCTCCTGCAAGTGCCCTCTGACCAGGGCTGGGGCCGGGGAGGAGCCTGCAACTGAGGTACGTGCCCTTGACTGATTCGAACCTGGGAACCTTCGATCCACAGGCCGACACTCTATCCACTGAGCCACATCTGCTAAGGCTGGAGCCCAAACTGCTAACAAAAGCAATATACGTAGCTCCCTGTTCTAAGTGCTTTCCACTGATTAATTCATTTAGTTTTTAGTTATTTATTTTTTTAAAATATATTTTATTGATTTTTCACAGAGAGGAAGAGAGAGGGATAGAGAGTTAGAAACATTGATGAGAGAGAAACATCCACCAGCTGCCTCCTACACACCCCCTAATGGGGAATGTGCCCGCAACCAAGGTACGTGCCTTTTGTCCAGAATCAAACCCAGGTCCTCTCAGTCCACAGGCTGACGCTCTATTCACTGAGCCAAACTGGTTTTGGCTGATTAATTAAATGAATTAATCTCCTTCTGGTGAAGCTCTCAGTAGATCCTTTCACAGTCGAGAAACTTGAGATCTAGACCTAAAGAAACTGCAAGGCCACACAGCTAGCACGTGGCAGAGCCAGACCCAGGTTTAGCCAGTGGGCCTCACTGACAGCTAACTGTGCAGGGTGCCTCCTTCCTGGTTTAGTAAACATCTACTGAGCACAGGCTAAAGGCTGCCTTTGTCAGAGGAGCTGGGTGTGGTGGTGAACAAGACACATTTAAAAAAATTTTTTCTTTTATTGATTTTTCACAGAGAGGAAGGGAGAGGGATAGAGAGCCAGAAACATCCATGAGAGAGAAACATCCATCAGCTGCCTCCTGCACACCCTCCACTGGGGATGAGCCCACAACCAAGGTACATGCCCTTGACCGGAATCAAACCTGGGACCTTTCAGTCCTCAGGCTGACGCTCTATCCAGTGAGCCAAACCAGTCTCGGCAAGACACATTTTTCTTGCCTTCTGGTAGCTTAGAGTTTCCCGTGACATCAGGAATCTCTGGGATGCTGTTTAGGAGATTCAGGACTAGCACTCAGAAGCTCCTGCTACCTGTTGGCATGTCCTTGTTTGCGGTTGAATTAGCAAGAGGGCTGAACCGGCAGCCCCAGGGAGGGCTCCGCTGAGCCTTAGAATTTCTGTCTTAAGTCTCTCAGGGAAGGTGCCTGGGGATCCTATTGCTTCACACTAAGAATGTCCACGCTGGGGCCAGCTGACCCACGCCCCCCAGGACACCATGCCCATTCCTGTTCTGGAATCTTCTTTCCTACTTTGGCTCCCATGAGCTTCCCTTAAGAGAAATCTCAATGCCTTATTGTTGGCTCTAATCAATTCAGTTTTTAATTATATACAAACCTCAATCGTTACCTATCAGATTTACTGTCTATGTTGCGCCTCTTTACCTAAGCTGCAAATATCTGAAAGACAGAGACGAGTTTTTCTACTTCATTAACATTTCCCCAGCAAGCACCAAACTACGGAGTGAGTGCTCACTACCTATTATTTAAATGAATAAGTTATGTTTACAACGGTGTAAGATAGATGGCAATATATAGAGTGATTAAGAGCACAAGTTCTCTTTCTCTTTTTAATTGTGTGCCCTAATGCAAATATTCACATCTTTATGCCTTCGTGTTTTTTTAAAAATATATTTTATTGATTTTTTACAGAGAGGAAGAGAAAGGGATAGAGAGTTAGAAACATTGATGAGAGAGAAACAGCTGCCTCCTGCACACCCCCTCCTGGGGATGTGCCCACAACCAAGGTACATGCCCTTGACCGGAATCGAACCTGGGACCCTTCAATCCGCAGGCTGACGCCCTATCCACTGAGCCAAACCTGTTTCGGCTGCCTTCATTTTTTTATCTGCAAAATGGACACAGCAGTTTACACTTCATACATGTAGAGTGCTCAGCACGGCGCCTGGCACAGAACAAATGTTCAGTGTGCTAGCAGCTAGCATTTTTATGATTATTCCCACTGCCTGGGAAAGTGAGGTTTCGTTGACTAACTAGAGCATTTATTCCTACAGCTGTCGTCAGATTAATGAGAAGGTTGCTTGGTAAGCATGGTATAGTTGGCTGGGAAGGCTGTGGGCTGTGGTGGAAGGAGAATGGACCGGAGTTCGAATCTCACCTCTGCACTGCCCGGCAGACCTTGGTTTGGTGAGCCTCAGTTTGTTCATTTGAAAAATAGAAATAATAATAATAATAATTATCTCATTGGGCTTTAGTATGGTTCAGAAATGATACTCTAAGGCAGTGGTCAGCAAACTTATTCGTCCACAGAGCCAAATACCAACAGGACAACGATTGAAATTTTTTAGGAGAGCAGCATTTTTTAAACTTAAACTCCTTCTAACGTCACTTCTTCGAAATAGACTCGCCCAGGCCGTGGTGTTTTGTGGAAGAGCCACACTCCAGGGGCCAAAGAGCCGCATGTGGCTCGCGAGCCGCGGTTTGCCGACCACGGCTCTAAGGCAACCAGCCCAGAGCTTGACAGAAAATGGATCTTAGGTAAACCATTCTTCAACATCAGCAAGCCCATGGTGTCCCTCTTACAAAGATTACATGTGCTTAATAGATGAGATATTCCTGTTTGTGCATCGGCTCTTCCTTTCTAGAACGTTCTGGCCCTCTAAACTAGCTAATACCTCTGACCCTCTGACTTCCTGGTATTTAACTGTATCTCTTGCTGTTCTATACTCCCAGGGTACTTGATATATGGTGGGTGCTTAATGAATTTATTTCAAATGACCCAATCACTTAGCTTTTGTAGATGCATATATAAACCATCCTCCCGTTAATACATTCTTTCTCAGCTTATCAAGCCCTCCATCTACCCATGACTGATCTCCTCATCTATTACAGTTTTGTGTTTCTTAGTGTTTCCCACTGGATAATTTTCACTCCAGTGCCCCTTAATTACACGGTCTGATTTGAGAGCAGATAGGCGAGGGAACATCTGGGGCTGGCCAATGACGTTTCTGAAAGGGTTGAGGGACACAGAAGGAAGAGTGCGTGACAGGAACACAGAGTTCAAGATGGGAAAAAAAAAAAAAATCCCGAGATAAGATAAGCTGGGGAGAGTGGAGACAGATGGCCCAGACTCTTTAGGGTCAGGCTACAGACTCTGACTGGACACCTAGGCAGCTGGACAGCCCTGTTCCCACTCCCCTGAGGCGGTCGCGTCTGGTTCCTTTAACGGTTTCTTCTGGTTATTGAAACCTTGTTTTCTTTTATGGAGGGTGGCTCCCAGCTCTTGCTCCATCCCCTTTCTCTCCTTTTCCGGATATAGTCACATCATCACGTTTACCCTGAGAGAACAGTGAAGAAAACAAAATGGATGCTGAAACCGGTTTGGCTCAGTGGATAGAGCGTCAGCCTGTGGACTGAAGGGTCCCAGGTTCGATTCCGGTCAAGGGCATGTACCTTGGTTGTGGGCACATCCCCAGTAGGGGGTGTGCAGGAGGCAGCTGGTCGATATTTCTCCCTCATGGATGTTTCTAACTCTCTATCCCTCTCCTTTCCTCTCTGTAAAAAAATCAATAAAATATATTTAAAAAAGAAAACAAGATGGAGTCAGTATAGCTAAAGTAGAGTCAGAACGTCAAGCTGGCAAAACTGGTTCAGATGAGAGTGGGCTGAAATGTGAGGAAATGATGCTTACCGTACTTCAGCCTGAGGACGTTTGCACGGGTGCATCCATTTATAGCCTGCAGATAACCATCTGAAGAATTCAGGGTCACCTAAGGACCTTTCACCAGATTGCCTGCATTTGGAAGATCATCATCTTGGACTAACCAGAGACTAATTCTTCCCTCGAGAATGTGCTTTTTACTGTAAGAACGCTCTCCTTGGGAACACTCTGGTATCTTCTAGTTGTGTGTGTGTGTGTGTGTGTGTGTGTGTGTGTTTTAATATATATATATCTTAAATATATTTTATTGATTTTTTACAGAGGAAGGGAGAGAGATAGAGAGCTAGAAACATCGATGAGAGAGGAACATCGACCAGTTGCCTCTTGCACACCCCCTACCGGGAATGTGCCCACAACCCAGGTACATGCCCTTGACCGGAATCGAACCTGGGACCTTTCTGTCAGCAGACAGACGCTCTACCACTGAACCAAACCGGTTTCGGCTGTTTTAATATATTTTTATTGATTTCAGAGAGGAAGGGAGAGGGAGAGAGGGATAGAAATATCAATGATGTGAGAGAATCATGATTGGCTGCTTTCTCCATGCCCCCTATAGGGATCCAGCTCACAACCGGGGCATGAGCCCTTGACTGGAATCGAACCCGGGACCCTTCAGTCCCCAGGCCGACGCTCTAGCCACTGAGCCAAATAGGCTAGGACTAGTTGTGTTTTTTTTGTTTGTTTTGTTTTTGTTTTTAAATTGTAAAAACCCTTGAATAAAAGTTTGTCTCTTGATTCATTTGTGCTTGGTCAACAACCATGAACATTATTTTGACTGTGGAAATAGAGTTCACAGCTAATGACATTTTAGTTCTTATGCAGGTATTTTTTTCCTGTTGTTAATTATTGCTTCACTGTTTCATGTACTTAGTTTCTACATACCCTAATTCAATCCCAAATGCTCTAGTAAAGATACAAACTGATCAAATAGAATAAATAAGCTACTGGTTTTTTAAAAACTTGTCATATTAACTTGGATCACAGAAGTTAATATTTTACAATTTTTTTCATAGTATTTTGTCAGTTATCTTCTTCCAATACTGAAAAAACAAAACAAAACAAAACAAAAAAACAAAAAAAACAAAAGGTGACATAACTCACTGATACTGACTGGGAAAAATACCCAACTAAGTTGATAAACAAGCTAGGATGGTGAGTACAAGAGCTTATAGAAAAAAGCAGGACATTGTTGACTGCTGAGGCAAAAGTCCCTCAAATAATGCAGATATTAAATCATGTTTCCCAAACACAGTGAGTTCTTTTCTTCAGTATACCTGTTTTTATTCATCTCTATGTCCCCAGCCCATAGGCCACAATGTCTGTGGCACCAAGTAACTAGTACATATTGATTACCTTTGTATACCTGGGATACACATAATCTAATTTTTGTTTTCATTCTATACATGAACAATGAAAAAAATTACTAAAGGAAATTAAGAAAACATTTCTATTTCTAATAGCATCAGGAAATTTAAATACTTAGGAATAAACCTAACCCAAGATCGAAAAGATCTCTACACTGAAAGCTACAAAACATTGCTGAAAGAAATTAAAGACATAAATAAATGGAAAGACATCCCATGTTCATGGATTGGAAGACTTAATATTGTTAAAATGTCAATATTACCCAGAGTGATCTACAGATTCAATGAAATACCTATTAAAATAACTAAGGACATTTCTTCCCCCAAGAATATTCTAAAATTCATATGGAATCTCAAGGGACCCTGAATAGCTAAAACAATTGTGAAAAAGAACAAAATTGGAGAACTCACTCTTCCTGATTTCTAAATCAGAGTGGTATTGGCATAAAGATAAACATGGAGACCAATGAAATAGCATAGAGAGCCCAGAAATATATATATATATATATATATATATATATATATATATATATATATATATATTTCACCATTCTTCAAATGCTGTGAATCTATAATAGTGATATCCTTTAAGTATATTTTCCAAATACCATTTAAGTTCCTGAAGATAGCTGTCATGTTCCTCCAAATTATTTTTCTCTAGACTAAAATTCCTAGTACCATTACTATCCTTCATGTGTCACAGTTTTAACTTTGCTCACTACCAAAGCCACTTTCCTGTAGATTCTCTTCAGATTGCTATTGTGCTTGGCTGTAGTGGCTCAGTGATTGAGCGTCAACCTATGAACCAGGAGGTCACAGTTTGATCTCTGGTCAGGGCACATGCCCAGGTTGTGGGCTTGATCCCTGTGGAGGCATGCTAGAGGCAGCTGATCAAGGATTCCCTCTCATCATTGATGTTTTTATCTCTCTCTTCCTCTCCCTTCTTCTCTGAAATCAATAAAAATATATTAAAAACAAAAGAAAACAAACATATGGCTATTGTTCCCATCACACCGGGGATCCAGAGTTCAAAACATATTTCAGGTAGAGTCTGACTATGGTAGAGAAAACACAAGAAATACCCTCTGTCTGTTAACCTCATTCAGTAGTTGCATCATATTATTAGTCTCATTTTGAGGGTCTTATCCACAGAAGTACAAACCATCCTTGCTCTCTTTCTTCCTCCTTCCTTCCTTCCTTCCTTCCTTCCTTCCTTCCTTCCTTCCTTCCTTCCTTCCTTCCTTCCTTCCTTCTTTCCTTCTTTCCTTCATTCCTTTTCTCCTCTCTCCTCCTTTAAGTCATACTTTAAGCCTTACCGCCCATGTCTTCTCCTTGTGAAATTGACTGTGAAAGCCCAAGTTTAGGATTTAACATTTATCCGTGTCAAATTGCATTGTTTTAACCTTGACCTATCTCATTTGCCTATTATAATATTTTAATCTTAAATTTCCTATTTGATATAAATTATTGTGACCTGAAACTTTGTGACAGCAGAAGATAGGATCAGCACAATACAAACATCCTCATTCATTCATTCATTCATTCATTCAATCAGTGTTTATATGTCCTACCATATTATAGTCATTACTCTGGTCCCAAGCATTAATAAATTGCTGATCAGCTCAGGGCCAAAGACGAAGCCTTATGCACCTACTCTTGGGAATACAATAGTTGCTAATTAACACTTTGAAGGATAAGGTTATTTTACTCATTATCACTCACCTAAATCTATTTCCATCTAGTTTCTATGACCATAGCTTGTTTACACATGTGTATTCAGGCTGCTGGCATGTGCCTTGACGAAATTAGCTCCACATTGCCAGCTTCCCATCCTTTTTCTAGACGAGGAGAGTCTGTGTTTCCAACAACATTGTGGATCATTAGGGCGAGACGTGCACCTCAGCTTTGCACTCACCTCTGTGAACCCGTGGCAAGTAGTTCTCAGCGCCTCAGTTTCTCCTCTCCAAGGAGGACAGCAAATCCAATCTTGCAAGGTTGTTATGAGAACGAGGCATAGTACATTAAAAGAGTATTACTTTTTGAACTCGGCAGATGAAAAAATAGTAGAAAGAGAAGGATTTCAAGGAAGGCGAAATTAGTGGGGTTTTTTTTTTTTCAACTCCTTTATAAATTCACGAAAAGGTTTGATTCAGAGATTTGCAAATCAGAGAACTGAACAGTATTATCAAATAATTTTAAAAAAATTTTTTTAACTTCAATGAAACTAGTTTTCTACTTTTTTTAAAAATATGCAATGTGGCCGAAACCGGTTTGACTCAGTGGATAGAGCATTGGCCTGCAGACTGAAAGGCCCCAGGTTCGATTCCGGTCAAGGGCGTGTACCGTGGTTGCGGGCACATCCCCAGTAGGGAGTGTGCAGGAGGCAGCTGATCTATGTTTCTCTCTCATCAATGTTTTTAACTCTCTATCCCTCTCCCTTCCTCTCTGTAAAAAATCAATAAGATATATTTTAAAAATATGCAATGTTATCATTTTGCTTATTTCCTTTATAATCTGTAGCAATGGAAATTTTATTTTCTCTGAACTTTCTATGTAAAATAAGGACTTTTTACAGGATTCTGAAAAAATTAAATACTATGACATTGGTCTGGTTAGTCGCAGAGGAAAGTAACAGGACATTAATCAAAGAATGTACACATTTGCATGTGGTTTTTTAGAAGTAGAGAGAAATAAACTAGCAACTGTATCTAGGCAAGGATTTTAAGTGAGTGGAGGACAGGAAGGAATTTAAATGTTGTGCCATGTGCATATATTCTGATTCAAATAATAGTTAAATCTTTTTAATTTGTGGAAAAAGAATCTATAATAATAAAAGTATAATGTGCTAATTAGACCAGACACCAAGAGTGAGTCCTTCAGTTTTAAAATCTCATGCAAAAATACTTGTTTAGAAAACATTTAAGTCTTGAGGTATTAGATGGCATCATGGGACTTTTCACTATCCCAGCAACTGCTATGAAGCAGACTATTAGGAGAGAGATCAATATTAGGTGATTTGGGAAATACCAGGAAATGAAAGCCAAAATCCTTGTTCTGAACAGCGAATAAACTACCTGAGTATATAATAACTGCGTAAGAAATTCCATAAGCCCTAACTTGTTTGGATCAGTGGATAGAGCATCAATCTGCGGACTCTGGGGTCCCAGGTTCGATTCCAGTCAAGGGCATGTACCTTGGTTGTGGGCACATCCCCAGGAGGGGGTGTGCAGGAGGCAGCTGATCAATGTTTCTGACTCTTTATCCCTCTTTCTCCCTCTCTCTATAAAAAAAATCAATAAAATATTAAATAAAAAAAAGTCCATAAGTCCCCGGCCGGGTAGCTCAGTTGGTTAGAGCATCGTCCCCATAGGCCAACGTTGTAGGTTTAATCTGTGGTCAGGGAACATAGAAGAATCAACTAATGAAAGCATAAATAAGCGGGAAAACAAATCAATGTTTCTCTCTCTCATTCTCTCTAAAATCAGCAACAACAACAATAGCAACAACAAATGTTTAAGTCCACAAGAATTTGCAAAGCGCAACAACCAAATGATGAAAATGACAGCTCAGTACTCTGCAAATATTTCTTATTATAAGTGCATTGTCCAGTAGAAGGCGTGGCCCCTCAGTGGAGCATCCGGCATACCCACTGATCATCCGGTCTCCTGCACACAGGGCAGGGTCCCTCCGGCACCCAGGACCTGGCCTTCCCTTCGCCTTGTTTTTTCAGTTTGTTCAGCTAACTAGAAGAAAACGACTTGTAATATAAATCAGTTCTTTTTAAAACTCCATGTGGAACTTAACGCTAAGCAAACATCGTATTGGGGGAGGAGTCCCTTCCTCCTCATAAACCTGGTGAAGCGGTGTTATCTCCATTGAGAAGTTCCTGCAACAGAAATAAATACTCAATACATGTCAGGCTTCTTCCTTCCTTCCTCTCTCAGCTCAGCAGCCCAGGTCTCCAACGCCTGCTCCAAACGAAAGGAGCTAAAATTCTTCCATGCTATCACCATGTGCCCACCACCCAGAACTGAAGTATCATTGCTGACATGTACACATAAGGAACTGTTTGACATTGAAATTGGGTCTCAAAAGAACTAGTGGTCCAGAAAGAAGCTTACTACAGACTGATTCACATGCCTTTCAGCATAACCATTATTGCTTGTCTCACTTTTGATTCTTATAAGTATATTTCCAGGAGGACATGATCTCACTCATCTAGGGGAAATGGTGAACAACATAGACTGATGAACAAGAGCAGACCCAGAGATAAGGAGCCATGGGGTCAGACTGTTGGACCTCAGAGGGAGGGTGGGGATAAAAGGGAGAGATCAACCAAAGGACTTGTGTGCACACATATGAGCCTAACCAGTGGTCAAGGACAATATGGGGTTGGGGGATTGGAATGGAGGGTTGAGGACAAATATGTGATACCTTAATCAATAAATAAATTAATTAAAAAATAAAATAAAATTCTTCCATGCAAACAACTGTACACCTACTTTTGCCCAACCCACACGTCAGAGTCTCTTAACAGGACAGGCCAGCACAGCCAGCAGAGAAAACCCTTCTGAAGGAGCCACTTGAGCAGGAGGAGGCAGATCAACCCTCTTAGAACTCTCTAGAGGCCCGATGCACGAAAATTCATGCAAGATTGGGCTTCCTTCCCCTGGCTGCGGGCACCAGCTTCCCTCCGGCACCCAGGACCCAGCCTTCCCTTCTCCGGCTGCCAGCAGGCACTCTGGACCCTGGCTGGTTTCCCCCAGGCCACCCACAGGCACCCGGGAACCCAGCTGGCTTCTCTGACCAGGACTTCATCAGAAAGGACGTCTGGAATGATGTCTGGAAGACTTCCGGTCTAATGAGCATATTCCCCTTTTATTTATTTTTATTTTTTATTTTTAAAAATATATTTTATTGATTTTGTACAGAGAGGAAGAGAGAGGGATAGAGAGTTAAGAAACATCGATGAGTCATCAATCAGCTGCCTCTTGCACACCCTCCCCCGCCTCCCCCCCCCCCCACCCGGGGATGTGCCCGAAACCAAGGTACATGCCCTTGACTGGAATCGAACCCGGGACCTTTCAGTCCGCAGGCTGACGCTCTATCCACTGAGCCACACTGGTTTTGGCTAGTCCCCTTTTATTATTATAGATTGACATTCAGGGAAAAGTCAACGTCACAAGAAGGTACAGCCCCAGACCACCGGGAGAACACCGGCCTTTGATCTGGAAAGCATCCAGGTGTTCTCTTGGAGACCGTGACAGGCATGCTGACATCTTCACCGGGCGGTTTGAACCAGACCCAGCTGGATGTAGCCGCGAGAGCCAGGGGTTTCCCTTTCGGGGCGTGCATGCATTGCTGCTCCCACAGAACCTGTGCAGAGAGCAGGCAGGCGGAGACACACCTGCCCAGAGCTAACCTTCTGTTAAACAGTGGCCAGAGCTCACTCAGAGGTTCAGTGACCAGCTGAGCACTGCCAGGGGTAAGAGGCCCAACAGGAAGGCCTGGCAGCTGCCCAGTGGCACATGGGGCTTTACAGTCCCTTCTCGCCACTCAGATGGAGCCTGCCCAGGCCGCAGAGTTAGTTCCAGGAGCAGCCGGTGATTCTGTTACCCAGACGCCTCTTCCACACGCTTTGAGCTTTTCTGTTCTTTTCCTTCCCAGGATATGAAGAAACTCAGAGCAATTAAAAAAAATCACGGTAAGTACCTGCTCTCTGCTGCTGCTTTGTTTTTTTTTGTTTTTTAAATATATCTTATTGATTTTTTACAGAGAAGAAGGGAGAGGGATAGAAAGCTAGAAACATAGACCAGCTGCCTCCTGCACACTCCCTACTGGGGATGTGCCCGCAACCAAGGTACATGCCCCTGACCGGAATCGAACCTGGGACCTTTCAGTCCGCAGACCGACGCTCTACCACTGAGCTGATTTCGGCTGTGCTGCTGCTTTGTACCACACGCTGTAGACAGCCAAATACACTACTACACCAAGCCAATCCATCATCAGGACACTTTGCAAGGAAGTGTTGTTGTTCTCATTTTGTAAACAAAAAGGCTGAGGCTCCGAGGGGTTAGGGAACAGCCCAAGTTCACAGTGCTGGTGGCAGGGGTAGGATTTGAACTCAGGATCCACCAGGATTAATACCCACCCTCATCCCACTTGGCATATAGCTCCATGATTAGACACGGAGTCACAGGGCTCCTGGTAAGGCAAGATGTCTCTAGCAACACAGGATTTTTTTTTTTCAGTCTGAAATGAGAAAATATATGAAAGCACATAGCCTGACACGCAGTAGGCAATTTATTTATTTGTTTGTTTGTTTATAAATCATTAGCTTATCCATCATCCTGGGACATGTGCTGTGGAGTGGGATAGACATACAGAGATCTCCTTTAGGGCTTCAAACGGGGACACCTATCACGTCTTTAAAAATAGCAACACTCACGTGGCTCCCTAGTAAGTCAGTTGGCCAAATTAAAAATAGATTCTAAACATAGCAAGCGCAGAAATCCAATCTACGACACCAAGTCGAGGCAAGCAGGGACAGGGGTTGCAACAAAGAGAGGAACGCAGGCATGCCCCGATTAGCATTTGTATAAAATCACTCACCTCCCTTTCACACTTGGTCTATCCCTTCTCTACCGCAGAAGATACACAGACATACGTGTGTATTCCTATGCAAATAAGCAAGCGAGGATATTTTTGTTCACGGTAGCATCACTGAGAAACCCGTCAATGTGGAGGCTTTCGCACTGCCTAACACATGCTGGATAAGCTACAGCAACATGCATTTCCTTCAGATCTTCAGGTGGAGGAGAGAGGATAAAGTTTAAAATGTCTGGGGTGGCCCTGGCCGGTATGGTTCAGTGGATAGAGCGTTGGCCTGCAGACTGAAGGGTCCCAGGTTCGATTCCCAGTCAAGGGCATGTACCTTGGTGGCGGGCACATCCCCAGTGGAGGGTGTGCAGGAGGCAGCTGGTCAATGGTTCTCTCTCATCGATGTTTCTAGCTCCCTTCCTCTCTGTAGAAAATTAATAATATATATATATATATATATATATATATATATATATATATATATATATATAAATATAATGTATGGGGTGCGGATGCACACATGGCTAGACCGTAGGTGACTAGAAAGGATGGGGACAGAAGCTACCTTCATGACCACTCCCTCTGTGCCCCTTACATTCACAGTGACAGGCTTAGAAAGTCGGGGTAACATGCTATCCTGCCATCTGAAATGGGGAGGGGGGGAATGAGGGGGGGACTGGCTTGCCAGGGAAAAACTCCTATCCCTGTGTGCTTTCAGGACAAAGTATGGATCTTCGTCTGTCCTTTGATCCCCTCCTTCACAGATGTCCAGGGCACCCAGTTAGGGTTTTTTTTTTTTCCGCTGGGGAGCTCCAGCTGTGGGTGTGATCACTGAGGGAGGAAGCCATGAAATCTGCATCCTTACATCACAGCATCTTGCCAGGCCGGTGTGGCTCAGTGCTTGAGCGTCAACCTATAAACCAGGAGTTAAGGGTTCGATTCCTGGTCAGGGTATATGCCCAGGTTGCAGGCTCAACCCCCAGTGTGGGATGTGCAGGTGGCAGCCAATCAGTGATTCTCTTTCATCATTGAAAGAGAATCTATCTCTATCTCTCTAGCCCTCTCCCTTCCGCTCTGAAATCAATAAAAATATACTTAAGAATAAATCACAGCATCTTATTTCACAAACACGAGGAAGATCATGATAGATGGATGTGTATTATAACTTGAACTAATGACTCCCTGCATCCAGCAAACCTTTCTGTAAAAATACAAATGTAAGAACAGTTGCCTCTGATGTGGAGAAAAGGGAACCCCAGGCCCTACTGATGGGAATGCAGACCAGTGCAACCATTATGGAAAACAGTATGGAGTTTCCTCAAAAAATTAAATATGGCCGAAACGGGTTTGGCTCAGTGGGTAGAGTGTCAGCCTGCGGACTGAAGGGTCCCGGGTTCGATTCCGGTCAAGGGCATGTACCTTGGTTGCGGGCACATCCCCAGTGGGGGGTGTGCAAGAGGCAGCTGATCGATGATTCTCTCTCGTTGATGTTTCTAACTCTCTATCCCTCTCTCTTCCTCTCTGTAAAAAATCAATAAAAAATATATATATTTTAAAAAAATAAATAAATATGGAACTGCTATTTGACCCAGTAACCCCACTTCTAGGAATATATACTAAGAAATCTGAAGCACCAATCAGAAAGAATATATGTGCCCGTATGTTCATAGCAGCACAGTCTATCATAGCTAAGATCTGGAAACAGCCTACGTGCCCATCAGCAGAGGAGTGGATGAAAAAGCTGTGGTACATGTATACCATGGAATTCTATGCAGCAGTAAAAAAGAATCTCTTACGCTTTGAGACATCATGGAGGGACCTGGAGAGTATCATGCTGAGTGACATAAGCCAGTCAGAGAAAGACAAGTATCCCATGATTGCACGCATATGTGGAATCTAAGAAACAAAATGAACTGGTGAACTGAGTGCGGAATCTCAGAGGGAAGGTGGGGGAGGGAGGGGGGATGAGAGGTAATCAATCAAAGACCTTGAATGTATGTAGGCATAACCCATGGACACAGACAATAGTTTGGTGAAGGCCTGGGGTGAGGGGTGGGGGCTGGGGTGGGGTGGGGTGGACGGAAGGAGACATATGTAATATTTTCAACAATAAAGAACTATTAAGCCGAAACCGGTTTGGCTCAGTGGTAGAGCGTCGGTCTGCGGACTGAAGGGTCCCAGGTTCGATTCCGGTCAAGGGCATGTACATTGGTTGCGGGCACATCCCCGGTAGGGGGTGTGCAGGAGGCAGCTGGTCGATGTTTCTCTCTCATCGATGTTTCTAGCTCTCTATCTCTCTCCCTTCCTCTCTGTAAAAAATCAATAAAATATATTAAAAAAAAGAACTATTAAAAATTTCAAAAAAATATATATAGAGAGAGAAGCCAGTCAGGGAGGAGGTTCTAGAGAACTGGGCAGCAATAGATCATTTGCTGTTGTGGGTTGTGAGGAATTCAGAAACAAGCAGCAGATACCTCTGGGGAATTAATGTTTGGGGAGCTGAAACAAAACAACCCAGTGAATGGGTTTCGTCAAAATACTTAAAGATACATTAGCAATGGGTGTAATCCACCACCCTGTTATGGTGTTATGGATAACTGGTAACTGATCACATCCTGTAGCCACACACCTCCGTTGGGTAAGGGATTAGTATGCCCTGCACATCCTTCGAAGGGGAAGGTATTAATAGCATTGGGAGGGTGAGTGTTTCAGTGTTGTGGGTCCCTCACTTAGTAAACGTAAGGACAAAACAGCCCCCAAGCCAAGTCTGCAGCTTAACGCTACTGGCTCTAAAAGCGTGCCTGTTTGCAGGCTCCCCACTGTGCCTGGCAGGCCGTCCCTCATTCATACTTTATACATACTTCATGAATATTTTCTGAAGGCTGGGTGAGTGTTCCTCCTCCACGGATGGGGAGGGCGGCTAAAGCAAACAAGATCCCCCCCCCACCCCCACTGCCCTGGAGTCAGCAACTGCCTTCCTTTCATTAGGATTGTGAATGAGTAAGAAGACATGAGAGGGGCTAGAGAACTAGTTCTACCCTCTACCAGCTAACCAGCTTTCCCTTGGCTTGCCGCCCCCCCTTTCTCCCCCTATGCAGAGCAGACTTTGCCTTTCTATCCAAGCCTTCCTAAAAATAACTTCCTTTCTCACCTCTCCTGCCACCAGGATTCACCACCCCCTCCCCCCCAACCTCACACCTTCCCTTCTTAAAAATACAGCTGACCTGGAAAACAAGGAAGTGTAACAGAAACCCAGCAAAACCTGTGAAGAGAGGTTTTTCATTTTTGTCCATTTGTACTGTTTTATTTAGTGACTAGAGGCCTGGTGCACGAAATTTGTGCAAGGGGGAGAGGGGGTCCCCTCAGCCTGGCCTGCACCCACTCCAATCCGGGGTCCCCCCTCCAGCTGGGCGTGGCTGTCTGAGCCTCAGGCCTGCCCTGGGGAGTGGCAGCCACCAGTTGCTGTGTCCAGAAGGATGTCCAGATGGTCATCCTAATTAGCATATCACCCTTTTATTAGTGTAGTGTAGTTTATCGGAAGAGTTACCGATCCGTGGTCTAGGGAGGTTACTGGGTAATGTGAAACCCGATCAAGAAATTAGCTTCCAATTCACAAGAATGTTTAGTCTCGCCGAAGCCGGTTTGGCTCAGTGGTAGAGCGTCGGTCTGTGGACTGGAAGGTCCCAGGTTCGATTCCGGTCAGGGGCATGTACCTTGGTTGCGGGCACATCCCCAGTAGGGGGTGTGCAGGAGGCAGCTGGTTGATGTTTCTCTCTCATCGACGTTTCTAGCTCTCGATCTCTCTCCCTTCCTCTCTGTAAAATATTAATAAAATATATTAAAAAAGAAAAAAAAAAGAATGTTTAGTCTCACCTGATTGTCCTTAACAAGCATTTTACTGAGGATAAGAGGCCCTGAGCACAGGCCAGGCCCACAGCAGCAGAGTGAGACCCAGCACTGAGCTATTCTCTCAATTCTAAAGCTGCGTGCGAAGGGTACTGGAATCACCCATCACACAAGATAATAGGACAAATTTACTCTTCAGTATCTGTTTGGTGATACTAGATGGCAATTAAAAAAAAAATCCATTTACAGTACATCTATAACTATCTATCTCCGAGGCTATTTTTCTTTTGTTCGGTAAGAGCCACATGGACTAGCATTGATCTGTGTAAACTCTGGGAAGGAAAATGAGTGAGGTACTAGCAGGAATGGCAGGGTGAAGGAAGAGCCACAGGTACCAGGCACACCCTCTTACCATCTCAGAGAGAGAGAGTCAAGAATCATTGAGCAAAAAAAAAAAAAAAGAAATAAAGAGAAAGAACTCATGGACACAGACAACAGTGTGGGGATTGAGGGGGCCAGGGGTGGCGGCGGAGGAGGGTACAGAGAAGACAGAAGGTGATTAAAAGAGAAAAGAATCGCCGAAACTGGTTTGGCTCAGTGGATATAGCATCGGCCTGTGGACTGAAAGGTCCTGGGTTCGATTCCAGTGGGAGGTTGTGCAAGAGGCAGCTGGTCGATGTTTCTCTCTCATCGACGTTTCTAACTCTCTATCCCTCTCAATTCCTCTCTGTGTAAAATCAATAAAATATATTTAAATTAAAATAAAAGAGAAAAGAATCAAGAACCCCATCTCTAAATGTTTTCTAAGATTCCAGAATGCTCATTACATCCCCTTTTGTTAATTTTATTCTCCTGTTTCTTTAGGTTACAACGAAACCCTGAACATTTAAAAAGTGCTCCAGCCCTAGCTGGTTTGGCTCAATGGATAGAGCGTTGGCCTGTGGACTGAAGGGTCCTGGGTTCTATTCCGGTCAAGGGCACATGAAGGGTTTCAGGCTCACTCCCCAGTAGGGGGCGTGGAGGAAGCAACAGATCAATGATTCTCATCATTGATGTGTCTATCGCTCTCTCCCTCTCCTTTCCTCTCTGCAATCAATAAAAATGTGTTTAAAAAACGCTCTATAATGTTATTAACCAACTTCACCCCAATACATTCAATTAACAAATGCTCACAGGGTAGCAAGGAAAGTGGAGCTAGACAGATTGGGATGCCCCAGCCCCTTTCACATCCCCTCCTCACCCCATTGGATGGACGATGCCCCCTTTGGGAGACGGGAGCAGGTTGGGACCCTGGGGTGCAGTACAGGGTATCCAGGGTTAGATTCTGAGGCAGACCCTCAGGAGAGGCTTTGTGGGACACAGCAGGAGAAAAGCCAGCTTTTTCATCAGAAGAGAAACTTGGGGATGTTAAGTCTTGGTTTCTTCACCTTTAATATGGGGATCATATTAGTATTTGTCTTATAGGGTTATAGGGATGACTAAGAGTCAGTAGGCATAGTAAATGCTCCTAATATGGGGGAGATAACAGATCAACCGAAGGACTTGTATACATGCATATAAGTACAACCAATGGACACAAAACTCTGGGGAAGGTGGGTATGTATGGGATGGGGGGGGGCAATGGTAAAATATGTACACAGATAATAATTTAATAAAAAATAAATAAATGCTCCTAATAGTGCCACTATTGGTCTTAGAACAATTAGAGTCACACACTCTTAGAACAAAGAAATTAAATCAGGCCAAAAGTCAAGGGGGAAGTCTAGATTGCATTCATGTGTCAATTGGTTCAAAGTCATATAGCTAATGAGTATTAGAATAAGGTTCAATAATGGGTCCATTTACTTCCTAAGACTAATTTGCTTGGTTCTTCTATAAGGATTATTTCCTAACGTAAATGTTAACATAAATTAAACTTCATTTCAAAGATTTCTTTCTGGAGCCAGAACTAAAAAAAATCATTCCAAAGCCTTCCACACTTTTCCTCTATTTCCCCCCACTTAAGGGGGAATGGGCTACAAGAGCAATCGTAAACATTTATTCAGTCTCTGTATCAGCTCCAGCTCTTCACCTTCCTGGTCTTATTTTCTTCAAGTATTGCTTCAAACAAGTTTCTATCCCTTTCTCCCTTTCTGCCTCTTCTGGCATACCTGCTATTCTAATGTTGTTACATTTCACATGGTCCCTTAAGCTGTCCTCTTGTTTTATATATATTTTTGTTTTGTTCTCTGATTGATTTTTTTCAACCCTGTCTTCTAATTCACTGATTCAATCCTCAGCTTCCCCTAATCTGCTGTGTATTCCTTCCAATGTATTCTTTATTTGTGTTATGTCATTCTTTATTTCTTACTGTTCTTTTTTTCATAGTTATTATATCTTTTTTTTTTTTCATGCTGTTCAGCATCCTTACCATCATTACCCTGAACTCTGTTTCAGATAAATTTCTTATCTCTGCTTGACTCATCTCTTCTTCTGGATAATTCTCTTTTTCTTTCATTTGAGGGTGGCTTCTTTGTTTCCTCATTTTAGCTGTCTGTTTGAATTTGTGACTATGTATTAGGTAGACCCTCTACACCTCTCAATCTCTAGTGCAGGACAGTGTCAAACGCTATTTCTAATTAGATCAGGCAAAGACCCAAGGCCTCCAGAGACTGCCTCTGCCTACAGACTAATAGGATTCCGACTTGAATGGCTACAGGAAATTGTCCTCATGTGTGGTGAGTGTTTTTTTCGACAGGGTGGGGTGGTTACTTCTTCCTGGAGGCTAAATATTATTTATAGTCTTTGAAGTGGCCTCAGAGCAAGGTGTTTTCCATTAGGGTGTGTTGACTATCTTCACCTCAGGCAAGGCAAATGTCTATATGGGATGATGTTCTCCACTGTGTGAGGGAATAACTCAGTCCATGAAACTTGGGGTGTCTGCTTTCTGAGCTCTATCCCCCAAGCCTCCAGTCCTGGATTCTGCTCTCACAGCTCCAGTCCACTTCACCCACCCTCTGCCAGGGCACAAAGTGGGTGGCTCCACAGGGAATTTTGTGCATTGGTCCTTTAAGAGGGTGCCTGAATTCCAGCCCTCCTTCCCTGGCAGACAACAACTCCATTGCTTTTCACAGCCAGACATTATGTGGGTATCCTTCTGAGTTCTGGTGTTCTATGCTGAGGGGGGGGGGGGGGCAGCTTGGGGATTAGATCCCAGAGTTCTCAGTGGCAACCCCTCACAGCTGAGATATCTCTCCAGGACTTCAGTTGCTCTCTGTGGGCACCTGGCCAGCACTTTCGAGTCTCTGCCCCTTTTACCCGTCTCTATGTGGTCTCCACTTTGGGTCCTTAGGTATCAGGGTTCTTCTCGGTGAGTTTTCTGCTAATTATTCAGGAAGTTTTCCTGTGTTTTAGTTGTAATTCCAGTTTGTTCCTGGGAGCATGTCCGTGCAGCATTCACTTACTCTGCCGCCATTTTTAATCTTCCTGGTCTTATTTTCAAAGAGTGAAGAACAGAGACTCACCAAATTTGCTTAGCAATGAGTGTCCCTGAAAATGCGCCTTACGACAGGAAATGGTTAAGTAATGAATTCAGCAATGACTTGCCTTGGTGATGTGATTTTAAGGGAAACAGAAAGAAACATGCTTTTGAGAGAAATAGGGCCAGGCGTGTGATTTTCCAAATGCTTTAAAGAGTTCTGGGTTCACCCAGCCGGCGTGGCTCAGTGGTTGAGCATCGACCTATGAACCAGGGGGTCAAGGTTCAATTCCTGGTCAGGGCATATGCCCAGGTTGCAGGCTTGATCCCCAGTGTGGGGCGTGCAGGAGGCAGCCAATCAAAGATTCTCTCTCATCATTGATATTTCTATCTCTCCCTTCCTTTATGAAATCAATAAAAAAAATATTTTTAAAAAAGTTGTGGTTTCACCAAGATTTACTTATAAGCTGCCCACGGAGCTGCAGTCCCAGCTTCCTGCTCTGGGCCTCCCTGCAAAGCCCAAAGGACCTCTGGCACTGAAAACACTCCTGACAAGGCCCGGAACCTAACACAACTCTCCCTTATGATGACAGGACAGAACCTGCTGGAAGGCAGGCGGGCAAGAGAAGGTGAGCAGATGAGGGAGTTTCTCCTCCTCTCCTGCCAAGCAAAAGCCAGGCCCGGAGTTGAACTATTTTTGTGGGCAGACAAGGACAACGTGCATGCCATTATCTGGTTCCCTTCAAGTCCCTAAGGGATCCTGACAGTTGTTTTGGATGATATTTTGAAGAAAAAAAAAAAAAAAAGTAGGGAGGAAGATGACTAATCTTCCCCAGAATTTTTGTCCTTAGCAGTTTTCTAGAAATATTCAGGTTGCTAAATGGAATAGAACAATGATCCTAATATATAAAAACCCTGGGTCTTAATGGCCAGTAATGACCAGAGGCTGACCAACTGGTAGTCAGTGCTGGTCCTGCCTCCAAGCAAGCAGTAGGGGAAATCAGGCAGGCAGGCAGAGGGGTTAGGGGTGATCAGGTAGGCAGACCAGTAGTTAGGGCTGATCAGGTAGGCAGAAGGCCCCTTGCAGGGCTGGCCCCGCCCCCAGCAAAGAAAGAGGGAGGCCCAGGCCAGCCAAGCCATTGCATCCCAGCCTGTGGCCTGCAGAGGGAGGCCACTGGCAGCAGGGGAGGGTGGGAGAGTGGGGGTGGGGGCCAGCTGCCTGCAGCCGGGGGAAGGAAAGCCCCGATAGGCCCTGATCTCAGCCAGGTCAAGAACGCCTACCCGAGGGGCCCTGGATTGTGAGAGGATACAGGCTGGGTTGAGGAACCCCTCCTCCTCAGAGCATGAATTTTCATGCACTGGGCCTCTAGTATATTTATAAAGGAGCAGTGTTAAAAAAAGGAAAAAGTAGCAGCGTAGCACTAGAACCGGGATATCAGCTTCCTAAGGATTGAAAGAGAGAATGGAACAAAGTCCTTAGAAAAGTGCTACTGTTGTAACGGCAATGAAACCACACGGGTGTTCTGTTTGATCCTGATAAGGTTTCCCTTTGGAGATCACATAGTAAAGCTACTGCATTATGGGTAGGGGCAGCATCTCCCTCAAAGGGAAGACACTGCATATTAAATGTCCAGGGAAGGGATGTATCCTCAGTTTGGAAGCTGGGTCTAGAGCTCAAGGAATCAAGGTATGCTGAAGGCCACTCCTGCTGGGTAAGGCTTAAGAAATGCAAGGTGGGAACCAAGAAGGGGCCACAAAGTGAAAATGGTGAACTCCATCATCTAAAGCAGACCATGTCATTATCTGAAATAATTCACTGTTTTATTTTATTTTTTTAAATATATTTTATTGATTTTTTTACAGAGAGAAAGGGAGAGAGACAGAAAGCTAGAAACATCATGAGAGAGAAACATCGTTCAGCTGCCTCGTGCACACCCCCCATGGGGATGTGCCCGCAACCAAGGTACATGCCCTTGACCAGAATTGAACCTGGGACCCTTCAGTCCGAAGGCCGACACTCCACCCACTGAGCCAAACCAGCCAGGGCAATTCACTGTTTTAACTTGTTAGTTCCACCTTCTTGCGTCTATAAAATCTTCCATTTTGTAAACTCATCAGAGCTTCCTTCTAGTTGCTAGATGGGACGTTGCTGGATTCATGAACTGTTTAATAAAACCAATGAGATCTTCAAATTTACTCGGCTGAGTAAATGTTTTTAACAAAACGAAGTCATTACAGGTCTATGTATGAGGCTGTATAACGTGAATACAGGACGACAGGGAGAGAGGTTGTTGACAGGGAAAGCTTCAAATAACCCCTGACCTTCAGGAGGTCACTGACAATCAGGAGGGAACTATGGGTGTGACTGTGGGATTTTGACGGTTGGGAGAGGAGAGAGAAGGGAAAGGCATTCCAGAAAAAGGGAACTGCACACAGCACGTGGGAAGGCGCAGAGGGAAGGAAGTAAACGTGAGGCCAGAACCCTTCATTGTCTGTAAGGCAAGAGGGATTCTTTAAAAAAACCAAATAACTAGACCAGAATGATCGTGAAAGTTAAATAGAAATGTTAATGATTGCTTTCCCTCATTTTGGGGTGTTATGCATTTACTGTACGCAATTGTGTTACCGTTATATAAATATCTACCTTCTAATATGAGCCATTTTGTGATGATTTCCTCATTTACATTCAGTTTCAAAGAGAATGCTGATCACAGCACCTCAGGAGAATATCTTCTATAAAAAACTTACTTTTACTAAAGAATAAGTTTGCTTTAGGGTTTAATGAGATTACAGAAACAGAATCAATAGAAGGGGCATAAAAACGTAAAATCATTCAATACTCATAACTTGCATTTGGAAGGCCTCTTAAAATGTAGTGAACAGTTTAGAAACTGTTGTTACTTAACAGCATCATTTAAATTAGTACAAATATCCACTTACGATCATCTAAGATGAGTTTTACGTATATTCGTTTGACCCTCATCATTAGGCAAATTACCCAAAAACCACTTTAAAGAGAAACTTTTTTTTTTTTTTAAATAGTGAACGTATCCTTAAAAAGGAGACCAAAACTTAACACCACCCTCCAGCTGCAAAGCTTCAGCAAAGCGGGACCTAAAACTTTCCAGTCCCTGGAGGTCAGGTGTCCCATTTCACAGCCAAGAACGTCCTCACATGCGTGACAGTCATCACAACACGGGCACGCTCTGGTTGCCATGAGAACCTTCTATTTTGCATCAGAAACTGCAGCCCCGAGGACGCGATGCTTGCGCCTTTTCACACGTGTCCCTGCAGCCATGCCTCTCCTCTGGGTCATAGCGGCTTCATGGCTCCTTTCCTCCCGCACCGCCCGTTCCCGTGCAGCCCCCGTCCCGGCTGCGCCGCCACCGGCCTGGGAGCGGGCGGCGGGCCCGGAACGGGGCGGGAGCAAACGAGGAGGCGGGGGAGCACGGCCACCCCCTCGGAGCCGGGCGCTGCACCCAGCTCCCATGCATTTTAAAATCTGCAGAAAAAAATAAAATCTAGCCACGCTAAGTCGTCCCAACAGGACGGGAGGGGACTACAGGGGAAGGGAGGGCTGTGATGTCCCCAAATGGGTCGGAAACCTGGGAGCCGGGGCGCGCGGAGATTGACTAAACGAAGGAGGGCTCGGGTTCTGCAGGGAAAGGCTGCAGTCAGGGCCGCGGGCGATGGACGGGACTTGAGGTCTCGCGGGAGTTGGGAGGGTCGGGGCGGGAAGTGGGGAGGGGGGGGCGCGCGCTCGGAGCCTCCCCCCTCCCTTCCTCCCTCACCCCCCGCGGCCGGGGTCGTCGCCCCTCGGGATTCCGAGGCCCCGGGCGCTTCAGACCCGACTCGCCGCGGGGCACGAAGCGGGGCGGCGGGCGTCTCCCGGGCGACGGGCTCCGCACAAGATGGCGGACGAGAAAGAAAAGGAAACCTCAGGTAGGCCGCCCTCGCCGCCGCCGCGACCCGGCCGAGGGAGGCGCCGCGTGGGGCCGGGCCGGGCCGCCCCCCACGGCCTGAGGCTCCCGCCGCGGGACCGGTGACTGCGGAAGGGCCGCCTGCGGGGGACGCCGCCCTCCCGGCTCCCGCCTCCCGCCGCGGGCCCGCCCCGTCCTCGCTCCTCCCTCCCGGCCTCCGCCCCCTTCCTCGGCCTCCCCCTGGGACCGGGCCCGGGGGCTGCGCGGGTTGCGGCCTAGGCGCCGGCGGCGAGGCCCCCATGGCGTCCTTGCCCGCGGCCGCGGGGCCCCGCCTCCAGGACCCCCGCTCGGGCTCTCGGGGCGCTGCCCGGGCTCTGGGTCCCTGGCCGGCCCGGGGGAGACGGTCTGTGCCGCCACGGCCTCCGCCGCCACCATTTTGGCTCCCGGACGGGGACACGGAGGTGAAGGGGGGGGAGGGGGCGGCGCGGACGGCCCCGAGGTCACAGGCCCCTCCGCGCCGCCCGCCGCCGGCCTCCGAAATGTCTGCTGCGCCACCGGCTGGTGTGTCTTTTTACACAAACACACCACACGGGTTGGGTAAAGATGGAGAGTTAACGGGGCGGGGGCGCGCACGAGCGCGGGCGCGGGCATGGCCGCGGCCGTGGGCGCCCCCCCGCGGTGGGAGGGTGAACTGCGGGCTCGTGGCCAAGGGGAGCGGAGGGCTGGTGATTGTGGTGTGTGGAGGGGGAAGCCATGACCCACGTTTATCTGCATGCGGCAGCATGCTTGCAAACCCGATCCTTTTTTTTATTTTTTTATTTTTTATTAAGATATTACATGTGTACATACCAATCCCCACACTTCCCCATTCCCAAACATGCCCCCCTCCTCATACTTTGGAATACTGCGCTGCCATAAAAAAGAAGGAATTCTTTCCGAAACCGGTTTGGCTCAGTGGTAGAGCATCGGTCTGTGGACTTAAAGGTCCCGGGTTCGATTCCCGGGCAAGGGCATGTACCTTGGTTGCAGGCACATCCCAGTAGGGAGTGTGCAAGAGGCAGCTGATTGATGATTCTCTGTCATCAGTGTTTCTAACTCTCTATTCCTCTCTCTTCCTCTCTGTAAAAAATCGAAATATATTTTAAAAAAAAAAAAGAAAAAAAAAGAAGGAATTCTTATCATTTGCAGCGACCTGGATGGAATAAGAGAACATCATGCTGAGTGAAATAAGCCAGTCAATGAAAGAAAAACACCGCATGAGCTTACTCATTTATGGATAATAAAGAACGTTGTAAACTGATGACCAAAAAGATAGATACAGAGGCAGTAAAGCAACAAACAGACTGTCAAATTACAGCCGGGAGGGGAGGGAGATATGGGGGAGATAAGAGATCAACCGAAGGACTTGTATGCATGCATATGAGCACAACCAATGGAGGAAAAACTATGGGGAGGGAGGACATTTTTAAAAAAGTATATTGATTTTTTTTTTTACAGAGAGGAAGGGAAAGAGAGAGTTAGAAACATCGATGAGAGAGAAACATCTATCAGCTGCCTCCTGCACACCTCCCACTGGGGATGTGCCCGAAACCAAGATACATGCCCTTGTCCGGAATCGAACCTGGGACCCTTCAGTCTGCAGGTGGACGCTCTATCCACTGAGCCAAACCGGGTAGGGCGGAAACCCGATCTTTGGTTGCTGTCCTGTTAGTTCCCCAAAACAATAGACTGTTTATATTTGGCAGTTGTCAGACTTATTGCAAAAGTTACATAAAAAAGATAAATATTTTTAGAAAGGAAAAAAACAAAACACCCTCTGCTTTGGTTTCCTTTCTTGAGTGCTTACACCCGCCAAAACACCGTTTTTCTCATCATGGAACTAAGGGTTTCAGGTTGACAACTAACATTTACAAGTGAAAACACCAGTTCTGAGAGTCATTGGTCAAGGCGATCTCATAGGAATCAGCGGAGAAACACGTGAAATTGAGCCAAAGATCTAGCAATTGATAAACAGGCTGTTCTTCTTCTTCTTTTAAAATATATTTTATTGATTTTTTACAGAGAGGAAGGGAGAAACAGAGCTAGAAACGTCGATGAGAGAGAAACATCCACCAGCTGCCTCTTGCACACCCCCCACCTTGGATGCGCCTGCAACTAAGGTACATGCCCTTGACCGGAATCGAACCCAGGACCTTTCAGTCCGCAGACTGATGCTCTACCACTAATCCACACCGGTTTCGGCATTTTTGTTGTTGTTTGTTTTTCTTTTTTAATGGTACCCTTAGCCTGGAAAGTCAGAATTGTTTTATACATGTTACCTTTCCTAAAATGTCCTTGTAATGTTATTGTGCTGCTTCAAAGTATTATATCCCAATACAGATATATATATATATATATATATATATATATATAGTTGATTTTAAACTTCCCAGAAAACCAAATGACTTAATTTTTATTAAGTTCTTATTCAGGCAAGCAGAAAAATTATTAGGAGAAAAATTAAGTAAATGGTGGAGTTAAAAAAAAAAGATTTGATTTAGGTCAGCATGAGAAAATGTGCTGGATTAAGCTGCACATACAATTTTTTTCTTTACCTTTTATAAGAAAGGTAAATAAAAAAGTCAAAAGCTTTCCTGATTTTTTCAGTTTTCAAAAATAGTTTTCTATTTAAAATAAAGTCAGAGGAGGAAGCAAGTCTGTAGAAGAAGGACTATTAAAAAGCCGAGTGTCAGCCGAAACCAGTTTGGCTCAGTGGCAGAGCGTTGGTCTGCGGACTGAAAGGTCCCGGGTTCAATTCTGGTCAAGGGCATGTACCTTAGTTGTGGGCACATCCCCGGTGGGGGTTGTGCAAGAGGCAGCTGGTTGATGTTTCTCTCTCATCAACGTTTCTAGCTCTCTATCCTTCTCTCTTCTTCTCTGTAAAAAAATCAATAAAATATATTAAAAAAAAAAAAAAAAAGCTGAGTGTCAGATGGGGGCAAGATTTATCGTATGATCGCTTAGTAGGTTATGTCTAATCACTGGGGTGTACAGTGTACACCTAAAACTAATATACTAATGTATGTCAACTGTAATTGAAAAATAAAAGATGATTTTGAAAAGAGCTGGATGCCATTCATTCAATTGGTACAGCTATAATGCCTATCAGATTGGAGGATACAAAGGTGAAAAAAGGTCTGTTCTCCCAAAGAGGGTGAGATCCCTAAGGGAAATAAGACATCAGAAATGAAAGGGAACAGTTAGCTGGGCTGAGCAGCCTGGGTGCCAGATGCTGTGCCAGAGGCTGTGCCAGATGCTGTGCCAGATATGTGACATCCCCTCCTGGGCTGTGAGTAGCAGCCAGCGTCCCTGGGAGCTGATCGGAAATGAAGGCTCTCAGTAGCCCTGAGTCAGAGCCTGCATTTTAATAAATCTGCAAGTGCACATTAAAGTGTGAAAAGCACTTTTATGCTGTCTCTCGTTTATTTCTAACAATGTTGTAGTTAGCTAATGCATTTTGAGGAGAATGATGAAATGAAGGTATGTGGTCTGAGGATAGACTAGGGACTCATTGACGATATCTTTGTATGGTCATGGCCATTCCACTCCTATAGTTGATTTTCAGCTCTGAAGATTTAGAAATAACATGTAACCAGTTAATCAGAATTGTCAGGTTTTGGGATTCACTCAAGCTAACTAAAGTCATGAACAGGGAAGTGCAAACCTGCGTAATGATTTATTAAGGTAAGTAGGGTATGTTGATACACTGACCAGAATGCTCATTCTGCAATGTGATATGAAGTTTTGGGGAGGGGGAATTTATATTGCAAAAGTGCTTGATGAGCATGAACTCACACAAAAGAAAGGTTAATTTTGGAGGATATATCCATGAACCTATACGATCTGGAAGGTGGGGCCATTTTCTGAGTGTTTTGCAGCGTGCCCAGCACATGGTAGGAAATCATTAGTTGTTGAATTAGATCATTTGAGTTAATTAATGTGTTTATGTTTTAACCAAAGCATTCCTTGCTGTTTCCCAAAAATCTACTCTATTCCTAAGTATACAAAACAATTTTTAGGGTTCCCCCCTCTGTTACAGGTAAGTTATATGCTTCTATTTCATGTTGCTCAGCAAACATGTTTTTGAGAGCCAAGTATTCACTGGCCTGCCTTTAAAAAGCAATTACAAAAGTTCTCTTTGTAGAAATAATGTTTTAAATAGTTCCTCTATAATCTTAAGGGTTTGTGTGTGTGTTTTTTTTGGTTTATTTTAGTTATTTAAATATATTTTATTGATTTTTTTACAGAGAGGAAGGGTTAAGGATAGAGAGTTAGAAACATCAGTGAGAGAGAAATATCTATCATCTGCCTCCTGCATACCCCCAACTGGGAATGAACCTGCAACCGAGGTACATGCCCTTGATTGGAATCAAACCTGGGACTCTTCAGTCTGCAGGCCGACACTCTATCCACTGAACCAAACCAGTTAGAGCTATTTATTTATTTATTTTTAAAGCTGAAAGGAGGATTAAGTTTTTGAGTAGCCATCATATCCAGCTTTTCTTCAACGTTTAGGGATTAATCTTAAGTATTGAGAATACAGGGGTGGGCAGAAGTAAGTTTACAGTTGTGACATTCTTTTGAGTTAACGCTATTGTAATAATCATAATTTGCATGTTTTTTTCCATATGAATAAGCAAAAACCTACTTTTGCCCACCCCAATATTGGTTAGAAAAAGTTAACTCTATGGCAAGGGCTCTTACGTTCTATTTATAAAATTTTTCTATAAGATTGTGTTTATTGAAGTTGCTAATCTTACTTGTAGTATTTTTGTGCTTTAACATTTTATAATTTAATTTGTCTTAGATTAAAAAATGTTTAAATGGAAAATCAGTACAGATCCTTTGGATCTTTACATCTTATTTTATTGGTTCTGTTGCCTAGAGAATTTTATTATAGGACCGGAAGGATCTTCTGTTTGTAATTAAAATCATTCCTAGGAAACTAATTGCTTAGAAATAAAATTCTAACTTTTGGCAGGCTCGTGAGTTTTGGAAGATATGACAGTTTTTTAGTAAGCCTCAAATACTCGAAGATCTCTTTAGAATTTATTATTTTTGTTTGTACTAAAATATTCTTTGTTACTTTGCTTGGTAAAGTTCCTCGGACATAGTTATTAACTCCTAGATGGAAAAGGTTTTACATGTTTATCATCATAATTGTTATTATTTTTCTGTAATCATGCCACACCCGTCAAAACCTAACATTTGGAAATCTAAGATAAAACCCCCCCAGAAATTACTGGTGAATATTGCTTTTTAAGAAAGGGAACTGTTGATGGTACAGAATAGAATATGAAATAGTAGAAAAAGTGAGCTTTTGAGTAAGACCCGAATTTGAATTCTAGCTTTTCCAACCTCTGTCTGATCTTAGCCAAGATGGTTAAACCTAATAAACCTCCTTCAGTTGTATTTTGGGAATAATTATCTATATAATAAAAGTCTAAGCGGCCATTATGGCAGAATGAACGGTTGCTATGATGCGCACTGACCACCAGGGGCAGGCACTCAATGCAGGAGCTGCCCCAGGTGGTCAGTGTGCTCCCACAGGGGAGCGCCGCTCAGCCAGAAGCCGGGCTCACAGCTGGCGAGCGCAGCGGAGGAGGCGGGCCCTCTCCTGCCTCTGCAGCAGTGCTGAGGAGCAGCGAGCTGGCTTCAGGCCAGAGGGTGCAGTGGCAGCGGCAGGAGCCTTCCCACCTCCACTGCAGGCAGGCGGTAAGGAGCGAGGGCTCCCAGACTGTGAGAGCCCTGGACTGCAAGAGGGATGTCTGACTGCCAGCTTAGGCCCGATCAGGACCAGGTCTACATTGGCTGGCAGACATCCCCACTGGAAGTCCTGGACTGCGAGAGGGCTCAGGCCAGGCTGGAGGACACCCCTCCCCCCCCGGTGCACGAATTTTGTGCCCCGGGCCTCTAGTATGTATTCATAATGTTGTTGTAATGGGGACAGTGTCTTTTTATTCATGTTTATATCCTCAGTACCTGCCCCAATGCCTGACACTAAAGGAATGCTGGATAAATTGGAAGGGGAATGCTTGCTACATTTAGGGAACAGCTATAAAGTAAATGTGTGACATGGAATCTAAGGAGTAAGAAAAACTTAAATCCAAGTCTTACCAACTATTGATCACATATGATGCATTTACACATATATTTGGGGCCATTTCACAAGTTTTGTCCCTGTTTTAGACTGTCTCTAGGTAGAGACTAACTAAAGAAAAAAACTAGCTTATTGAAATTTAACTTCCTCTAATTTAGAATTAATAAAGTTTGGAGAAAAACTGGATTTAAATTTATCTTTGATGTATAAAAATTTGTCAAAAATTCTTTATTTAAAAAATCAAATGAACAATGTAATACCTCTTCAGACCCATTAGATTAGTTACTATTAAAAGAAGTGTTGATGAAGATGTGGGGAAGTGGCACCCTTGTATATTGTTGATGGGAATATAAAATGGAACAGCTTGCTCTGAGTGGTGTGGCTCAGTTGGTTGAAGCATTCTCCTATACATCAAAAGGTGGTGGGTTCCATTCCCAGTCAGGGCACATACCCAGGTTTCCACTTCCATCATTTTGATGTGTTTTTTTTTTTTCCCTCCCTCTAAAATCCTATATAATAAAGAGCTAATATGCAAATGTTCATCACATGTTCATGCCATAAATGCTCAGACACTCAACACTGGGGAGAGAGGAATGGGGACCAGCCAGGTACAAATGAGCTCGCCAGAGAGGAATGGGGACCATTCAAGCACAAATAAGCTCATTGGAGGAATGGAGGAATGGAGACCAGCCAGGCTGCGGCCCTGGCTGGGACAGGCTGTGGCCCTGTGGTTCTGGGTGCCAGTGCCTGCGACTATGTCCTGGGACGGGGACAGGATGCCCGGCCCATGGTCCCGGGTGCCAACGGTTGCACCTGTGCCTGCAGCCCTGGAGAGGGTCAAGTCGCCCACCCTGTGCTCCCGAGCGCCTGCAACTGTGGCCTGGGGGAAGACGCCGTCCCACGGTCCCCTGCAGCTGCGGTCAGCCCGGGTCCTGGGTGCCTGAGCCGGCCAGAGGGAGAGAAGCACGGGTCCCACGGGCCTGCAACCAGCCAGAGAAGGGGATCCTGGGTCCCAGTGTGGGGCTTGGCAGAGGTGGTTAGGGCAATCAGGTAGGCAGAGGTGGTTAGGGGCGATCAGGCAGGAAGGCAGGCAGCTAGTGGTCCTGGATTGCGAGAGGCAGTCGGACATCCTCCGAGGGGTCCCGGATTGGAGAGGGTGCAGATTGAGTTGACGGACCCTTCCTCCCCCGCCCTGTGCACGGGGCCTCTAGTCAATAAAGAAAATGGTGCAGCTGCTGTGAAAAATAGTATGGCAGTTCCTGGAAAAAGAAAAGAAAAGGTTGAATTACTGTATGATTCAGCAATTCCACATCTGGGTTTATACCCAAAATAATTGAAAGCAGGAACTCGGAATAGGTAATTGTATTCCCAACGTCCATAACAGCATTATTCATAATGACCAAAAGGTGGGAACAACTCAGGTGTCCACCAGTGGATGAATAAACAAAATGTTTTATACACATACAACAAAATATTATTTAGCTTTAGAAAGGAAGGAAATTCTGGCGTGCTACCACAAGGTTGAATCTTGAAATTATGCTAAGTGAATCTGACCATTCACAAAAAGACAAGTACTGTAGAATTTCAGTTATTTGAAGTACCTGGAGTAATCAGACTCAGGAACAGAAAGTAGAATGGCAGTTGGCAGGGGAAAGGGGAAAGGGAAGTTATTTAATAAGTGTAGAGTTGAGGTTTTGCAAGATGAAAGAGTTCTGAAAATATTGGTTGCACAACAATGTGAATGTACTTAATTAACACTAGTGAACTGCACACTTAAAATGGTTAAGATCTAATTTTTTAAAATATATTTTTACTGATTTCAGAAAGGAAGGGAGAGGAAGAGAGAGATAGAAACATCAGTGATGAAGGAGAATCATTGATCAGCTGCCTCCTGCATGCCCCCAATTGGGGATTGAGCCCGCAACCTGAGAATGTGCTCTTGACCAGAATTGAACCTGGAACCCTTCAGTTCATAGGCTGATGCTCTATCCACTGAGCCAAACCAGATAGGGCATGATGGTTAATTTTTTATATAGTATCACAATTTTAAAAAATCAAATGGAAATTTGGGCACACCCAAAATGAAAAAAAAAAAAAAAAAATTGGCCCATTGGCCCTGGCTGGTTTGGCTCAGTGGATAGAGCATCAGCATACGGACTGCAAGGTCCTGGGTTTGATTCCTGTCAAGGTTACATGCCCAGATTGCAAACTCAATCCCCAGTATGGGGCATGCAAGAGGCAGCCAATCAGTGATTATCATCATTGATGTTTCTCTCTCCCTCTCCTTTTCTCTCTGACATCAATAAAAATATATTTTAAAAAATTGGTATAGTGTTTTTGAAAGGCAACTTGGAAATTTCTATTTAAAAAGATGATATTCACATGCTGTGATTCTTTAATATTTTGCCAGGTATTTTATTCTTAGAAGTATATTACTGAATGTGATAAAATAATTTATTTTTTAAATGCAGCAATAAATTGGAAGTCTAAAGACCAGGTCTTGATGTTCTGGACACTGCTTCTCCCCCCACTCCCCACCCCCAATTTTACTTGAGCATCTCATTTAATTTCTCTGAACAGTGGGAGAGAGAAGGGAATTTGTGTGATTTTAAAAAAATTTTATATTTTATTTATCTTTTACAGAGAGGAAGGGAGAGGGATAGAGAGCTAGAAACATTGATGAGACAGAAACATCGGCCAGCTGCCTCCTACCCACCCCCCACCAGGGACGTGCCCGCAACCAATGTACATGCCCTCAACGGGAATCGAACCTGGGACCGACCCTTCAGTCCGAAGACCGACACTCTATCCACTGAACCAAACCGGTTTCAGCTTGTGTGATGTTTTTCTCGTAATTAAAAGGGTATGGAATTTGTTTTTTAAATGTATTTTTATTGATTTTTCACAGAGAGGAAGAGAGAGGGATAGAGAGTTAGAAACATCGATGAGAGAGAATCATTGACCAGCTGCCTCTTGCACACCCCCTACTGGGGATGTGCCCGCAACCAAGGTACATGCCCTTGACCGGAATCGAACCCGGGACCTTTCAGTCCGCAGACCGACGCTCTACCACTGAGCCAAACCGGTGCCGGCGAAAGGGTATGGAATTTGGGGAGGAAGACCACAGAGGTAAAATGCTATTTTCTTCACATCATATCGGTATAATTTGTGTCACTGTTGGCATTGACCTGGATCACCTGCTGGGAGTTCTGTCAGGTTTCTCCACTGTGAACTTACTCTCCTCTCCCTTTTCCATCCTGGACTCTGAGAAGGAAGTCATTATGTAGAGCCATACTGAAGGAGTGGGGAGTTTGCCTTCTTGAGGACAGAGAATTATTTGGAATTCTCCTGCATAGATTTGTTTCCCGTCTCCTATTTATTTGTTTTCTCAGTCATTCCTTTATGTCAGTGCAGACTGTGGATGTTAATTTATACTTAGAATTATAATTCACTGCTCCTCCGTGCTTTTGTTCAGATTGTTACAGCTCTAGCCAGTGGGCGCTCTTTCCGTGGTTTCTGTGGCAGTTTGACATAGGCCCAGTCAATGTGTGGGCAAATATTGGAAGGTTCTTGATTAGGACTTGGTCTTCCTGTCCTGAAATGATTCTGGATGGCTTTTAGCTCTGCCTTTTGGCTCTGGATTCCGCCCTCTGTGTCCCGCTCCCTTTTATGAGAGAGAGTACATGTTTTCAACTAAGCAAGTTTCTAAACCTGTTTACTGCCAATAGAATTTTTGGATCCTCCCTTCCTCCAGTTGATGGACAGACATAAATTCTACCTGCAGCCAGACATTCCTGAGCACTGAACCACCAATCAGCACCTGCCAAATACCCTAAGCCCCTGATTCCTAAGTCCCTACGTCCCTAATCATAGGCCTTCCATGAAACCACCGATTAGCATGTGTGGAGTGCCCTAAGCCCCGTCCCTATCCTCCCCTTAAAAAGTGCTTATACCCTGGCCCTCACTCTCTTCCACATTCTCTCTCTCTGGAAGCAGCTGGCAGTGGTACTCTTCTCTCCAATATAGTCTGTGTCCTGGCAAAAAAAAAAAAAAAAAAAAAAAAAAAGGAAAAAAATTTTGGGGAGTCCAGTTGTTTCATTTTATTAATTTATTTTTTTCAATTTGTGCTATCTTTATCTTCTTTCAGTCCATGCTGGAGCTGCAAATATAATTCTCTTAAAATCTTTATGTGTGTCTTATGAATCTTACTGTCTATTGGACAAAAGCCACATTTATTTGAGATAAGCCATTCTCTACTTCGGGCTTTTACTGAAATAGCTAAGAGATATTAGGCTTCCTTTGAAGCCTTCTTGTTTGATTGAAAGGATTTCTGAGACACATCCTTAAACTCCTAAGAGGTTCTTTTGCTAGTTTGTGTGATGCCTGAGATGCTAGATTTGATCTTTCTGAGGTCTTAACAGAGAATTTTATAGCCATATACTTTGTTTCATGTTTAAGCTGTGTTTTTCTGCCAGTGCCTTAAATTTGATTTTTTCCCAGAAGCCATTTCTTATCTTAGCATCTGTTGCCATCTGGAGAGGCAGGTAATTTCATAACTGTAGCAATTCATGGCTCCTTTTCGTTTAAGTTTTTCCTGTAGGCGATCTTTCTCCTCCATCCTATATAATAAGAGCCTAATATGCTATGTTTCTGGTCGTTGAGCCAGCCATTCAACCAAAGTGTAATCTACACTAATAAAAGAGAAACATGCAAATTAACCATCACTCTGCTACCCCCACCAGCCACTCAGGAGGGAATATGCAAACCAGAAGGACAAAGATGCTGGCTGCCCAGCTGCTCCAGTTGCGGGAGTAGCCGGGAGGGTGGGGGGGCAGGATGCTTGCTATGAGGGGGAGGGTGGAGGGCTAAGTGATCTACAGGAGTAGCACTCCAGTTGAAGCAAAGATGGCAGACTCTAGCTGGAGCGAAGGCCTGGGTCCCAGGTGCCAGAGGAAAACCGGTGCTGGGAGCCCAGGGAAGGAAGGCCTATTGCATGAAGAAATTCATGCAATGGGCCTCTAGTATGATAATGATATGCTAAGGCTGCTCAACTGCTTGCTATGATGTGCACTGACTACTAGGGGCAGATGCTCTGACCAGTAGGTTAACTTGCTACTGGGTTCCTGCCAATCAGGACTGAGCGAGATGGGCTGGACATGCCCTGGAGCCCTCCCGAGGTCCCTTCCCAGTTGGCCAATCTCCCACATCCCTTGCCGGTCCCAATTGTGCACTGGTGGGGTCCCTGGGCCTGTGCCCTCTTGCAATCTGGTACCCTTTGGGGGACGTTGGGGAGCCGGGTTTGGCCTGATCCTGCTGGCCAGGCCGAGGGACCCTGCTGGTGCACGAATTCATGCACCAGGCCTCTAGTTTTATTAAATGCGGCTAGAAGGAACCAAGGTGCACCTTTAGTAGTTTTCCTAGAAAATTTTTTATCTAGGCCATTTAGTTTATCATGAATATTTTCTACCTCCCATGTTAATATTATTTCCCCTTCACAGTTGGCAGTATGATTTTCCTCACTTTCCTCCAAGCTGTAACCTACAGCATACTCAAAGGCCAGCACTTCCTGACCCTGAATCTCTCCCACATTTTTTTGCATTTGTTATGGCAGCATCTCACTTTCAGGTCCCAAAATTCTGTATTAATATTACTGTGATCTAAGTGGTATTCTGTCACTTTTGCCTTTAAGAATTTAAAAGTCTAGTGAGTGTTCATTAATGCCTACAGGTTCTAAGTATTGGGTTAGACCAGCTCCTGTTGTCCATTTGGTATTTACAGTCCTGAAAGGAACTGCTACCCCAGTTGAACTTACAAAGATCAACTAACTTGTCAGTATTCCACCAGAGGACCCAGAGTTGAATCTGAATTTGAGTAAGAAGACAGGAGCCTGGGCCTTAGGTAAAAGAGGGGAAATATCCTATAGGATTATTGCCTTTGTATTTAAATGTGAATTTTCTTCAGCATATTTATATTCAGCTGTTTGACTTCTGTTTCATATGCAGACATCTCCAGTTATTTTCTTTCCTTGTGTTCCCTTCTTTATATAGCTCTGACCTTCTTTACCTGTCCTTTCCCTTCCTCCTGACTGTCTTCTCACTACTGTGAATGGAGTCCTTTGGTGCTTGAGACTTATTTTCATGTAAATAAATTTCTTTACAAATACTTTTTTTTTTATTGTCTAAAGTTTTACTTATGTCTCCTTTCCTCCCCCACTGACAGTTCATCCCAGCCATTCCCACTCTGGGCAAGCCCCCACCCCCCAATGTCTGTCCTTTGGTTATGCTAATATGATGCATACAAGTCCTTTGGTTGCTCTCTAACTCCTCCACCTCCCCTGCCATTTGTCTCTGGATCTATTTTTGTTCATTAAATTATTGTTGAACATTATATCCCACATATGAGTGAGATCATGTGATATTTATATTTCTCCGACTGGCTTATTTTGCTTAGCATAATGCTCTCCACTTCCATCCATGTTGTTGCAAATGGTAAAAGTTCCTTCTTTTTTATAGCGGTGTAGTATTCCATTGTGTAGGTTTACCACAGTTTTTTAATCCTCTCATCTGCTGATGAGTAATTCTACTTCTAGGACGAAACACCAATCAGAATGGACATAGGCACCCCTATGTTCATAGCAGCACAATTTACAGTAGCTAAGATTTGGAAACAACCCACGTGCCCATCGGCAGATGAGTGGACAAGTAATCTTTTTGTAGAACACTCTTCTCATCCCTTTTTCTTAACTTAATCTCCGCTTTCTCTTGGCCTGCCACTTCTTTTGGAGCCATTTCAGAGTAAAGACTAGTCATTCTCTCATGTCTTTTTGCCTTCAAGTAGAAGTTGAATCAGCCACTTAAAATTCCAAATTATTGCTCTTTAATTCTTACATAAAAATTCTTCCTTTGAAACTTGTTCTGCTTCACCTTTTCTCTTTATTACTGTCTCCCTTTTGCTTACTGTTTGCTGATCAAAGCCTTTGGTATTTCTTTTCATGTCTGTCCATTCCGTATTCCACCATCATTCTGGATGACTTCAGGTAGGCCATTCATCCAACACAGTAGTTTCATAATTCTTTATTTTTTTCAACTTCAGTGATCTTCATTTCCATCCTTTTTTAACATCTTATTCTCATATCTAGATCATGTGAGGCACTTTGAAATCCTGACTCTTATACTATCAACTGACCACAGTCTCCCCGATTGCCAGTGGTGTTCGGTTTCCTTACTTAAAATACCTGCTGTTGGACCTTATCAAGACTCTGGTTTCTGCAATCCTTCTATTCCCCCCCCCCCCCTTCCCAATTTAACAGCCAAATAAAACAGACAGTGGCTAGTGGAAGTAGAAAAGGAATTTATTAGAAGTTAGCGGGGAGCTCACAAAATCAACAGGGAATCTGGAGAGTGAACTTGGAAACACAACCAGCAAAAACCAAGGAGGTTGTACAGCTAAGGTCATGCTACAAGGACAGTTTGGTTAATCTTCTACTGCTGAGCTGAAACTGGATGACCAGTGGGTCTAGGCTGCCTGTCACTGTTTAAGCCAATTGAGCAGAGACAGGGTTGAGTCATACATGAATGTTTATTCCAGTGCTGCTGGCAGCATGGGAGAGCAGCACGTTATCCACCAAAATCTGCTCTGCAGCCTCCATAAGCAGCTGCTTATGTTGGGGAGGAGAAAGGTTACAGGGAAAGTAGGCAAAAGGGAAACAATGGGAATAATGGTTACTTAGAGGTTACAGGCAATGTGGGCTCAGGGCAAGCCATCCTTATTTGGGCAACAATGTTGTGAACCTTTCTGTGATAATAGGCAGTTCTTGGATGAGAATGGACCCCATTCCAAGATTGACACCCAGGTCCAAGGTTGACTCTAAGACCCGGGGTGTACAACTGCCAGCCAGGTTAGAATGTGCTTTCTATTTCTTTAAAAATATATTTTATTGATTCCTTATAGAGAGGAAGGGAGAGGGATAGAGAGCCAGAAACATGGATGAGAAAGAAACATCGATCAGCTGCCTCTTGCACACCCCCCACTGGGGATGTGCCCGCAACCAAGGTACATGCCCTTGACCGGAATCGAACCTGGGACCCTTCAGTTCACAGGTTGACGCTCTATCCACTGAGCCAAACCGGGTAGGGCTCTATTTTTATTTTTTATTTTTAATATATGTTTTTATGTATTTCAGAGAGGAAGGGAGAGAGAGAGAGAAACATCAATGACGAGAGAGAATTGTTGACTGGCTGCTTCCTGCACACGCCCCATCCTGGGGATCGAGCCCACAACCCAGGCATGAAAACTGATAAAGAAATGCCAAGGAATTGAACCGTTGGTGCCTGGTTCATAGATCGACACTCAACCACGGAGCCATGGTGGGTGAATGTGCTTTTTTAAAATCAGAATAAAACAATCATGGTTAACAGAGCATGAATGATACTTCTTACAAATAGTCCTCAGTATTCCATTTCGGTCCCTAACAGTACTACTGCCCTACCACTGTTAACTAAATTCGTGCTGTTATTGCTTTTTCTATACCCATATATAATTAAAAAACTGTCCCTACTTTTTTGTATTAGTTCCTTAAAATTCAAAATCCTGCACAAGACTATTGATTGGCTGAGCCTGGATCACATTTCTATTCCTCTGCTACCTGAAGACTGAGAGGGAAGATCTGTCCCTTTTGGCTTCTTTAGTGAGATGACATTGTATTCTGCTAATCCACACAATAGGAATTCCCTCAAAATAGGAAATATTTGGATCCTGGTTGCCAAGAAAACAAAGAAGAAAAAGGAGAGGAAGAGGAGGGGAAAAAGCAGAAGGAGAAGGAGGTAGAAGATGAGAGGTGGAGGGGAAGAGGAAGAGGAGAAGGCAGAGGCATCCTTGAATGTCTACTTTAGCCTCCTGCTGGCTTGGGGGTGGGAGGAACTTTGCTTAAAACTGTTGGATCTAACTTCAACCTCCTTATTCCCAATAGAGCAGTGGTTCTCAACCTTCCTAATACCGCGACCCTTCAATACAGTTCCTTATGTTGTGGTGACCCCCAACCATACAATTATTTTTGCTGCTACTTCATAAGTGTAATTTTGCTTCTGTTTTGAATCATAATGTAAATATATGTGTTTTTTCTGATAGTCTTAGGTGACTCTGCTAAAGGTTCTCAACCTGAGGCTCTACAGTCGAGACCCACAGGTTGAAACTGCTAGCAGGGTCGCCTAAGACCATCAGAAAACACAGTTATTGACATTACGATTCATAACAGTAGCAAAATCACAGTTATGAAGTAGCAACGGAAATAATTTTATGGTCGGGGTCACCACAACAGGAGGAGCTGTATTAAAGGGTCGTGGCATTAGAAAGGTTGAGAACCACTGCAGTAGAGGATCCTGCTTTGTTTTCTTAAAAATGGTAAACATCAGACCTGAACTCCCTCAGCTTGTTGCCTCTACCTTTAAACATACCTTCAGCACTCCTTTCCTGTGCCCCTTAGTTTTTTAATGGAAGAGCCTTCCTTTCCTCATTTGTATTCATAATTCATCTACTTTTTTCTTCTCCAGAACTTACTTTCATTAATTAAGCCTTTCATCTTTTTAGTTAAGAATATTTCTTAGTATCTCCTTTATGCCAGACATTGATCAATGCCAGAAATATAAAAATGAACTTGATATAGATGTGAAAGATTTAGTACTTAGTGGGGAAAAACAGGCACAAATAATTGATTGCAGTGTAATGATTAGATCACAATGAAAATTACTTATGTAATTTTTAAAATATTTTTATTGTTTTTTTACAAAGAGGAAGGGAGAGGGATAGAGAGTTAGAAATAACGATGAGAGAGAAACATCAATCAGCTGCCTCCTGCATACCTCTTACTGGGGATGTGCCCGCAACCAAGGTACATGCCCTTGACTGAATCGAATTTGGGACCCTTTAGTCCATGGGCCAATGCTTTATCCACTGAGACAAACCGGTTAGGGCTACTTATGTAATTTTTAAAATATATTTTCTATTAGAATGTCAGCACATCAGTTGTGTTCTCTCCTGTGTCCTCAATGTCTACTAGTATATCATAGGTGTTCAATGAATATTATTTCATGAATGAAGAGAAGTGATGTGTAAGCATAGAGGATGAATAGTTGATCTAGTCTAGAGGAGAAGAAGGAAGATGGGTGTCTGTGAGGGTGGAGGTTGAAAGAGTGGCTTATAGGCTTACAAGTTTGCCCAGCCTTTAAGCATGGCTCAGTGGTTGAGTGTTGAGCTATGTACCAGGAGGTCACGGTTTGATAACTAGTCAGGGCACATGCCTGGGTTGCAGACTCGATCTCCAGTGTTGGGTGTGCAGGAGGCAGCAGATCCATGATTCTCTCTCATCATTGATGTTTCCATCTCTCTCTCCATCTCCTTTCCTCTCTGAAACCAATAAAAATATTAAAAGAAAAAAAAAAGTAGGGCAAGAATTAGAGAGTACCAGCTTGAGAGAGGAGCAGGAACAATGGTAGGGAATGGAGGAGAGGTGGATGGTTTGAGCAGTTAAATTAGTTATTAACAGTTAACATCTATTTAATATTTACATACATATTGTAAGCATTTATATACATTTTCTTGTATACTTACATTATTCTGTGTTTATGGCATTATTCTCATTTTAGAAAAGTATGTTTGAATTTTAGGGAAACTAAATAGCTTGCCCAAGCCCACTTGGTCTATAAAGGTTAGAGTAGGGATTTGTTTGGGGTTGTTTCTGACTGCAAAGCGTGATGTTCTTTAAAACTACCCTGTTAATTAATGGAGTGATCCTCAAACTTGGCCCCTCATCAAATACTCTGAGGTACTTTGTAAAATTACCGGTTCCTGGCTCTACTCAGGATACTGAATCAAGTTAATATTATAAAGGATATCATTTGAAAGAGTACACTGAAGAGTTAGTATCTGGTAAACACCCATGAGAACGCATGGGGAATGGCGTGTACACAATAAATGCGTTCTTACTGTTTAACACCGTGGTCAGCAAACTGTGGCTCTCAAGCCACATTCGGCTCTTTGGCCCCTTGAGTGTGGCTCTTCCACAAAATATCAATACCATGGCCTGGACGAGTCTATGTTGAAGAAGTGGTGTTAGAAGTTTAAGTTTAATAAAGTTGGCTCTCCAAAGAAATTTCAATCGTTGACCTGTTGATATTTGGCTCTGTTGACTAATGAGTTTGCAGACCACTGGTTTAACACAAAAAAATACTTCTAACATTCCTATTTTATCAACATTGACAAACCTTCAGTCAGGATACAACATATTTTAAATATACATGATAGTCTGAAATGTGGCATCTTTTGTAGTAAAAGTGTGCTTGTTAACTAATATTTCTGGTATTATTTCACCATCTGATCATCTTGTAAAGTGCTTATTTCCACATATGGTCATTTCACTTTTGCTAAATGGGCACTCTATAAAAAGTAGCATTTTTTAGAACACCTGCTAACATGACATTTCTGTGAAAATAAGTGTATTATTGCTAATATTTTCCTCTAAGCTTGGCAAAATTTCATAAAACTTACTGAAAACCTACATATTAATTTTAGCTTAATTTAATTTTTGAGATATTATTTCTGATTTTGAATTAGATGTAATCATCCTAGCTAATAAAGAGGGGATATGCAAATTGACCATCACGGTGTCACAAAGATGGCGGTGCTCACAGCATAGGTGGAGTTTCTGTAACACAAGATGGCTGTGCCAATAGCAGAGGCTGAGTTCTGATAACAAGCCTTAAGGATCAATCAGCAGGGACCTGAGATTGGGTTGTGCTGGGCTGGGGCATGGGACCTGAGCCTGCGCTATCTGCCCTGTGGGGGTTGACAGGGGACCTCAGGTCATACCCCCAACCCTGGAGTCAGGCTGGGAAACCTCAGGCCACACCCCCCACTTGGCAGCGCTTGACAGGGGACCTCAGGCCACACCCCCTACTCCAGTGCTGGGTTGGGGGACCTGAGGGTGCACTGCTGGCCCTACAGCTGTGGCCCTACCACCACCACAGGCAGTGATGAGGGACCTGAGGTTGCTCCCCCCCTGCTGGATGCCAGGCCAGGGGGCCTGAGGCTGTGCCCCTACTCAGCAGGGCTCAATGGAATGGGGGTGGGGCTGGCTGGGTCTGGGTCTTGTTCGATTTTGAGGCACCATGAGTGGGAGGGGACTTGACTCTGAGTCCCACAGCACATCCTAGCCTCTGACAGGAGAAAGATTTTCATATACATGTTACTAATTTTCTTTAATCTCTGGCACTTCTATTATAGAGAAAGGGCACATAGCAATATTAAAATATTTCCTCTAATTAATCCCCCTTTAATGTGCATGAATTTTGTTCACTGGGTCACTAGTGAACTAAATAGAATTACTTGGATTACCAACCAACCGGTTTCTCATATATATCAAGGGTATAGTTTAAACATATTCTATAGAAAGAAATTATTTCCAGAGCACAATGATGAATTATGGCTTTTTTTTTTACATTTCTATATTTTAAAAAACATTTTTATTGATTTCAGAGAGGAAGGGAAAGAGAGAAGTAGGCTGTTCCCCCCGCATGCCCCACACGGGGGATAGAGCTCACAACCTGTATGTGCCTAACAAACCTGACCTTCTAATTCATAGGTCAGTGTTCAACCACTGAGCCATCAGGCCAGGCTTTACACTTCTGTTAACATGACTTATCAAGAGTTAAGGTTAAGTAAGATTTTTGCCTGGTGAAGGGGAACTGAGTATGGATCTTTAAAAAACATTTTTAGAATCTCAGTAAACATTTTTAAAAATTTAAATTTGAACATTTTCATTTGTGGTGGTCATAGTCAATACAATGCTTTTTAAAGACAAAAGTGATTACAGTAGAGAAGTCCTTACAGTACAGAAGAATAAACCAAACCCTGGTCCATGACCACATAAGCATGTTTCAGACCGGTTTTTGCCTTTAGTTGAGAGGGCTAAATGACATCTTAGTTCTCTTTCAACTTGAGATTCTGTGGTTTTTAATTGATTTTATTTCTGCACTGACCTAAATTTGTCATTAGCCAAACACTTCTTAGAAGTTTCTAAAAATTTGTATAACATTTTAATCTGTTGTGTGTTAATAACTAATGAAGATATATGGATTCCAGTTAGCACTTTTGTGGTGAAATAGCACCATAATGTTACTGGCGATTGGACCTCGGTTCAGCAACCTCGGTACTTGAGCTCTGGCTAAGAAAGAATTCAGAGCCAAGGCTCAAATACAAGCAAAAGTTTATTTAGAAAGTCACAGAGGGCCAGGCTGGCGTGGCTCAGTTTGTTGAATGTCATCCATGTACTGGAAATTGCTGGTTGATTACATGCTTGTGTTGGGTGTTGACCCCCAGTTGGAGAGTGTACAGAAGGACACTGATTGGCTTTTCTTTCACTTCAATGAAAAATGGGTGAAAATTGAAAAAATAAATAGTTATAAAAAAGGCACGGAGTTAGAGAAGTGAGCTGTGGAAGAAATGAGCCAGCTGGGCCGTGTGGGCTCAGGGAATAAGTTAGAGGCAAAAAATGGGCCTTTGGAACTTGGGAGAAAGCGAGCAAGATGTACACGCCCAGGGGAAGGAGAGGGCAAAGGCGAGGGGCACACTCCAGAGAGAGAAGGAGCACACTCTGAGTGCTCCCTCCTGGGGTTTTATTTGCTCTTTAATAGCGGAGGGAGATCTTAGGGCAAGTCCCAGGGGAGGATCTCAATGGAATGTCCATCTCCTTCCCAGGATGTCCATCTCTTTCAGGGCTGTGGTCCCAACTTATTGGTTGGTGCCAGGGTGGGGGTCATGAGCCATCACGGCTGGTCCTAAAGTCAGCCATGGCATGTGTGGTGCCACCTCCCCCCCTCCCCCCTTTACCCCCTTCTCCCCCTGTTAGCCTTGCTGTCTTTCTGGGCCTGGAGCTGAAACACAGCGGAGGCCTGGTTTGACCAAAACTCTGTCAATAGACGGGAGACTTTATTCCTAAGGTCATTGGGTGTGGGTCAGAACCTCACTGTCCTGAGAGGTTAATGCCTAAGGGAGTGGTCATGCAAGAGCTGCATGAAGTCCTTTGAGGCTGTTCGCAGGCTCCTCTGTTTCTCCTGTGAGGGAGGCTGCCACGTGACTAGCGACATGCCAGGGAGGAAAGGCAGGGGAGGGTCTGAACATCCACATATACGTCAGGGGGTCTGGACCTCCAGACCAGCAGTATCGGGGGAGGAAAGGCCATCCTGGGGGTGAGGCTCTTGTTTTCCCAGTTCTTCCCATTGCTAGGCGCCTGGGACTTTCCACCCTGGCGATATTCCATACCAGGCCAATATATTGCTCTGGCTCTGCTCATGTCTGTCTGTCCACTACAGTACCAATTTACACCAATATATAGAGAGAAGCACAGACTTTTTTTTACTCAGTGATTATACATTTGTTTACATTACATTTTATTCTAATAAGTATATGGGTTAAAATATATTTCCTAAAACAATAATTTCCTTAGGTACTGTCTTCGTTATATATTCTAATAATCCTCAAGATTTCCTTCTATATAAAAGTTACGCTTTCATGAGATATTTTAAAATCAGAGGCATTGTTTCAGGTGTTGTTTTGAAATGTTGATCTGAGCAGTGTAAGTTGCCAAATATTTTTGCAATCACTAATAGCCATTATTTAGACATCATGCGGAGACAATTGTTATAGTCATACCTTCATTTAAATTTGAATAGTTTAAATATGTTTTTCTGATATCAAAAATTCTAAAGCTTTTATTAATCTGTCACATGAAAATAATAGTTTAATATAACTTTCTGACATGTTATGGTATCATGGTATTTTAGCCATTCTTTGGCAAGAATATACACAGTCAGTCTGACTGTAATTTTCATGAAAAGGGCAAGAAGGGGAAAGTGATGTTTTAGTTTGGGTTTGGCTTGCTGGTTGGCATTACTACCTGGAACATTGGATAACAGTGTTCAGAATGAGTATTAGAATTGTTAAACCCATTTTATTGTGTAATATGTATGCCCTTTAATTTTATAACCAGCAAAACATTTGAATTAGGATGCAGTGTGTTACCATTTTTTAAGTGCAGTTCAGTGTCATAAAGTACACATTGTTGTGCAACCACTGCCACCATCTCTTTTCAGAACCTTTTGATCATCCCAAACAGAAACTTTGTACCCATTACATAGTAACTTCCAAACCCCACTCCTGGCAGCTGCCTTTCTTTTTTTTTCTGTGAGTTTGACTATTCTATGTACCTGTAAATGGACTTAAGCAGTACTGACCTTCTGTGTCTGCCTTATTTCACTTTCTGTCTTGAAGACATTCAGTCATTTTGTAGCATGCATCAGGATTTAAATTCTTTTGAAGGCTGAGAAATATTCCATGCTGTGCATATACCACATTTTAAAAAAATATATTTTATTGATTTTGTACAGAGAGGAAGAGAGAAAGATAGAGAGCTAGAAACATCAATGAGAGAGTCATCGATCAGCTGCCTCTTGCACCCCTACCCCCCACTGGGGATATGCCCGCAACCAAGGTACATGCCCTTGACTGGAATCGAACCCGGGACCCTTCAGTCCGCAGGCTGACGCTCTATCCACTGAGCCAGACCGGTTTCGGCAACCACATTTTGTTTATCCATTCATCCATCCATGAACCTTTGGGTTGTTTTCACTTTTTGGCTACTGTGAATAATGCTGTTGTGAGCATTGGTATACAAACATCTGCTCGAGTTCCTGATTCATCCAGAAGTGGATTTTCTGGGTCATTTGGTAATTTGATGTTTAACTTTTTAAGGAACTGCGGTACTGTTTTCCAAGGATGATGCTATTATTATTATCACCATTTAAGTTGAGGAAACAGGCACAGAGACTCAGCCACTTGCCCAAGATCTCACTGCTAGTATGTAGAAGAGCCCAGTTTGAGCCTAGGTGTCTAGCTCCAGGGCTAGTGCTCTTAATCAGTAACGACTGTCTCTGTTGTATCAGTTTTAGCAATAATGGAACATTATGCTCTCCTAATTAGGGAAGATGAGCTGATATCAATCTTTTGAGAATTGGACTATATCAAACCAATATTTTTATTCCTAATACTAGAAGCCCGACGCATGAAGATTCATGCAAGAATAGCCTTCCTTCCCCTGGCTGCCAGCGCCACCTTTGCTCTGGCCCGGAGCTGCCTGTCCACCTTCCCATGCTGCCCAGAGGCCCAGAGCTGCCGGGGTGGGGCGGAACACCTGTGTTGTTGATTTGGCGATGATGCAAGCGTCCCTCCCTGCCCCTGGTCACTCCGCACCTGAGTATGCAAAATAACCCGCCATCTTTGTTAATGCATGCATCCACAGATCAATGCTCTATCCACTGAGCCAAACCAGTTAGGGCTCTAGTATATTCTTAACACAATAGCCAAAGCGAATATAAGCCAGGCCATATCACATCACATCACATCACATCACTGCCTATAAACCTTCAGTGCTTTCTCATCTCATTGAAAGTAAAAGACAAAATCCTTAATGTAATCCCTGTATAGAATCTGTCCTCCACCCCAAAACTCATCTTTTCTGACCTTATTTCTTGCCCTTCTGCTTTTCTGTTCTCTCTGCCTAAAAACCATTCTTGCAGTAATTTATAGGGCTCTTTCCCCTCCTTTGGTTTGCATAGAAGTCAGCTGATCATGAAGTAGGCCTTCCCAAGCCATCACACCGCCCTTTCCCCCACCCACACTCCTAGCACTCTTCACATGCCTTCCCTGCTTTATTTTTTCCAGCACCCTTTGACTTACTCTAAATCTTTTACCAGATATGTGTAAGCTTATGTATCTCCCCAATAAAAAAAACCCAGGGAGCCCTAGCCAGTTTGGCTCAGTGGATAGAGTGTCAGCCTGTGGACCAATAGGTTCTGGGTTCGATTATGGTCAAGGGCACATACCGTAGTTGCAAGCTTCCCTGTCCGGGCCCTTGTTGGGGTGTACATGGGAAGCAACCAAATGATGTGTTTCTCTCATATCAATATTCCTCTCCCCCTTTCTCTCTCTTCATTCTCTCTGAAATCAATGGGAAAATATCCTCGGGTAAGGATTAAAAGAAAAAAAAAAATCTCATGGAGGCAGAGATTTTTGTTTGTTTTGTTCCTTGCTATAACCTGAACACCTAGAATAGTGTCTAGTATATAGTAGGCACTCCATAAATAGTCATTAAATTACTTTTTAATTCTTTCAATACCAGTTGTTGCTTTTGTATGCTTCCCATCCCCCAACTTTACCCCCCCCCTCCCCCTCAAGTGTAGGAAAAGCAAGGCAGGTGAGCAACTAGTGCACCTCAATATCAGTGGCTCTGAATCCTTGGCCTCTCAGGCTACTGCATGAGGTAGAGGGTAGGCTGTGTGGGAAATGTTCTATATCTTTATCTGGGTGGTGGCTCCATGACTCAGTATTTATGTAAAAACTCATGAAGCTGTGCATTTAAGAGTAGTGCACATTTGGTACTAAAAAAGTCTAAAAAAGTCTGTTCCCTTCTTTGAGATCATCCGAGGAAGTTAAACATGCTGAATGACAGATTAAGATGATTAGGAAGGAGTTCTGCATATTCTTTCTTACTGAGAATTTCTAGTTTATTGAAAATTTTCTATTGAATTAAAAATTAAAGTAAAATAATTTTTGTTTCCTTTGTCTTTTATAGAGCTACTAGTAGCAGACATGCAAAGAAAAATCAAAGAGGCTTTTGAAGTGTTTGACCATGAGCTGAATAATACAGTGGATGTGAGGTTTGGAAATACTTTCTTTGTTCTTATTCTAAATTACTGATATAACTCATAAAATAGAAGAAGTCTCTTTTTTTAAACATTCCTTGGATTTATCATGCTATTTTAGGTATTTATGGTTGCTCTGCCCTGTAAAAGGTCTTTTGCTAACTACTGCTTCAGGTCCATGCTGCTTTTTATTCTTTATGGTCTGGTGAAAAGAATATATCTACATTGCCTGTTCCAAACTAATTCTGTGAGTTAGAGAAATTCTACTGTAGCTTTAGTGCTAGACACAGAGTTGGCATTCAGTAAATATTTGTTGAGTGAATGCATAGAATTTTATTTTAAAACTAGAAGCCCGATGCATGAAGATTAGTGCAAGACCGGGCCTTCCTTTCCCTGGCTGCCTGTATCGCCTTTCTGCTCTGGAGCTGCCTCTTTCCACTCCGGCCCTGCCTTCCCATGCTGCCAGAGGCCCTGCCCCAGCCGCTGGGTGCCTGTGTATGCAAATTAACACTCCATCTTTGGTTAATTTGCATATTCACTCCTGATTGGCTGGTGGGCGTCACAAAGGTATGGTCAATTTGCATCTTTCTCTTTTATTTGTATAGATGGGTAGATGTGTATTATCAAGCCATGAATGGGAAATTACACCGATTAATAATGCTTAAGAGGGATACATGACCCAAGTAAAATAACAAAAAGAAGCAAAAACAAAAGAATATAAAATGATGAGAGAAAGACATGAATACCAGTAGATCTAGAATGGAGGACAGGAAACAGAATAGTTTGAGACCAGAAAAAAATAAAGGCAGAAGGCAGTGGAGACATCCATGGATGTAATAGAAGTTGTAGGATCCTTGCCCCCATTCCGTGTTCCTTCCCCTTACTCTGCTTTGCACACATTGAAAGATTTAATGGCAATGTTTGCCACAGTGGATAGAAGTAATGTCTCTCCACAGTGTCTCAGCATTGCTTTAGAAGGAAACTCCAGGATAGTGAACTTTCTACTTGGGCAGCAAGCAGCCATTTGACAGTGCTGAATTTGGAATTATTTAGACCTTTCACAACAATGAAAAATGTTTCAGTCAACTGACTTAGTAAATGTTAGGGTTGCTGAAGGAGGACTGCATGAAGCCAAAAGTGGTAAGGGATAAGAAATTAGGTCATCTGGAGATCAGATGGGCTGAGCCCCCAAATGGCGCCAGCACCTAGGGGTGGGGTGGGGGGCAGAGGTTTTCAAGGACTCCAGGCTTTTTCGGGCTCAGTGGTTGAGGGTTGGCCTATAAACCAGGAGTCATGGTTCAATTCCAGGTCAGGGCACACAACCCAGATTGCAGGCTCGATCCCCAGTGTGGGGTGTATAGGAGGCTGTCAGTCAATGATTCTTTCTCATCGTTGACATTTTATTTTTTATTTTTATTGATTTTGTACAAAGAGGAAGGGAGAGAGATAGAGAGTTAGAAACATTGATGAGAGAGAGTCATCGATCAGCTGCCTCTTGCACACCCCCTACTGGGGATGTGCCTGCAACCAAGGTACGTGCCCTTGACCGGAATCGAACCCAGGACCCTTCAGTCCCCAAGCCGACGCTCTATCCATTGAGCCAAACCAGTCTCGGCTCATCGTTGACATTTTTATCTCTCTCTCCTTCTCCCTTCCTCTCTGAAATCAAATAAAAAAAAAATTTTTTTAAAAGAGGGAATTTGGCAGAGACACGAGGGGAAGCATGTGCAGGGAGGAAAGACCAAGTGAGGACACTGTGAGAAGATGGCCGTCTGAAGAGAGGCCTCAAAAACCAACCCTGCCAACACCATGATCCTGGAGTTCAGCCTCCAGCCTGTGAGAACATAAATGCTGTGTTTGAGCCACCCAGTCTGCTATTTCATTGTGGCAGCCCTAGCAAGCTAATAGTTAGGATCATGATGATAGTGGTGGTGCTTTCTCATAAAGTTAGCTCATATGTGTACTTATTTGAGTGTGTGTGTGCTTTCTCCTGCTTGATTGTGCATTCCATGGTTAGAGCAGGGACCTTGTCTGTCTAATGCTCGATAGTAACCTCAGTGCCTAAGGCAGTGCCTGAGCCATAGGAGATCCAGGGTTCTTCCTTTGGGGAATGCAAACTCTAGCACATAGGACAGAGTAAGAAATAATAATGGAACAAGTTAGAATCAGAGGGTTTTCTGAAAACATATTCTAGTAGCAGAAAAATGTCACTTCATTAGAGGGGTATTTGGAAAAAGAGGCTTTTTTTTTTTTTTTTTTTTTTTTTTTTAAAGCAGTTCTGCAAATGAGATTTAGCCATTATTTCAACTTCATTTCATGGCTTTGTCAAAATAAGATAGTCTGTGAAAATTGCCTTCGTTGAGGGCAAAGTTTTCTCTGTGTTGACTGCTCTACTATATGTGGTTCTAGGCACATAGTAGTGTGCAATAAATATTTATTAAATTAATAAAAATAATTTCACAGCTTTTTTTTCTTCTTATGAATTGCTTTTAATAGTCTCTTATACTTAGCCCAGTGTCAGTTATTCCACAGAGGGTAAAATACTTTGCTGGTTCTTTTCTCCCTTAGAATTGCATCAGTTGTCTTGAATCAGGTCTTCACTTTTTGATGTTTTGACCTTAGATTGCCCTTAAACTGAAGTCACACAACCTAGCTCAATGGCATTGGCTCCACCTTGTGTCAGAAACGCGATACCACACACACTGAAGGCTGGCTTGCTAAGAATCAACATGCCCCTCCCATCCCCCTCACACATTTAAATGCCCAAATGCTGTACATAAATCAAATGGTGATGTCACTCTTGGGCAACTTATTGCGACTCATTTGTTGTGAAATGACTTTGTCTCCATGTTTAGTACTGTCTGTATACTCCAATACAGAAACACATTCTTACTATTTAACCATAAAGGCTTTTAGTTTGTAGTTCATACCAAGAATCAATGGCCTGATGTTTTTGTGGCCTCTGTTTTTTCTTGGCCTGCTCCTTTTTCCTTAGCTGACCTTTGGGAGCTTACTACGCCTCAGTTAGCTGTATGGTTCTCCCAGGATGGCCAGGTTCCCAGCTCCATCCAGAGGCCATCTGACCCCTCTGCTGCGTTCCCAGCTCTTGACACAAAATTGCAGAGTGAAAGGAGCTCACGGGATCACCATATTCTGTCCTCCGGGCGTGTTTCAGGACATGAGAGCAGGAGAACCTGAGTCATCTGTGTTCCTGCTCTAATTCCCTTTTTTCTCCTCCCAGGGACTCCGTGCAGGGACTTGGGAGGCCTCCTGAAAGAAATGCACCTCATTCCATTGCCTTTTGAGGAAGGCACACGTTTGAGAAGAACAGCCTGTTAGAGTTTAAACACCGCCTCCCTTCCTCTACCTCTGTCCTTGGTTCATGTTCTTCTTAGTCACCCTCTACTTGGCCTTGACTGGGCAGGGCCATCAGCCAGCCTTCTGGGGCCAGAGGTCACGCTGACCGTTTTGCTGGGAACTGCTCATCTTTTGAGAGTCTGAGCCCAGTGCTCAGTACCAGTCAGTCATGCAGCCCCTCTCATCCTTGGCAGCAGGGGCAGTTCACAGCGCTGCCTTCCTCACTCACTGTTCCGCCCTCTCTCCACATTCTTATTTCCTGCAAGGAACAGAAGACCCGGAGCAGCCTCAGCTCAGCTCATCTGTGTGGTGTTATAGATCTATCCAGTGTTCCCAAGTTTTCAATTTCAGTTCTACAGTGCTGAGTAAACAGGTTGTAACTCACTGTGAAACCGAAGGTTAATACATCCTTGATAATCAACATTTCAAGCCAAAGTGATAAAAATAGTATAACACAAAAAAGCCAGTTGTTTTATAAGTAGTTTAAAAAGGCAGGATTTTTTTTTTTTATTATTCCTTATGACTTTGGTTTTGATTGTTGAGACTGAAATGTGCTTATGTGTATTTTTTTAACAAACACCTTTTCATAAAAAATTCCAAACTTTTAGACAAATAGAAAGAATGGTGTGCCAAACTGCTATGAACTTTCACCTAGATCCCTCAGCGTTTTGCCAAATGAGCTCTTGCTTGATGGACTCACTCACTCTGACTCTCTTCACATACAAGGTTGTCCTAAAAAAATGTATACACACACTTTGAATAATTATAAAGGCAGTGTTTATAAAAATACATTTTATTTTCAAAATTGAGCCATTAGCTGTTAAAGTGTGTGTACATTTTTGGGGACATCTTATATATGCACATTTATGCATTTTATTTAATGATCATTTTCATTTTGCTGTACTTTTTGAGTAAGTTGTAGACATTGTGACCTTTTTCCAGAAATTCTTCAGTATATATTTTCTTTTAAAAAAAATGTTTATATTGCTTTTTAGAGAGAGAGGATGGGAAAGGGATAGAGAGATAGATACATCAATGAGAGAGAAACATCATTGATTGCATACCCTACTGGGGATTGAGCCTGCAACCTGGGCATATTCCCTGACTGGGAATCGAACCAATGACCTCTGGGTTCATAGGTTGATGCTCAACCACTGAGCCACTCCAGCTGCCCAATGTATATTTTCTGAGAACAAGAGCATTCTCTTACACAGCCACGGGTTTTGTGTGTGTATTTTAAAAGATAATCTTAGAATCAGATCATGGGGAGGACGTTAGGAGGCATTTGCTCATTCCTCTGCTTCTGCAGATAAATTCTTTGACAGAACAAAATCGATATTTTCCAAGGGTTATAAACAGGGGCCAGGTCTGTAACACAACTGTGTGAATGAGAAGATATAGGACAGTTCTGGTGACATGTATGTATGCGCCATATAAACACCAACACTACGCAAACAAAACCTTCTCTGAGGGCCAGGTCTGTCCCTTGTGCTAGGGTCTTTTCCGTAGCTAGGGTTCAGCAGTCTGGAGAAGGGCTGCGAGTAAATGAATAAAGAGACTTGAGAAGAAATGGAAATTAGGGAGGCAGGGGAGAGCCAGGGGAAGCTCCACTTTCTAGTGAAGTGGACTCTCCGAACGTCCGGACCCACGGCTTTTTATTTGCTGGAAAACACATTGGCCCCTCAGGAATGCAAACAGGTGAAGCTTGATTAACAGGAAAATATTATCACGTTAGGGGAAATTCCTTCAGCTATTCCCCTAGCAGCAGGTAAACTGGAAAAGATTATGAGGTTAGGGCAGTGGTCGGCAAACTGTGGCTCTTGAGCCACATTCGGCTCTTTGGCCCCTTGACTGTGGCTCTTCCACAAAATACCACGTGCGGGTGCACACGTACAGTGTGATTTAAACTTCGTGGCCTATGTGAAAAAGTTGGTTTTCTGCTCTCAAAAGAAATGTCAATCGTTGTATAATACTATTGATATTTGGCTCTGTTGTCTAATGAGTTTGCCAACTACAGGGTTAGGGGAAATGCCTATATCTATTGCAGATCTTCAGCCCTGCTGAAGGTCTGTCAGCCTCCTGATGAACTTTTTGCATAATTATGTCCTGCTGGAATTTGCCACCAGCACTTTGGACCATACCTTTGTGATCCTTGGATCTCTCTTCAAGGTTCCCATGGGGTGGAATTTCCAGATCTCTCCTTAGAAGCACCTGTTACAGTCAGGAATTCTCCTTTAAGTCTAATTAAATTCTCAGCTGAGATTTATGCAGTCAGCAGTGTGCAATGGTTAAAAATACGGATTCCACCTGTCTGTGTTTGAATCCTTTCCTCTTTTTACTAACATCTTGGGGAAATTACCTAACTTTTCCTCATTTGTAAAACAATAAAAATAGTACCTACCACACAGAGCTAATGTGAGGATAAAGTGGATATGAGTATTTAAAGCACTTTAAAACAGAGCCTGGAAGTCTAAAAAAATTTGCTATCTCTGTATTCTATTACTACTGTGTTTCCCCGAAAATAAGACATCCTCTGAAAATAAGACCTAGCGCATGGAAAGATAAGACATCCCTTGAAAATAAGACCTAGCACAACTTTGGGAGAAAAAATTAATATAAGACACTCTTATTTTCGGGGAAACAGGGTATAAACCCAACAGCCTGGAGGTATTTTTTTTCTCACCTCTGGACAGATCATATGAGTGAGATGTGAAGACTGTTCTTTCTAGAAGTCTTAGGGAAAATGTCTGCTCCTAAGCCAGAAAGCTAGTTAACCTGCTTTTCTCACCTGCCTCATCCCCTGTTCTACCTGTCCCTCCGGTCAGACTCTCCACAGCTCCCGAGATTCCCCTCGTCCCGTGGAGGCTGCTGCTGGAATATGGCTATAGGTGCCTCAGAGCAAGTTAGTTAACTGCTTCTCCTCTGTTCAGAGTGCATGTTCTAAGACTCTTGACCACTTGCCCCGCAGAGAGATCGGAACCATCATCAGGTCGTTGGGATGCTGCCCTAACGAAGGAGAGCTGCACGATCTGCTTGCAGAGGTGAGCGGCCAGCAAGGTTTGTCAGCAGACACTGTGCGACTCCGGCTCCTCCTCATTGGAAACCTTTTCACCTGAAAGTAAAAGGCCCTAAACTGATAAACGGTGCAGTGAAAACATGAGGGCAGCTCTGGGAGTTATCCAAGCAGCAGGCTCTGAAAGAATTAAGAGCAGATCTGAGAAAAATGCTGTCACTAAGTATCGCCGTGGATCAAGCGAGAGCCCACTTTAGGGAGTGTGTTCTCTAACATTTAGTTGAAAAAAGGCCAGTAGCCACAGGGACTGACTATATACAGAAGGGGTATGGACAGATGACAGGAGCATTCTAAATAAAGTCAGTTTAAAGGGGCTAGGTAGAAGCAGAAGCAGAGATTAAGGAATTTATGTTAATTTGGAAATGGGGACGGAAGGGGCCACATGCTAACCTGACAGCCCAGGGAAGGCCTGCATGGCGGTTTTGCAAACTCAGAGACCTAAAGTCACCACTGAGGATGGTCTGAAATGAAACTTTAACTGAAAGCAGTTATGGTGGGTAGTTATGTCCTAGGCCAGTATCTTCACTGACAAGGTCAACCTTTACCTTAACTGAGCCATCTGTCTTTTTGCATCTACAATAATGTATCCTTGAAATGTCTGGGTAACTTGTAACTTCCCTTTTTCTGGACCCCTGGGGGCACAACCTAATGTGCCTGGGTGCCAAGACAGATAACACAAATTCCTTTATTGTTATCATGTTAATAGTTACTATTGGCTATCCTACACCATCTAAGTATGTGTCTATCGTTTTTTTACTTTTTATCTAGAGGTCTCCCCACCCTGCTTGCTTTCTCCCACCTCTCCAGTCTATCACCAGTGGATTTCATGTGACCCACCTACGTCCCTCCTTTGATTGTAGTGTATGAAATAGATGGGAACCTGCCATTCTCCAGAGCACTATCCCAATCTGTTGAGGTTCTGCTTCCCCGAAATTGTTGACAGTTTGGCTCAAATAAACTCTCAAAAGTTCTTTACAGGTGTGAATGTTTTTACGTTAACAGAAAAAAACACCCAGCTTTCAGAACAAATAGTAAGCAATAAAATAAAACTTTGCATTGACCAAACAATCTAAGAATGAAAAATACCTGGTTATTTGCAAGAGTGTAGATGAAGGATAGACTTATCTCGTGAGGCTGTACTGAGCAGCACAGGCCAGAGCTCCATGCCTGTTCGGTTTTCCAGAAAAGTGTCTGGTCTCATTTCAAGTTCAGCTTTCAGTTCAACAAAGCAGAGCCCAAAAGGAAAGTCGCTGCTGGGCAACCACCATGAGACAAGTGTTTTTAGAAGTACCCTAACTGGCTTGGCTCAGTGGATATAGCATTGGCCTGCGGACTGAAGGGTCTTGAGTTCGAGTCTGGTCAGGGCACATACCTGTGTTGGGGGTTCAATCCCCAGTAGGGGCTGTGCAGGAGACAGCCAATTAGTGATTCTCTTATCATTAATGTCTCTATCTTTCCCTCTCCCTTCCTCTGAGATTAATAAAAAATAAAAATTAAAAATTAAATATATAAAGAAATGCTTACCTAGGTGTGTGGGTTTTGGTGGAAGCTAAGGACAACTAAGAGAATAACAGGAAAAGAGAAGGAAGTGGGATTTTATTCCCTTCTTCCTCGCACCTAGCACAGTACTTCCTTGCCTAACGGGATACAGAGGAGAAGCAGTTGTGGCTGGATGAGTAGCTTAATCTCTATCAGTTTCTCCATAATAATACCTGTCTCAAAGTTTGCTTCAATGGTGAGTGAAATGATGTATAAGAAGACATGTTTTGAGTCCTCAAGCACGATATAAAGTTAAGGAATGGAAGATTAGAAAAATGATTCTTTTGCCCGCATGCAATGATTCTTTTTACCGGCCCTTATGTGCGACCTCAGCTTCTGTGGTTACACCTCTCTGCCTGGCTTCCGTTACCTGGGGGTGGGGTGGGCTGCTGGCCAGAGGTGTGTGCACCTGCCTGTTCTAGTTGGCCGTGGCTGCAGAGGGCCACCCCAGGACTTCTCAGGGGTGCCCGTGCCTTTCTCATCAGCACATTCCTCATGTCCTTGGGGAAGAGGACAGTTCTGAGCCCTCCCATGGGACATCATTCTGCTGTGGGTTTCCCGATTCCTAATATACCATTCCACCAGCCCCATCTCTCAGCTCAGCATTTCTTCTCTCCGGCGGGTCACCACTTATTCCAGGTGTCTAAGGAGCCATCCTCTTCTGTCATTCTTGCCAGGGTGTTAGGTCCTGTGTCCGGAGAATGTGCCCAAAGCCAGTGCATTCCCGCTGATCCAGTCTTCCATGCCAGCAACTTTGGCAAACTCAGCCACTATTGGGGTACTCCTCAGCTCCTCTCGTTCCTTGGGCTGTTTCAGTGCATAGTCTCTTCCCTCCCTCATCAGTCCCACATTTACTCCCCCAGCCTGATGGCTTTTCTGGGGTTTAAGCCAAGTATTCCATGTCCCTGCTGGGAGAGGAGAGGGGCAGTTCCTGAGGGTGCTGTGGCCAGGCCAGGGACATGCTCTGCAGCACAGCGGCGTGCTGCCTTCTACCAGGGAGGGTGGGTGCAAGCCAGCGTGTCTGGAGTCTCCACCTGGATGTCTCCAGCCCATGCTTCAGTGTGCCAGGGTTGTGTGGCCAGGGCCCTGACCTCAAATACCGGTCTTGGCTGTGCAGTTCTAACTTTCATGCCTTTTTATTTTATTTATTAATTTAAAAAAATATATATTTTATTGATTTTTCACAGAGAGGAAGAGAGAAGGACAGAGTCAGAAACATCGATGAGAATCATCAATTAGCTGCCTCCTGCACACCCCCCACTGGGGATGTGCCTGCAACCAAGGTACATGCCCCTGACCGGAATCGAACCTGGGACCCTTGAGTCCGCAGTCCGACGTTCTATCCACTGAACCAAACTGGTTTTGGCCTCTCATGCCTTTTTAAAAAATATGTTTTTATTGATTTCAGAGAGGAAGGGAGAGGGAGAGAGAGACATAGAAACATCAGTGATGAGAGAGAATCATTGATTGGCTGCCTCCCTGCACACTTCCTTCTGGGGAGTGAGCCCGAAACCTGGGCACATGCCCTGGGCCGGAATTGAACCTGGGACCCTTCAATCTGCAGGTTGACGCTCTATCCACTGAGTCAAACTGGCTAGGGCATAACTTTCATGCCTTTTATTTGTGGATGTCAATCTGTGGCCCATAGGCCAAATCCTCTTGGACAGCATGCTGAGAATGGTTTTTACATTTTTAATGGGTCTGAAATGCTCTCCACAATAGAAATAAATGAAAAAGGAAAAATAAAAGAAGTGCAGAGGTTGACCACCCGGCTTCATATGTTGCCGAGTCTGCTTACACCGCTGTTGATAAGGGCTTCCTTGTAAGCCATCAGAGAGGCTCCCAGGCTTTCACATGTACTTGGCAACCGCTTGGTGCACTGGCCCTCAGTTCCTCCTCATTCTGCAGGGCAACAGTGCGACCACAGTCACCTCGCCCTTTGTAGGCGTGTTCTCCCCCATCTTTTAAATGCCTGAACCATGGCCCCTGCAAAGGCTTTTCTCTCTACTGGGGTTCTCCCAGGTCACCTCTGGTTAACCCCTTAGCAGTGAGCTGCCAGGGACTGTCCCCCACACCTCAGCATCCTTCTCCTCCTCGGCAGAGAGTGACATCTCATCACCTGTCTCCTCCGGCCTCTGCCGGCACCACTTGTGAGACTTCGGGTGCTGAGGAGCTACAGTGAGCATTAGGTGGTCAGAGGTTCGTCGTGGAAAACACCAGTGAGGGGAACGTCAGCCAGGGGAGGCCAGGGGAGCCGTCAGGACACAGTACAGGTCTGACGCTGTGAAAGAGGGAGGGAGAGGAAGGAGGGAGGGCTTCAGACTGAGCAACTCCGGGAAACAAAGCAGTGGGGCATTTTCAGTCAAAACTTGGCCCTCAGAGGAGTCCGCCTCCTCAGGAATGGCACTTCTTTAGTGTCCCCCACTGCTCCGTTCCTGGCTGGGATCAGCACAGGACTAGGGTGACCTTGGCACAGACCTGATTGCTAGAGGCAGCATGCATTGACGGTCCTGCGGTTGGAGGTCTGAGTGGGTTTTCCTGGCTGCCCCAGTTGTTGTCTGGGAGAACCGTAATGTGAGCCAGGGGTGGAATCTCCAGGAGAAGATGGCCAGCGAGTTGGCTGCCCCGGATTTCCTACCTCTGAGCTCACCATGGCCGCCTCTCGTGTTCTGGAATGGAACCGAGAAGAGAGCTGCTGAGGGATACAATGAAAGCCCTCCTCAGGGCCAAGCAGCGGGCATGGGAGAGCGAGCGGAAGCATCAGCAGCCAGGTCTGTCAGTGAGGATCAGAACGGGCCAGGCTTGTCCTGGAACTCGGTCCTGGGGTAAAGAGATGACTCTAGCAGGGGCGATGGTGCCACTGTTGTCCTCAACATATCTGTCTCTTTAGGCGAACAGCTTTCCTACACGTCTGGCATTGTGGAAAGGGGGAGGATGGAATAGATCTGCTCTGATGTTAAATGATAGGGCTAAAGCAGTGTAGACCTGAGGTACTTGGGGATTATCTAGTATTGGCTATCAGCCATTATTACAGAATAGAAAGAAGTGAAGTTGGGCTGGGGTGGGGGTTGGGCGGAATGTGTTGTACAGAGAATACACTGAGTTGGATTGTAGTTTCATTGTAGTTGGAAGAAAATAATAAATGTGCTAAAGTGTGACTTGTTGCCTCTGTCAAATAGGAGCAGACACCCCTGGGGATAGGAGGGACACTCGTGCCCAGGTGGAGAGAAGCTGACACTGATGGGCGTGAGGCACTTGGTGTAGCGGAGCCCCTCAAGACCCCTGCCACTTCCAGAGGGTAAAATGGGGAAATTAATGGCTTGATGGCCACTGATGCCCCCATGGCTCCAGATTGTACAGACTCACAGTTGGAAGGGACCTTTATCAATGACCTGGTTTAGCCACCTGTTAATTCTTGGAATCTGAAGGTCTAGCCCAGAGATGATTCAGTCCTTTTTAAAATATGCTTCCAATAATAAGAAAGGGACGTAAAACCCCAAAGAATCTCCTATCCTAATTTTTGCAGTAAACTGCCTCTGGAATGTTTGGAGTAAATTATTTTTCTAAAATAGGCAGATTTACAATTTATATGATACATATGATAGTTTTGACAAATGTCAATGAGTTTTTATTATTATATCCAAGGTAGAGAAGTATTTTTAAATTGCATTTATGGTTTGTTTTGAAACACGATTTATGTTAAGATTTTTATATGTGATATTTAGAGTTTAACTTGAAATACCTTACGGTTTTCATATTACTACTACAAATAGTTAATGCATTTGCATATCTTATTTGGTGACCTGGAACTTGTTGAAATGGAGGTGCTTTCTACACCATCTTAACTGCTGATCTGATCTTGCTTTCATGAAGCATGAAATAGTTGAGTTTATTGACTGATCGTCGTGTCACTGGGGAGAAATGAATTTCCACTGTGTGTTTTATTGCACCTGTTCGGTGAGTTCATCATTAGAATAACTAAGGCTTTAATGAGAAAGGAGACGGCCTGCTGATTTCCCTGTGGGAATGGGAGCAGGGAGCTCTGGGCTGTGGTTTCACCAAAACACCGCGCCGGTGAGGACCAGGACAGGCACTCCATCTCCCTGTGCCTGGATCCTCAGATGCAAAATGGATGAAGCACATTGACCTTTACCAAAGGAGGGTGAGAAGCAGTGTTTGCCTCATGCTTTGACACTTAGAGAAGGTATGTTTTAAAATCCCACAATATTTACATAATTACTGACACTCCTCCATGCTGGGCAAGAGGTGCAGAGAGACTGTGGGTGTCTGAAGCTGGAGCAGTGGCTTTTCCTCAGGGCGCTATCCCATAATTCTTAGGAGCAGGAGAAGTCGGCTTGGTAGGTCAGGGCCTTGGCCTCCAGGCGAACATCTGCTTATATTTTAAGATGAATTCATTATACACAGTATGTGGAGGCTACGCTGGGGGATCTTCCTGCAAAGAGGTTTTAATACATTTGCATTCATAAATGCTGTCTATGTTACTTCCCCATCATTACCTCCTTTTCGGCACATTGGCCCCTTTCTTAGGTGAAACGAACTAGATTTGCCTCATACATGTTTGCAATAGCAAGATATGTTTGCTTTGTTTTTGCCTTTTGAGGAGGAGGGATGTGTTTGGTGGCTGCCTGTTCCTCTCCTCTTATCATTCCAAAGAGGCAGGCAGGGGAACAGCGGAGGCGGAGGTCTCACTGCTGATGCACGCACCCTGTCCACTAGGCAGGGGTCCGGGGGAGGGCTGGGGCTGGTGGATACGCCCAGCAGTTTAATGCATTCTCACCACATTCCATGCTGTACTGCATGGTTGGGAGGCAGAAACAGTGAGGCCTGTATGGTGAGCCCAGGAGGATGTGTGTGAAATTTTAGCACCAGAAATTGATTCTTTCAGGAGGAGGTGTCATTGCATGATATAGAACCAAAAGTGTGTGCACCATGGACAGAAATAATGATTATAGTAGACTCTCAAGATTCACAACCACCTTCATGTCATCGTGTGTAACCTTCACAGCAGCTAAGTTCTCTAGTACAAACAAGGACGGAAGCCAGGGCATGGGGATTTAACCAGAATATTTTAAATTAGCCTTGGCCTAGCATGGTGACTATAATTGTTTGTTATATTTTTCTATGAAGAAGGCACCATCACTTTTTAAAGGCCCTAACCCATGTCAAAGTGAAGTGGTTTTCCCTACATGACTTTGCTGTAAGTGAAGAAATAGCAATGAATTCCTAGCCTTGGAACTTGTCTGCTGTAAGCTAGGGAATCTTTCTTGACTTCATTTCATTATAAGTTGGTTAATTGAGTTTTCTGCTGAGAAAGGAGTTTTGAAATGCATCATTTTCTCTCAACTCTGTAAAATCAGTTCTAAATTTGGACTACCTGCTTTGGTAATCTCCAGTAGATGAGTAATCACTGCTTGACAGTGATTCAGTGTCTTTGGATTAAAATGTGCCATGCATAGTAAGTAAATCTATCTCACAGCTCCAGAAGTCAGGAGTCTGAGGTCAAGGTGTCGGCAGGCTTGGTCCTGCCATGAGGGGAGGACTTGCTCCAGGCCTTTCTCCTGGCTTGTGCATGACTGTCTCCCTGTTCACGTGGTGCTCTTCCTATGCACATGCCTATGTGTCCACATTTCCCCCCCTTTTAAAAAAATATATATTTTTATTGATTTTTTACAGAAAGGAAGGGAGAGAGTAGAGAGCTAGAAACGTCGATGAGAGAGAAACACCTTCCAGCTGCCTCTTGCACACCCCCTACGGGGGATGTGCCCGCAACTAACGTACATGCCCCTGACCGCAATCGAACCTGGGACCTTTCAGTCTGCAGACCGACACTCTACCACTGAGCCAAACCGGTTTCGGCCACATTTCCCCTTTTTATAAGGCTGCCAGCCATAGTGGTTTAGGCCTTACCCCAGTGTCCTCATTTAATTTGGTTACATCTGCAGATACCCTGTCTCCAAAACAGTTACATAGAACTTCAACCTATGGATTTTGGGAGGACACAATTCAACCCCAAGAACTCCCTCTTACTCTGCATCTCTCTATCTTTATCACTATCTCTATGTGCTTACTGTATGTGTATATATACATATTATATATGTGTGTATATATATGTTCAGTATTTGATATATTTCTATTAAATCTTAAAGGCATTGCAATACATGAGATTTAAATAATCATTGAGCCATCACTGGATAACAAACATTTCTAGAAAATAGTATATTTGTTTGATCTTACTAATGACCTCATAAATTAACTATTCTGTACCAGAAATAATAGAACTATATCTTATCCTTCCATATCTTACACCTGCTTCCAGATTCTCAGAAGGGCTATTCTACTCTGCTCCTTGTTTCTCTTCTGTGATAGAGGAATAGACCATCTTTTAAAATGCCTTTTAGATAAACTAATGGAATAATTATGTATCAACTAGAGGCCTGGTGCATGACATTCATGCACTTGGGAGGCGGGGGGCCCTCAGCCTGGCCTGCTACCTGTGACAATGAACCAACTGTAGTTTTATGTGCTACTATTAGCCCCGTGCATGAATCCATGCACCAGTAACTCTCTGTGGGGCCTGGCCGCTCTGCCCAGAGGCTCTCTGCAGTCCAGAAGTCCATCATGGCAGGACATGGAATGTTTGCATCATCACCATGGCAACAAAGCAAGCATTCTGCCAGCTGTTCATGCTGCCTGCTCTCAGTAGCTACCCCTCTGGGACTGGGGGACTCCTTCAGGGTTGAGAGGAAGGGGCACTGCCATCTTGTGGCTATGGACACTGCCATTTCTGTGACAGAGTGATGGTTAATTTGAATATTACCATTTTACTAGCTAGGACTAGTGGCCTGGTGCACGAAATTCTGGGGGATGTCCCTCAGTCCGGCCTGTACCCTCTCCAATCTGGGACCCCTCAGGGGATGTCTGACTGCTGGTTTAGGCCTGATCCCTGCGAGTGGGGCGACCCGAGTGACCCAAGCCTCCTGTGCTCTCAGGCCGGATCTGTGGCCACTGCCCACAGGCCCCTCCTTCAGCAGCCGACCAGGGCTGGCTGGAAGCTTGGGACATCCCCCTCGCAATCTGGGACTGTTGGCTCCTAACCACTCACCTGCCTGCCTACCTGATTGTCTCTAACCACTCTGCCTGCTGGCCTGCTCACCCCCAACTGCCTTGTCCCCAACTGCCCCCCACCCCCGCTGGCCTTGCCCCCAACTGCCCCCCCTGCTGCCAGCATGTTCGCCCCCAACTGCCCCCCACTGCTGGCCAACTAGTCCCCAACTGCCCCCCTGCCAGACTTCTTGTCCCTACTTGCCCTCCCCACCAGCCTGATCGCCCCCAATGGCCCCCTCCCACCGGCCTGATCACCCACAGGCCCTCCCCTCTTGGCCCCACCACCATGGCTTTCTCCAGAAGAACATCTGGAAGGTCTCATAGAAAATCTCTCAGCCTAATTAGCATATGACCCTTTTATTAGTATAGATGGAGGCCTGGTGCACAGGTGGGGCCAGCTGGTTTACCCTGAAGGGTGTCCCATATCAGGGTGGGGGTTCCCTTTGGGGGCGGGGCGGCCTGTGTGAGGAGCCTGTGGTGGTTTGCAGGCAGGCCATGCCCCCATTGGGGTGGGGGTCCCTACTGGTTATGGCGCTGGCCTGGGCAAGGGGCTGTGGCATTTGCTGGCTAGCTATGGCCCTATGGGGTGGAGAACCCTATTGGGGAGTGTGGCTAGCTTTGGTGAGGGGTTGATGGCTGTTTGCAGGCGGCCACATGCCTCCCCAGTGGGGATCCTCACCCTATAGGGATGTAGCCAGTCTGGATGAGGGGCTGTGGCCACCCCCATCTTTATCCCACTAATTTGCATATTCCCTCCTGATTGGCTGTGGGCATCATGGAGTGATGGTTAATTACCATATTTCTCTCTTATTAGTATAGATTATTAGTATAGATAGTAATGCAAGAGTTGACAGTAGGGGAAACTGGGTGGGAGGAATATGGGAAATTGCTATCTCTTTTCTGTAAATCTAAAACTAAAAAGTTTACTTGAATAGTAAAAAACCTTTTATAATACAAAATAGTGTTCGATATATATAAAAGTCTATTCTACTATATTTAGAATCATCATATACCTGTTTTATGCCACTGCTTATGAATCTTTTTGTATAAAAAGTAGGTAAGATATGGCCTCCAGAGCATAGTGTTGGGTCATAGACATATTTTCACATCCTGCCCAAGTTGAAGATGAACTTACTTTTCCTTTACTTTTGAACTACAAGGCTTTTATTCATTATCCCTCTTTTTAAAAAAGTCAAAGAAAATTTATGCCTCTTCTGCTATCCTGATTGGTTGGAGATCTGCTTTAACTTACTATTTTTGTGCAATTTTGGCTCTACACTGATCTGTCAGGCAGAATGACCCACAGAATGTTCACCCTAGTGTTCAGTGTTCAGAGCACCAAAGGCTGCTGGAAGTTGTATGGAAGCTGGAGTGGGTGCGAGTGAGGCTTGATTACATACATGTTATGTGTTCATGAATTCTCATGGGGGGAGGGGTGTGCTGTAGAGCTGAAGTGCATTTGGAAAAACTAAAAACATTTGTAGATTGCTGAGGATACTCGTGAAATAAAGGGGTCTGTCTTTCACAGCTGAGACTATTTGCTCTAGAGTGGGTTGTGGGAGTGGAGGGAACGAAAGCAAACAAACCCTTGCTCTGCAGAAGATTTCTTGAGGAAATAGAATAGAAACTCAACATTTTACTTTAAAATAATCCCTCCAAAGGTAATCTCTTGAGATTGACATTTTATTTTTAAAAAATATTTTAAAAAAAATATATTTATTGATTTTTCACAGAGAGGAAGGGAGAAGGATAGAGAGCCAGAAACATCGATGAGAGAGAAACATCGACCAGCTGCCTCCTGCACACCCCCTACTGGGGATGTGCCCGCAACCAATGTACATGCCCTTGACGGGAATAGAACCTGGGACCTTTCAGTCCGCAGGCCGACACTCTATCCACTGAGCCAAACCGGTTTTAGCTGACATTTTTAAGAAGATCCTGGGTGTGACCATGGGCAAGCACATCAGGGTCACGTGAACATTCATTTGCAGAACGCTCGCCTTGGACCTATATTGATGGGCTCAGAAATTCTGAAACACCTCATTCTATCATTAGACGGAGGACATATTCTGCCAAAAGTGGAATCTGAAGACTCCATTCATACTAGGCGAGAATTTAGTATAAACATTAAACAAATAGTCATCATTCGGAAGACAGTGTGTTTCATGTAGCAGTGGCCTATAGATTTCTTATTTTTATTCAAAGAATGAATCTGTTTAAAGCTCTTCTGTTGAGTTGGGATTTATGAGCCTTTTAATAGGGTTTTTGAGAGGCAGTGGAGAATTTATAGCTCCTGGTAAATAGCCTGACATGAAAGTGAAGATCGATGGAGCTTTGTTCACCCACACCATCACAGTTGAAGCTGTGGGCAAGAGTCTTTCTCATTCTCATCCAACAATGCTGACACCAGAAATTCTCTTTCCGGGTGTGGTGTTCTCTTAACTAGTGGTGGTAGAACAAAGTTCTGTTGACCATTTAGGTATGTTTTACATATATATTTATTGACTTCAGAGAGGAAGGGAGAGGGATAGAGAAATAGAAACATCAATGATAAGAATCATTGATTTGCCGAAACCGGTTTGGCTCAGTGGTAGAGCGTCGGTCTGCGGACTGAAGGGTCCCAGGTTCGATTCCGGTCAGGGGCATGTACGTTGGTTGCGGGCACATCCCCGGTGGGGGGTGTGCAAGAGGCAGCTGGTCGGTGTTTCTCTCATCGATGTTTCTGGCTCTCTATCTCTCTCCCTTCCTCTCTGTAAAAAATCAATAAAAATATATTAAAAAAAAAAAAAAAGAATCATTGATTGAGTGCCTCCTGCATGCCCCCCATCTCCACCCCTGGGGATGGAGCCTGCAATCCAGGCATGTGCCCTTGACTGGAATCGAACCTGGGAACCTTCAGTCTGCAGTCTGATGCTCCATTCATTGAGTTAAACCAGCTAGGGCTACCATCTAGGTGTTTAATAGCTATTTTACAATGGTTCCATACATGGTCATTGAGATCGTGATTGATCCCCTAACCTGGCCCCGTATCCAGTGTTCTTTCTCTCGGGAAAACAACACTCCATCCCATTTGTGCAAGTTAGAATCCAAGAAGCTGCTCTTGACTCTTGTCTTTTTTCTTCATCCTTGCCCACCAGGTCCTATTGATTTTACTTCTTGAGTAGTTTCTGACACCATCCATTTCTGACTCCATGGCCACCAGTATAACCCAAACCCTTAGATTTATTGCTACAGAAGCCACCTTACGCACAACCAGTGTATCTTTCAGACAAACGTCTGTGAGACCTTCAGTGATTTCGTCTTGGCCTTAGCATAGCAACCAAAGTCCCTTTCATAGACAGTAAGGCCCTGCAAGGTCTGATCCCTGTCTCTGCAGCCTCATCTGGAAACAGTCTCCTCGCTCCCTGTGCTTCAGCCTCCTGGCCTCTAATGCACACATCACACAGGGCCTCAGTGCGTGTAATTCCCTCTTCCTGGGAGTCTCTTCGCTGCGGTCTGTGTCTGATGACCTCCTACTTGTCCTTTATTCATCTGCTCCAGGGTGACTTCCTCACCAATGCCCTTCCTGGTCTCCTGGTGAGAAAAGCGTCCTTTATTTTGTGCTCTAATAGGCCCATGTGCCTTCACTTCATTGTGCTTACCTAAACGTATAATTAGACACTCAGCTTTGTTGTTTTCTGATTGATATACCTCCTCACTACTAATATAAACTCTGGGAGCAGGGGCCATGCCCACGGACGCTCATGATCAAATCCCCACTTGGCACAGTGCGTGGGAGAAGTAGCTGCTCAGTGTGTTTGTTGAATGAATAAGTGACTATTTTATATTGATTGTTTAGGTAGAGGAAGAAGAACCCACTGGATACATTCGATTTGAAAAATTTCTTCCAGTGATGACCAATATACTACTGGAAAGAAGGTAAGAAAGTAAGTGCCATGGTAAAGTAATGGCTATACTTACATTAATTGCAAATTGTGGTTTTTTTTTCACTTCATATATTATCATCACCCAGTATTTTCCCCAGGATTGCTTCCTTCTAAGTTTTCACTATACTTTGCCTGTTGGTATGTATTTAAAAATATCAATCACTTCAGTATTAATCTACCGGTAATAAGCAAAGTATAATTAAAGGGCAAATAAGCTACAAAAAGCACAAGTCAACAACGTTCTTATTTTGAGTTATCAATGATAAATAAGAATTAACCCTAATTATTTTTCTAGAGAAAGAGTAACATTAGCTTACTATAGTTGTTTTTTTGTAAAAATTTTGTTCCCAGATAAACTTATTTCTATGATGATGAAAAAATTCATAGGTAATATTAAACATACCAGTGATTTTGAACTAAGTATTTTCCAAGGATGTGGAATACTTTCAACTTTCATATCTAGAAACCTAAAAAGAATTCAATGAGGGAAGCATTATTTTTCTATTATGTTAGCAGTGTTTATTCTATTTTATGTGATCATTTATTATGTAGAACCTGAACTACTAAGTACTGTGGTATTTGTCTTTTTTTGTATAATCAGATACAGACCAATTCCAGAAGAAGTCCTTCTGCGAGCTTTTGAGGTATGTAAGCTCCAGATTTTATATATATATGTGTGTGTGTGTGTATATACATACATATATATATAATTTTTCATATATACTTATATGAAAAATTCATGTAGAATCTATCCATCAAACAAAAAATATTATTTCTATCTTTCCTCTAGGTATTAGATCCAACTAAGCGTGGATATCTTTCTAAGGAAGAACTGATCAAGTATATGACTGAAGAAGGTAAGAGTTATTTATTACATATCTTGTAACAGTGACTTATTTAAGTGATTAATAATTTAATAATTATGCAAAAATTCTAGGGGATACTTTAAAATTAATCATTCTGGTTAAAAAGTTATTTATTATTTCTATTATTTTGGTATTGGGATGGTTTCTGTTTAGTAGTAGATAAGAGGAAAAGGGTATGTTAAGGGGAGATGGATTTTTTTCCTTTATAGGACTTCTTTAAAGTATAATTATACTTCTATAAATTGAAGGCATTCCATTCACTTAGAGTATTTCCAGAATAAAAGGTATGCCTCCTATAAAACATGAACTATGGAGAATTTTCAGTTTTGTATGCTCATGTAACCATAGATTCTTGCTTTGAACTTGAACTGTATACACACACACACACACACACACACACTCTCTCTCTCTTTTAAAAAAAATATATTTTATTGACTTTTTTACAGAGAGGAAGGGAGAGGGATAGAGTTAGAAATATCCATGAGAGAGGAACATTGATCAGCTGCCTCCTGCACATCCCCTACCGGGAACATGCCCGCAACCAAGGTACATGCCCTTGACCGGAATCGAACCTGGGACCCTTCAGTCTGCAGACACTCTATCCACTGAGCCAAACCAGATGGGAACGGAGTCAAAAGAAACGATCCTGTGGCCAGGGGGTGGGATTATGCTCCCACTGAAACAGGAAAGTCAGGACCAGACCACGCTGGCTACAGAGACAATGAAAACGATCAGTGTCCACAGAACATGAATGGTTTGAGAATGTGCATTCTAAAAACCCCGGATGGCACCCAATGAACATAAATACCACTGAATCATGTTCCTACTGGATAGGAGTTTGTGTGTGTCAGGGATGTGTATTGTCAGACAGTAGTTAGCAAGGAAGATCTCAAAATATTAAAAAAAACACACACATGTTCCAGGCAGTGTTCTAAGGACTATTCAAATAGCTTTTTAATCCTCATGACCCTATGATAGGTGGTATGATCACCTCCGTTTCTGAGACAGGAAAGCTGAGGCACAGAGAGGTCTGTGACGGGCCTGAGACCTTAGCGCTAATGAGCAGCTTAGCTTTGGAACCAGGCAGTCTGGCTCCCGTCCTTCATCAGATGCTGCCCGAGGAGGCCCGGACGGTCTCTGTCATTTCCTGGCGTGAGGCCTCGTTCTGAGGGAGGTGTGGTCATTGAGTGCAGGGCCTGGGGCGGGCCTGCTGGCCCTCGGAGGCCAACCCGCCACTCGCTGGCTGGACAGGCTGCTGCGTTCCTCTGTGCCGCTGTCCTCCACTGTGAGCGGGATGGCACTTGGTCCTCCCAGGGAGCGGGGGAGGCTAACTTAGCGAGTGCGCGTGAACATAAGTGCTCATGAGGTTTATGAGTGTTCTCTTAAGGACTTACTGTGCCCACCAAAGTTTATTGGTAGCATATTTAGTATTTAGCAGTCAGGCACAAGATTAGGAATTTGTCCTTATAAGCATTTCAGGTAGTCTTTCTTTTCTTTTTCTTTTTTGTTAATCCTCATCTGAGGATATTTCATCCATTTGTTTTTAGAGAGAGTGGAAGGGAGGGAGGAAGTAGAAGGAGAGAGAGAAAGAGAGAAATTTTGATGTGAGAGAGACACATCAATTGGATGCTCTCTGGGCTAGGAATCGAACCTGTAACCTAGGTAGATGTCTTTGATTGGGAATCAAACCTTGGTGTGCATAGGCCGATACTCTAACCACTGAGCAGCACTGGCCAGGGCAGGCATTCTTTTTCTTTTATGGATGTAAGCATGATTTCAAAAGAATTCAGCACATTCCCTTGTTTGATAATACCATCATCATTATCATCAAACCCCCCATTTGAATAGTTCCTGGATTATTAAATGAATTCCAATTTAGAAAGCATTGTTTGTGGAGGAGGCAGGTGACTTAAGCTCAGAAGGCGGTCATTCCCGGGACTAGTAACTTACCTGCTTGCATAAGACTCTTTACAGACAGGACTTGTGTGCACACATAGAAGCCTAACCAGTGGTCACAGACAATAGGGGGGTGGGGGCATGCGTGGGGAAGGGGGTTTGGGTGGAAATGGGGGGATGAGGAAAATATGTAATACCTTAATCAATAAAGAAATTAGAAGAAAAAAAAACTCTTTACAGGTAAGGTGGCAATTTGGATATTTCTCTATTTTTAAGATCAGGAAAAAGTTTTTCTTAGTCGATAGCCTTTCTAACATTCTTCATGAGTTGGCTTCTCATCTTGGTAAAATCAGTATCCATGATGGCCCTCAGCCCTCAGCTGCTACCTGAATCGACTAAAGCTCTCAGGTTTTCTCTCCACCTCTGGTTTTGTTTGACAGCCACACGGGACAAAACTGTAAGAAACAGAGAGGAATGCTCAGAATGCCTGCTGGGTGGCATCTGCCATTGGGTACAACTGCCATCACCAGTTGGCCAGACCCGGTTAGGGAATATTCCAAGATGTAATCCTTACAGTTTCAAGTCTCTGTTAGCTGCTCTTCAGGAGTTTTGTGAAGCAATCATTGACTCCTCTCTTCATACTCTTACTAAAAATTAGACTCCCGGGAGTCAGGTTACTCCTGGGCAATTTCAGTAATTTTAATTTAATACATAAACAGCCTTATTCATGCTGGCCTGATGGCCTCTGCCATTTTGACTGGAATGATCGATTCCAGGGTTGCTTGAGCTATGACATCTGCAAGGTAAAGTAAGTCTCCACTCTGCCCGGGGTGCAGCAGCACGCTCTCTGAGCCGGGACTGTCATGGCAGGCGGCTCCCGGCCCCCAGGAGAGCCACACGACGGGGCTCACGGGGTCCCGTGGCAGTGAAGCTGGTAGTGGAGAGAGAAAGGAAAGCACAGAGAGTTGTAAATGATGATTTCCCTTCTTGTTCCTGCCAGGTGAGCCCTTTTCTCAGGAGGAAATGGAAGAAATGCTGTCTGCTGCAATTGGTCCAGAATCGAATTTCATTCATTACAGGGACTACATAACAATGATGGTGATAGATGAAAATTAAACACTCCAAAGGCTCACTTTCTAATTGAACGGACAATTTTTAAAAATTGCTTATCTTTGTTCAATTCATATTATATCTTACAATTCCTTAATATGCTAGTTAATTCCTCATAGACAACTATTTCAAGATATTCTAATTTTAAAAAGATGATCCTAACAATTTAAAAGTTTATTTGGTACGTCTTGCACGTGAAATGACAAATTGCTAATTATTTAAAAACTATTCTTAAAACACTTTAACATTCCCCATGGATGGTTGTTAATTTTCTGGACTAAAATCTAGGTCACCGTCCAGTGAGTTAGCTGACACAATGGAAGATGCTGGAATGACCGTGGGCTTGGCGTGTGAAGGACTGGGGTGGGAGCAGCGTGACCACAGATGGACACCGAGTGGCATCGTGCTGAAAGCGCCTTTTAGACCCACAAGAGGCACTCGGCAGTCTGAATGTGGAAGGAGGTATGAAAATGAACGTTACTAATCAATGCCTAATGAATGCCAATTACGGATCTCGTTTGAGAGGATAATAACTTAGTGTGAAAATGTAAATGCGCTGATCCAGCATGTCGCCCTTTGCGGAAGAGCAAAGGAGTTGAGATAATTGAATCCAGAGAAAAGAAGACTGAATAGAAGTCGGTCATGTTAGGAAGCGGCAATTATCTTCCGTCTTTAGAAGCTCACCTTTCAGACTGTCGTGTGCGGATCGCCCTGATGCTGGTGGGAGCATAAGAGCTCACGCTGTGCAGGAGGGGCTGCTGTGAAAGAGCATAGATATCCAAGCACAAGCATCACAGCGCGGGTTACAGGCAAAGGGAGAATCACTTAATAATCTTCCATAGCCTGTGTATGCTTTTACACACACACACACACACACACACACACACACACACACCCTAAACCCTAACCCTAAACCCTAACCCACTACATGTGTGTAGATACATGTAAACATTCATGTGGCCTGTGATCTGCCTGCTAATACCTGGGACTGTCACTGTGCCTTCATTCAGGGAACATGCACTGAGAACTACTGGGTCATGTGTCGGAACTGGTGTTGCAAGGTGAACCACAGTTCAGTGAGGGAGACCTGCAGGCCAGCCAGCAGCCACATGCGGATGGGCACATCCAGGGGCTGTGGACGCACCTCAGAGGCAGCTATCAGCCTGGCGGGAGCTTCCTGGGAGACAGGAGACAGCTGGGAGTGGAGGGCTTCCTGGAACAGGAGCACTAGACTTAAAGCCAGCCATTACTGAGCTGTGGCAGGGCACAGTCATGTCAGCAGGGGGCTGCAAGTGTCAAGCAGCAGGGAGTGAACTGGGAGTTGAAAGTACCTCCTCATGTTTGGTGTGTGTGAGATTTGAAAGATGTGCAAGAGAGGAAATTGGAATGGTGAACAGGTGCTGTATCATTAAGGAGATCAGGTTAGCAATACAGTTAGAGCTTGAGTGTTATTAGAGTTTGGACTTTTTTTTTGAAGCTCACAGAGAAAGAAAGATTGTTTGTTAAAGCACAGAAAGGAGACACAAAGGGTCGAGACTAGGTGGATGGGAAGAGTCAGGCCTGAGTGCCAGGTCTCTGGCTTGGACAGTGGGTGAGTTACAGTGTCATTCACTCAGGTCAGAGATCCAAGAAGCCAGTTGGGGTTGGTAGGCAAAGTGATGTTTGGCTTTGGACATCGAGGGGTTGAGCGAGTGACACACTCTGGGGAGTAGTAGGAGGAAAACCTGGCTAGAGACGTGCGTTTGGGAGTTCCTATGTGTAAAGCAGGCTCGGACTTGGGGCACAGGACAGCGCTGAGCTATTTTCTGTAAGTCTGTTACCCTGCATGACCCAGTTCTGCCAAAGCAGTAGCCCCAGCCCCTTCACGGTCAGATGGTGACGTCATGTTCTTCTAGGCTGTCTCAGGATTGGGTGCCCCCAGGTCTCCTTCTAGAATTCTTCACAAGTTCTGGCTAATGTCAAACTTCACACCCTGTCTCAGGAAGGAGTCCCAAGGGTTAGCTTTATGGATACGAGAGGCCCGGTGCAGGAATTCGTGCATGGTGGGTCCAGCCAGCCCACTCTGATGGGAACCTAATGGGCCGGCTGGAGGGAGGGGGGCCGATCGGGGCCCAGATCAGGCTGGTTGGCTGCCGCAGTGCATGTCATAGCTACTGGTCATTCTGGTTGTTCTGCTGTTCAGGTTGCTGTGCATATATATATATATATATATATATATATATATGATTAATTTTTTAGCATTAGCACAAATTTGTTGCTTTTTTAAAGGCCATCAAAAAAGTACAATGCAGGTGTCCATAGAAATCTCATTTTATCTCCTAGTTGCAAAATAAATGTATTTGCACAGGAAGCATTTTTCTTTGTATTCAGATTATTTCGGTTCATATTTTGTCCCTCTCATTCACCTACTGAGCCCTCGAGCTCCAGTTGAAGTCAGAATGGCACTGGCCTGGCAGGAGGTTGCTTGGTGCAGAGTTCTCTACCTTGTGACCCGATTTCTGCAGAGCCCGCTCTGCCCCGGCTCTGGGGCCTTGGGAAGGACAGCTGGTTCCCACCCCTCTGGGCAGCTCACTCTGGGTCAGGTGCTCCCTCCTGTGCTCCTCTGTCCCGCCCAACTTCAGTCTTCTCCCTCCTTCCAGAAGCAGTGCTGGTTTAGTTCCCTCGGCGTGCACAGTCGTCCAAGTGCCAGATGCTGAGGGCCAGACAGAGTGTCGAGAGGGCAGGCTGTGCGCTGGTCCCGGCAGGACCGTCTCCTGTGGAACCGACTGTGGTTAAGTCTTTCTCTTCTTCCTGCTCTCCTCCTCCTCAGAACTGCTTGTGCAGTCAGTTCCTTGTAGAATATCGGGGTCACTGCACTGCCCCTGAGAGCATTGGGGTGCACATGCCCACCCGGGCCTGACGTGGCGGCTGGCCCCTGGGGAGCGCGCTTACCGGTCACCTGCTTCAGGGGCACCTGGGGGGCTGCTGGCGAAAGGCCCAGACTCCAGCCCTGGACTGTGCCCGGGGTGGGCCAGGCGCCCCGTTCTCAGGAGTGTTGTGCACGCAGGATGTGAGAACCGCTGCCCGGGTCGGCAGTCGAGGGGAAGGGGGGGGCGTTGAGGCTGGGCTCTGCCACTTTCTGTCAGGTGCCTGGCACCCACACTTCCGGCTGCGTCTCTGCGTCTCAGTTTGTAAAGTGGGAAGAACACCTACCTCACAGGGCTGGCGCGGAAACTGAATGAGGGAATGAAAGTGGGAGTCCTTTAACACGTGATCATTTGAGGCTCGCTCTCTGGGGTGGGCAGGCAGAGCGGCAGAGGGGAAGGTAATCCTGCTTCACCTCGGAATGAGGGCGGTGCGCTGCCTGAGGTACTGGGGGAAGGATGCCGGGTTGCTAACAGGGTGCTATTAGTGACACTGTGAAGTCTATTTCTAGATGCGAAACTAGGGGGTGTTTGTCCTTCTTTTATAAGACACCGTGCTAAAACACAGAGCTTCACATGGCTCACCTTAACCGCTTTTAAAGGCACGGCTGTAGTGTTAAGTACCCTCCCATGGTGACTAGGTCTCAACGATTCCTCCTGCAGCTCTGAAAGGCTGCACCGGGGAACAGCGCCCTGCCCCCGGCCCAGCTCCGGCAGCCCCGCTCCGCCGCCTGCTCCCCGGGTCTGGCTTCTCTGCCAGCCTCCCAAGTGGGATCGGCAGAGTTTGCCTTGTGACTGGCCGATTGTCCTTTGCATCGCGTCCTCAGGGCTCGTCCGTGTTGAGGCACGGAACAGGAATTCCTTCCTTTTAGAGCTGAGTAATGTTCCATTGTTGGCGAGACCACCTTTTGTTTACCATCCATCATCCCTGGGTGGACATTCGCTTTGCTTTGCCTCTTGGCCGTTGTGACGGATGCTACCAAGAACATGGGGATAGTCTTTGAGGCCCTGCTCTCAGTTCTGTTGGATACAGACCCGGAAGTGAGATCTCTGCGTCCTTCTTCTTTTTAAAACACCTGTGATCCGTCCCAGTGCTTTTAGAGCAGCAGGGATTATTTCTTGCCCACGGGAGCACACTCATTCATTTGTGGAAACAGTGTTTTGTTTTTCTAAACTCACCAGGTTGAAATGTTGAAGCAACGTGCTATTTAGATTGGAGATTAGCCAGACCAGCACGCCTGAAGCTCAGGACAGTTTTACACGGGGGCTCTGCCGAGCGCTGGGCCAGTAAGTCTTCGGTCCTCAGTCAGAAACCTTGAACCAGCTTCTCACCATTAATCACCAAGTTCCTGACATCCATTGAAGGATGGGTTGAGTGTCGCCCTTAAGCACAGCTTCCAAACTGCCAGCGTTTGTGTGTGTTCTGAATACAAGTCTTAGTTCCAGGCAGAGTTCTAAGTACTTGCATAAGACTCTACAGGTAACCACTGAGCAGCACTGGCCAGGGCAGGCATTCTTTTACTGTGATAAACTACATAGCCAAAGTCCTCGAGTCACCTCTCCCCATCTTCAAATGCTCTGCTAATGTCTAGGCTCCATTCTAAGCTGGTCACCAGCTCAACCGTGATAGTCACTTAGGCAAAGGTCATTGTTAGTGGCAGTAAAGGTACATTTATTTTCCCACTAGTATTCTTGATAATTTGGAATATTTTTTAGTTACTTCTCATCAAATCAAACTAGACTATCATAGTTTTACCTTGTAACATGGCTGACAACACTCATAGAGGAGAATTCAAGCTCACTTCCACTTACAGTATTAGTAGACTCTTCAAGGTTACTTCATAGGAACCTTTTAAAATAATATTTTTATTGGTTTCAGAGAGGAAAGGAGAGGTGGGGGGGAGAGAGAGAGAGACATCAATGATGAAAGAATCATTGATCGGCTGCCTCCTGCACGCCCCCCACTGGAGATCAAGCCCAAAAGCCGGGCATGTGCCCTGACTGGGAATTGAACTGTGACCTCCTGGTTCACAAGTTGATGCTCAACCACTGAGATTGTTAGAAACATCGATGAGAGAGTCATTGATCAGCTGCCTCTTGCACATCCCCTACTGGAGATGTGCCCGCAACCAAGGTACATGCCCTTGACCGGAATCGAACCCAGGACTCTTCAGTCTGCAGGCCGACGCTCTATACACTGAGCCAAACCGGTTTAGGCTTGAGTTTATTTTGATATTTGATATATTTAAATTATATATTTAAATAATGTATATTTTAAAATAAGAAACCACTCACACACCTCAGATTTGCAGCTTGTTAATTCTGTGTTTCTTCCACTTTAAATTTGGTCATTCTATAACACTGCACTGGGAGTTGTAAGCCAGGTAGAAATTTTATTAATTTCTGCAATAATTAGGACTGACCAGATAACTTCAGAATTTTCTTAAGCTGGGATTTAGGGCTTCATATGACATATAAAAATAGAATTATTTCTAAAGAGTTGTCATTTAACTCCAAAGAAAGGTTGCATTTCTTTCTTTTTCTTCTTCTTCTTTTTTTTTTTTTTTTTTTTGTCGAGGGACACACGGACACTTTATATATACACAGCACAGAGTACAGCGTCTCAATAAGAAAATACACTCTGTGCTGAGGTATGCCACCACCACCCCCGAGTACACCCCAGGTTATGGACACAGGAAAGGGAACAACCATAAATGCAGGAGAGACGGGAAGGTAATGCTCTCAGGGGCAAGCACAGGCAGGGCCTCACTGCCCGGAGGACACAGCCTTCCCTTCCTGGGAGAGAGGAGTAGGTGGCCAGAACAGTGGCCGCACTGAGCCTGCCATGCCTGCACGGGGCACCTGCACGGTGAAGGGGACAGGGGCAGAGGGGAGAGGCAGAGCTGAGAGCTGCCTTTCCTGCCGTAGGCCGAGGCGGTTCAGTTTCTTTCCATGGACTCAGAATGGGGTCACAGGCGGGAGGTGCTGGGGGCCAGGCTGGGGCTCGGTTTGCAGACGACGCGCCACGTCTTGGCATTGATAGAAGAGGACATAGGCTGCCTTGGACTCAATCTGATTCTCCGTCACAGGCGAGATGCTGTTGTCATCAACGTAGTGCCACTGCCCACTGTCCTTGTTGCAGGCGAATGTTGTGTAGTGTCCGTCACGCAGGCCGCCATGGTGGCTGGCCACGGCAATGAGATCGTATTTGTACAGCTCGGGGCTGACTCGTCCTGTAGCTTGATGACAAATTCGGAGAAGTCCAGGTCCCTAATAGAAAACTCCACAAAGGTGGGTGTCCAGCTTCTCTCTGGAGAACGTGATATAGGAGAAGCGCTGCAGGCGTATGAGCATCTCGGGCAGTGTCCACAGGGTCAGCTGCTTGGTGGCCAGCTGGGGCTGGTTGGTGGCCAGCTGGGGCTGCTTGCAGTTGGGCAGTACCAGGGGTTCTCCCCGTCCAGGTCTCCATTCTGGTGCAGAGCTCAGTGCACGCCTGCAGCCGACAGGAGCCTTCTTCAGCACGTCCCCCTCGCGGTCATGCTTGACGTAGCCCTCAGCTTCCCCTTGGTCGCTTCATCATCTCTGGGTCCTGGGCAATGGCGATACAGGCGGGGCCTGAGTATCCTCTTTAAAGTGGCCGCTAGTCCCGTTGGAGTTCACCGTTTACAGGGTGAACAGGTGCTTGCACCACGCTCTCTGGGCCAGTGAGATGGTCCAGGAGAGCTGTCTGCAGGGGCCCGGCTCCCACTGGCGACTCCAGAGCTGGGCCCAGCCTGCCCCGGGCCAGGGTCTTGGGGGCTGCCCCCAGCCACGTTTCCAAGCTTGGGGATGTTCTTACCACCCTCTCTGTCTTTCTCCTCACCTCTCTGTGCATGCGCGTCTCTGCACCTCAGCGCTTTGCGGTTCCTCTGATCTGTGAGATTTTCTTTTTCCTTCTAGTTGTAGAATTTCCACTTGCTTCTCCAGAGGAGTGTCCTTTGCCTCTTTGTATTTCAAATCTTTGACTTGATTCTTGTGTTCCTCTAGTCTGCTGTTGGGTCTCTGTATAATATTTTTTATTTGTCAGTATAGGTTTAATTTCTAGTTGGTCTTTTTTTTTTTTTTTTATATCCTCGAGGGTCTCGTTAAACTTATTGGCCTTTTCTAGGAAATTCTTGAGAAACCTTATAACCATGGTTTTGAACTCTATATCCAGTTGTTTTTTCTCCTTCATTTCTTTGTGATCTGTTTTCTTTTCTCCTCATTTTCGATGCTTCCCTGAGTTGGTAGGGTGGCTTTGTGTGCTTGATGTCCTGTATGGCCTGGTGGGTCAGCCTCCACAGTTACTTGAGGTAGACACTCTTGCTGCTCCCCTTTGTGGACAGTGTGGACAGCCTTGTTGTAGTTAAGTCTTGATTGTTGTTGGTGTCACTGGGAGGAATTGACCTTCAAGCCAATTGGATGTGAGTATCAGCTGTGTCTATGCCGGATTCCTTATATATTAGGGACAGTCTTATAGGATCAGACTTGCAAAATTGCAAAAGCCTCTGTGCTCAGCTTGGACGGGGTGGAGTCTCAGGGCTGAGCAGACAGTCTTGGCTTCCGGTCAGCCCTACCCTTGTGCATGCGCCTCAGACCTCTGCCTTCCATGGCTCCCCTGAGTTTCCGTCTGACAGTCCAGATTTCCCCTATAAGAGTGTGGGTGCCCCAGGGGCTTGCAGGGAACTGGGTTTCAGAATAGTTGGAACTGGGAATCAATGCTGTCAGGAGCTTCTGACTCCTTCTGCTATGGAAAGCCTGTGGCAACCTCCACAGTCAGACCTCTTTGTGCCACACCTCCAGACCCCTGCCCTCTGCAGCTCCCCGAGTCTCCAAGTCTCCAAGTCACCGTGTGCCTTTCTCTACAGTCCAGATTCCACTCATATGAGCCTGGGTCCACAGGGTTTCGGCTGGAGCTGGGGTTCAGTGCAGTCAGAACTGGGGTTCAGTGCATTCGGGGGCTTTCTTTCCCCTCCAGCTTGCCAGGCACTCAGCCGCCCTTCCTCTCTGCACATGTGCGTCTCTGTACCTCAGTGCTTCGCAGTTCCTCTGATCTGAGCTTTTCTCTTTCCTTCTAGTTATAGAATTTCCACTCTGCTAGCTTTCTTGTGGTTTTGGATGATTTCCATTCTGTCTTTTAGTTGTTTTAAAATTGTTGAGCAAGGCAGCAGTTTAGGTGCTTACCTAGGCCGCCATCTTGGTTTCCCTCCACAGCAACTTCTTGATCAGGCTGCCCGGCAGCATCACACTGCTCCCCGTATTCCTTCTTCTTGACACGATTGAGGTCCCCATGCAGCCCACCCGGAAGGGATGACAGCAGCTCCTGCTAGTCGTGCTGCTGGTCACCCAGAACCTGGGATGCAAGGTGGCCGACCTTGGTCTTGAACGCATTGGGCACGATGGAGCGGTGGTGGCTGGACCAGGCCTGTTTCACCAGGTCCGTGTCGGCCTCTGCAATCATCCCTCCTGCCCAGCGGGTTGCAGAAGTTGAGCTCCTGCAGATAGCGGTGTTTGAGGAAGTACTCGGTGAGCTGGGGCACATTGTTGAGGTGCTGCAGGGCTGAGTTCATGAAGCACGTGCTGCCCAGGTGGGTGAGACTGCAAGTGCCTGCTGGCCCTGGAATTCCTCCCCCTCCTTCGGCCTGCTGCTCAAAGCGGCTGTTGGCTGGGCCAGGTACCATCCTTCTTCGGGTCTCCATAATGACCAACTGCCCAGACTTGAGGGCGGTGTCGCACACTGTGACACATGTGTTGCACAACCTCTCAAAGGAGCCCTCTGTGTTCTTGACCCAACGCCGTGTCTCTTCCTGGGGCTCACCACGCATGGGTTGTGAGCGGTATGCAAAACTAGGTCGATGGAGTCTGCGTGGCTGGAGTGAGCGGTGTGAGGTGTGTCCATATCACTGTGCTGAGCAAGCAGCAGTTCCACTGGGTGCACTTTGACCTCACAGATGCCACGCAAACCCACAGCCTGGCGTGCAGTGGGCGGTTGGCCATGCTCTAGGCCGTTCCAGCTGACCAGGTGGTTCCACGCAGTGGTGGGAGCAGCGCATAGTGCTCACCTTCCACCAGCCCCTTCTTGAGGTCCCATTTATATTGTCTTCGAAGAGCTGATCATTATTGATACAGCCAGGATGAGGCTGGGGGCTCCGTCCTCTGCCTGCACCTACACTTCCCACTGTTTGTACGGTTCCGCTTCACAGGAGCCTGCGCTTTCTCGTCTCGGAAGCAGGTTTCGCCAGAGGCAAAAACCTTGCTGCGTCCCAGGCTTTGCTCATCCTAAGACGCCATCTTCTGCGTCAGCCGAAAGGTTGCATTTCTAAGTCCCTGGAGGATGTTATCTGATTGCATCAAGGCCTCGGGGTCCTGGGAGCAGTGAAGCAATAGGGTGTTGAGAGGGCAGGCATCAGCACTAACTACCCAAGTGCAAATGGACCCAAAAGGTTGGCTGCCCAAAGGGTAGACACCAGGCACAGTCACTAGTGGTTGAAAAGCGTGCGGAGAGGAAGCTGATGGGGGCTGGATGTGGGAGCTGTGAAGCCTAAGTCTGCCATGCGCAGGGGCGCCAGCAGAGGGGGCAGCTTTGGTTTCATGAGCTTGCACATCGCAGAAGTAGCGGTGGAGCCAAGCCAGGGCCAAGGTGTGGAAAGTCGTGCGTGTGCATTCAGGGAACACTTTGCAGTACAAAGTGAGGTCAGGCTATTCGCTGGCCCCGGCACTCTGAGCCTGAATGCCATCACTGTCTCCATTAATAACAATAAAATTAAAGGCTGCTCCAGCTCTTATAACTCTCCTGCAAGTTCTTATCCCCCCCCCCCCCCCCAAGGGGCCTTTTATTCCATTCGGAAGACTGACTTATTATTTGACAGAGAACATAGGAACCGTTAGACGGGCACATTCTCAGCTCTCCCTGTCACAGATCACATGGCACCTCGAAGATGTGGGGCCAGAGGTGCAGCTGCTGGCACAGACCCAGCAGGGACTGATGTTGGGAATGTCTGCTCCTTGGAGCTGGCACAGGCCCAAGCTTTGGGGGTTCCCTGTGCACCACGGGAGGCTGGCCAGGCAACAGGGTGGTTTTCATTCTAGACAGTTTCCTCCAACAGATAGAGGCAGCCCCTGACTCAAATCAGGGTATGATCTATCTATTATTTCTTCTTAGTTTATGAACAGAAGGTCAAACTGGTTAAAAAAAAAAATTCCTCATAAGCTCTTAAGGCTCTATTTGGGGTATGTTTTAAAATTGTGATTAAAAAACATAAAGTTTACCCCTTCATCATTTTTAACTGTTCAGTTCAATAGTGTTAAATATATTTACATTATTGTGAAGCAGATCTCCAGAACTTTTTTATCTTTCAAAACTGAAATTCTGAATGTTCAATATTCTCTCACTCAGCTGTAACTATCCCCAGTTTGGGGAGTGTAGGAGGCAGCCAATCAATGATTCTCATTATTGATGTTTCTCTCTCTCTATTCCTCTCCCTTCCTCTCTGAAATCAATAAAAATATATTAAAAACAACAACAACAACAAAACATCTTTTGTCCCCGAGCCACCTAAGGATACGGCACAGGACTGGGGACGTCTTCAAAATCCTCTGGTCAATACCAGCTCTTCCCAACGATGTTGTTACTGTTGTTTTATATGAATGGTCCACATTTAATTATTTCGTTCAGGCCAGCTTTAAGATGATTGGAGTATTAAGGAGATAGAGCTGGGTGAGAGAAGAGTACTGAACATTTTACAAATGTGTGTGTTTATGTTTAGAGAGATGTGTTAAAGCCTCTGATTTTTAAACTTCTTTATACTCTTTTTACTGTGATAAAACTACTTGGCACAAAATATACCATTTTAACCAGATTTTGGGTACAGTTCAGGGGCATTAAGTACATTCACGTTAATGTGCGACCTTCACCGCCATCCGTGTCCAGAGTTTGTCATTCCAAACGGAAGCTCTGACCCCCTAACCAACCTGCTCTTAGGTTGAGGAGGTGGTTGGCAGGACCTGGCAGAACCAATGCATCTTCCTACAGTCAGCTGTTTGCCAACTGTGATGTGGGTCTCATTCATTCTTTCACTTGCTCGCTCATTTATTTGTTCATCATTAAGTTCCTTCCTTCCTAGAGTGAGGCACACCACCCATGGGCAGGGCTTGCTATCCGTGCGGGAGTGACACGTGAATGGGTAAATCCCAGCCCCAATGGCAGTGGCTGCTGGGGGCGTCCAGACGTGAAGAAGTGACGTCTGAGCTGTGACTTGAAGGAAGGAGAGCGAGTTTCCAGGCGAGTGGTCAGGGACGGGGGCTACTTTCGGTAGAGACAGCATTTGCACAAATTTGCAGAGCCAGCTGGTGGTGATGCCCCATCTGAGAGGGGCAGGGGTCAGACGGGAAGGAAGTGCCTGGCTGCTGGCTTCTGTTTTGTATGTAAATGTAAACTCTTCCACTTTTCTAAAGCTCTCAGTCATCTGGCTGAGACCTTTCTTTGTCTTAAACTATAGGCACAAAGATTAATGTTAGCAAAGTAGCATAAAAGCTGGCCTTGAAATATTTTATCAGCTAAACACGGATGAGCTGTATACTAACGCCCTGGCTCTATAACTCTTGACCGTGTTCTGTGCGGTACAGAGTACTTTGTTTTTATCTCCCTTCTTGTGGCTAATGCTTCTGGAGCCGGAAGATATTACCGACCGAAATATCTGCCAAAGCTGCTCCCCTGGCTGCTCACTGGGCATGGCTGCTTCGCTTCTTTCTTTGCCTGATCCCAGAGGTGGCCCGGATTAAGCAATCTGTGTTCAGCGTGTGGTTCCCAAGTCTGGCTTCCTTCTACTGGAAGTGACAACAGCGAAACTAAAGCGCATTCACTTCGTTTTAGATATGCAGCAAATGGGAAACAGTGACTGCTAAGCAGGCAGCAAAAAGCCACAGGAACGGTCCATGAAGGTCACCAAAACTTGAGTCAGTTTGAAACCGTGAGGTGGGTCTGCTCCGCTCCGTGTTTATAGTATATTGGCAACGGAAAGACCTTAGGGTCAAGAGTATCCAAGATCTGCTGGGACAAACAGATGAGAGGGGATTAGAATGAACTGTGGCACCTGTCATGCATTTCTGATATTCAAACTGTAGAGCAGACTCTGGCAGGAAGTCAGTGGGGAATCCTGAAGGAAGGAAAGGGGGTCGCAGGTGGGCTGCGCTGTGCTGGTGAGGTCAGGGGAGGTGGTCACGCTGCCTGAATGCCCTTGAGGTTCGCCTTGTAGCTTCCTCGGAGAACTGGGAGAACCCTCCCGGGTGCTTCCTAGGACTTTTAGGAATGAATGGGAAACCCCAGAGGAAGGAAGAGGCTGCCCGCTGTAACATAGTGACAGTTGCTGGTGGAGTGCTTTGATTTCTAGCAGGCAAGCTCTCAGCTAGGAACAGGGGCATGGTTGACTCACACCATGATAAAGCTAATTTAAAGGATCCAAAAGAGGACTTTATGGGCATCTACACACACACACACACACACGCACGCACGCACGCACGTACGCACGCACCCACACACAGCACGTTCTGTGGCGAGGCTGCTGAGGCCCACTGAGGCTATGGGGCCAGGGGAGGTGCACTCTGCCTCCCTGAAGGACATCCTACATTCACTGCTCGGGCATTTCACTCCGTTCACCACTCTTCCGGCTCAGTGAGAGCTCACAGCCCGGGGAGGGCAGGCAGAGCACAGGCCACGGGGAGAGGAGAGCAGGGAGGGAGTTAGCAGAGCTCCTGGCTCTCCCAGGTCCGCTCCTCCGCACACACCCTTCTGCCCAGGGCCAGGAGGAAAGGGGCGACACCTTCCCCTGCCTGGCCCTGGCCCATGTCACCTCCCAGCACATCACTCCCGGCACCGCCCGGCTCATGGCAGACAGTGTGGCCTTTCTGCTTTGGAAAATGAGAATCCTCAGAAGACGGCAGGAATGGACGTAGTAAATGATGGAAATTACTGGGTATCGGGAGAGAGGATGCCCCAAAAGATAAGATTGGGGAGGAGCTGATGGGGTGGAATCGCCTGAGGTTCTACAATGACAGGAAATTGGCTTATTTTCTGTGGCTTCTGCTCCAAATAAGAGTTTTGTTTCTCACACGGTGCAGTGTGCCGTGTAGCCCAGTGTTCCTCACGGGGACCCCCAGGAGGTGGTCCAGAGGTCCCAGGGCACGATGGAGGGAAGTTGGTATACTGGCACCTGAACCTGAGAGAAGCAGGAAGAAAACAGACTGTCATGGACCGAAGTGTTCTCCCCAGTTCACATGTTGAAGTGTAATGTGATGGCTGTTATGTGCCAGAGTGGGGCCTTTGGGAGAAGATTAGGTCACGAGGGTGGGGTCCTCGTGAACAGGATTTCCTTTAGAAGAAGAGGCGGAGGGTGCCCTTGACCCTTCCACCATGTGAGGGCCCAGGAGAAGTCAGCAGTCTGCAGCCTGAGAGAGCTCACCGAACCTGACCTCGCTGGCACCTTGACTTTGGACTTGCAGCCTCCAGCACTGTTGTCTCCTCTGAATGCCAGTTCCAGGAGGGCAGGCCTTCCGTCTGGCCTGCTGCTGTACTCTTAGCACCCAGGACAGCGCCTTGCTCTTCGCACTCGGTAGTTATGACTGAATATGTTGACACTTCTCACTGACCCTCTCACTCCCCCAAAAGTATCACTCTAGGGCGAGGCACACAAACGTGGTTCACACCCTTTCTCTTTCTTCGGAATGACCATCTTTGGACTGAAATCAACCATCAACTTTGGAATTTAGCATGGAAGGAATTGTCGAGGATAAAATAACGGTTAAGGACTGAAATGAGAGCCCCAGAGTGGAAAGTCTGTCTCGGCTTGTGGGCTAACAACCCTCCCCTTAACCTACAATAGTGGCCATGCCCCAGGACACCAGTAAATCGTATGCAAATACCGTTTGCATATTCATCAAGCTACCACATGGACAGTGTAAGCTGCTTTAATTATCTTAAGAAACAGCCGCCTCTGGCACACGCCCTCGGCTGCCTCTGTTGGCAGCCGACCTGGAAATCATTTTGGAAGACAGACATTAAAGAGGAGTGGGATCTGTTCTGTTCTGCCCTCTGCTCAGCAATTAGAAGTTGCCAGGCTGATTCTGGACTTTCCTTTCTGATTCATACTTTCAGACTTGGACATATTTTAGCTATAAAATTAATGAGTGTGACTCCTGAGGTATAAATAATGAACAAGCTAAATTGCATTTTATGAAAATACAAAAGTCCCCTGAAGCATTCCCAAAGAAGTTATGTTGGTTTAATGATTAAGCAACAGGGAATATGGAATAAGAATTTTATTCTCAGCCAGGTAATTGACCTTATTTTTTATTTATTTATTTTTTTTGCATTTTGAGCTTAGAGTTAGGGAGTCACTGTTTTCACCCAGTGATATCAATGGAATTAATAAATAAATTGTTGTTTATACAAGCTCTGGACTTTTAGAAGCCGGTATGTAATTGTTTCATTCATAAAATGAGTGGGTTTTATTAACCTAACCTGAGGTTAGATCCTTACCTGAGGATGAATGCATGTATGTGTATGTGTGTGTGTTTATATATTCATATTCCCATTGCTTTTCAGAGTAGAAGAGGGAGGGAGGGAGAGAGGAAGGGAGAGAGAATCATTGATGTGAAAGAGATACATGGACTGGTTGCTTCTCACACGCATCCCTACCGAGGACAGGAAGCGAACCTGCAACCCAGGTACATGCCCTTGACTGGGAATCACACCCTTTGGTGCAGGGCTGACACTCTAACCATTGAGTGAACAACACTGGCCAAGGTGTAGCCTAAATATTGAATTAAAGCTGTCACATCCATAAGCGTGAAGACATGAGAAATCTGTCAGTCATCTAATTTATGTATCAATGAATGGTCTGGTTGCATCATTAGAGTCTTTCAGTCCAATAGAAAGTAAAATTGTAACTAGTTTCTTTAAAGACTAACTCTTTAGGCTGCTACACCCACAGAATGAAAACCCTTGAAACTACAAGAATTCTAAAAGTCTAAGGTGGACCTGAAAAAGCCACCATTAAAACTAAAATTAGGGAGTACTTTATACACAATTGAACTTTCCAAAGGAAATGATGACAAACTGGGTAACAACAACATGAACCTATGTAGAGGCACCAGAAAGGGGCCCAAAGCAGGCAGAGGCTGGCGGGGATTCCAGGCCTCAGAGGGCCGGGTGGGGCTCTCCAGTCCGCTGGGCATGGGATTGTAACTCCGGAGATGGCCAGCTTTTGACTTGAGGTGTCACCACGTGGTGGATGGAGTTCAGGGCTGTGACTGGAAAGGGAGGAGGGGAATCCTGTAAAGAAGAGAGCCAAAATGAGGCAACCCCAAACCCACATTAAATTTCCCTCAAATTCTTGGGTAACAGTTTTGAATTTTGCGTACGTGGAAGAGTCCAGAGGAAAGAAGCATCTAGAAGCTGAAAGAGTTGAGCAGAGATTTCAACTGCTACCTCTTCAGGGAAGCAGAGCTTGGACCCAAGTGAGAGGGGCTCAGCAAACAGACCTCTCATGGAAACCCCATACGTGCCACACGTTAAGGGTAAAGGACAAGTTCCAGGATGAAGGGATTTTTCTTAGGTCTACAAAACCTAAATAGAACCACCTTTACAAAGCATAAAGCCAAGCCTCACAAGGTCAAGGTGACCCACCACTAAACACCTTGCTGACCAGTCATGAGAAAACTTGTATATGCACTTATATTAATTTAAATAATTTGAAGGTCTGAAAGCACTGCAGAGTTTTAAAATTACTTAAATTAATGTAAGTGTGGACACGAGTTATCTCTTGACTGGTCAACAAGGTGTTAACTGCCTGTTAGAACACAAATCAATACTTCTCAAAGGAAGATAATAGGATCTAGCATCTCTATGCTATGATAGCCACAATATTCAACATACAGTTAAAATTGGATGTGAAAGAAATAGATGTGATTCAGAGTCAAGAGAAAAATCAATTAATAGAAAGTGACCCCCAAATGAGCCAGATGTTGGAATTAGCAGACAAGAAATTTAAAGCTGCTATTATAACCATGTTCAAGGATTTAGAGGAAAAAGTAGAGGCAAGCTGGTGTGGCTCAGTGGTTGAGCATTGATCTATGAATTAGGAGATCACCATTTCATTCCTGGTCAGGACACATGACTAGGTTGTGGGCTTAATCTCCAGTAGGGGGCACGCAGGAGCAGCTGATCAATGAGAGAGTCTTAGAAACATCAATAATGAGAGAGAATCATTGGTTGATTGCCTTCTGCATATTCCCCATTGGGGATCAAGCATGTGCCCTGACTGGGAATTGAACCGTGACCTCCTGGTTCATAGGTTGACATTCAACCGTTGAGTCACACTGGCTGGGTTATGCTTTCATTGAAAGTATCTAATATGAAAAATTCACTGGATAGGCTTAAAAAATATTGGAAATAGCAGAAGCAAAGGTGGTGAACTCGAAGGATCAACAGACATCCTAGAGAAGTAAATATTGAAATAATAAACAGGCCTCAGTAACTTACGGGATAATAAATTTCCCCAAATTTGGCGAAAAACACATCAACTTACAGGTCCTAGAAAATCAGCAAACCTTAAGCTGAATAAATACAGAGAGAACTAGATCTAGGAATACAATAATCAAATTGCTGAAAACCAGTGGTAAAGAGAAAATCTTCAAAGAATCCAGGGGAAAAAGGATATTACATAGGAAATTCCCATAAGAATTACTGCTGACCTTCAAGGAAGGCCAGAGGCAATGAATGGCATCTTTAAAGAGCTGAGAGGAAAATAACTGTCAACCACGACTTCTATGTCCAGTTAAACCAGACTTTTAACATGAAAGTGAAACAAGGAAATGACCCAGTTGGAGAGCTGTCTCTCTCTTTAGGGGGGAAAAGTCCTAGAAATGATAAAATTGAGTAAAATGTAAAAACTACATATTTAATTTTTTCTCATTTCACTAAAAGACAACAGACAAAAGTAAATTGATAAGGTTATATTGTGGGTTTTATTTTATATATATTCTATATAATAAAACCCTAATATGCAAATCAGCTGAATGGTGGAACCACCGGTCGCTGTGATGCGCCCTGACCACCAGGGGGCAGATACTCAATACAGGAGCTCAGTATCTGCCCCCAGCCCGAAGGCCCGGCTACCACTGTATCACCTCACTGGTTGCCCTGCAGATTGGTCCTCATAGCAGGCCAGGGATCCTACACACGCATGAATTTTGTGCACTGGACCTTTAGTATATATATCAAAATAGCACAAAAGAGGGAGATGATATAATTACACTGTTGCAAGTTTCTTATGTTTTTGGATAGGTGGCACCATGCTAACTATAAGTAGCCCATGATATATATGCATATTATAAACATTAGATTGAAAAGGATGAAAGAATACTAAGAACTTCAGTTAAGAAGGCAGGAAAGGAATGAAAAACAGCAAATAGAAAACCGGTACTCGCAACAATGTGAAGCTCAACACTCGAGTTAGTGAAAAAGTCAAGCACTGAAAAATACATGTTGCACTGATTTTTAGCAATAAAAAGTTCATGACCAGGCAAAACTATGGTGATAGAAGTCAGAGCAGTGCCCGTGTATGAGGGATGGGGTTCGCCTAGGGCCCTGGTCGGCAAACTGCTGCTCGAGAGCCACATGCGGCTCTTTGGCCCCTTGAGGGTGGCTCTTCCACAAAACACCACGGCCTGGGCGAGTCTGTGTTGAAGAAGTGGCGTTAGAAGTTTAAGTTTAAAAAATGTGGCTCTCCAAAGAAATTTCAATTGTGCTGTTGATATTTGGCTCTGTGGACTGATGAGTTTGCCGACCACTGGCCTAGGAAGAGAGAAATTTCCGGAGTGGTGGAAATTCACACTTTCATGGAGGCTGTGGATTAACTGGGAATATGCCTTTATAAGACTCATAAAGGTATATTCCCAGTTGGATGGTACGCTTAACATTTATGCATTTCTCTGTAAATTTTACACCCCCTTTTTAAAAGCCTCAAATCAAGACTCTCTTGCGGGGCCTGCGACTGTGAACTTGATCAGCAGAGGGCGCTCCGAGCTCACCAAACACGTTTTAGGGACTCGGCCACCTGGGAATGCAAATCAGACAAGCTGTGGGCCTCGGTCTCCAAGGCAGCCAGCTCACCCTGGACACCCCATCTCCCCCGACCAGGGCACCCCATCTCCCTCAACCCGGGAGTCCGAGTCGCCTGGCCACGCGCTGCTTTTGGGCTGATGGGCAGCGCGCAGCTAACGGCGATGCTGTCTCCCGGGGAGTGCGGATGCGGGTGGGGCCTGGCGTGGGCGGCCTGGAGGTGTACCTGCCCCCCCTCCCCACCTGAACCCCCGGGTCTCTTGATATGATCGCTTTTCCATTGGAAGTAGGAGCGTAAAGGAAACTCCCGCACAGACCCGGACATCTTCATTTCGCCCTCCTCTCCTCGCTTTGGTGACTGATATTCCCGCGTGTGTGTGTGTGTGTGTGTGTGTGTGTGTGTGTGTGTGTGTGGTGTGTGTGTGTGTGTATGTGTTTGGGGGGGCGCTGCCCGGGCTCCAGGCTCCAGCACCCCGGAATGCAGGCTTCCTGCCCCTCCTGGCACAAAAGGAAGCCGGGGACAGGAAGGCACCAAACGCCCTCTGCGCCCTCCCTCGCCCCCCCACCCCCAGGTCGGGTCTCCGGGCGCCCAGATGCCGGCGCACCCCACTCCAGAGGCGCCCGCGGTGTTAATGAAAGGTCACCCCGAGCTGCCCCGCGGCTCCCGGGGATGGAAAATGACGCCCCGGGGCGGCCACGTGCGGAGCGGCCGGGCTGCTCCCCGCGCTCCGGGCGCCGCGCCTCGGGGTGGAGGGGGGGGTCCGCGAAGGCGATGCCCGGCGCTCCCGGGGCCCCGCGAGCCCCCAGGAAGCCGCGGAAGGACGGCTGCCCGGGGTCCAGCTCGCACACGCCCCTCCCCAGCCCCGCGGCGCTGCCTCAGTTTCCCCGCCCGCGCTGCCTCCTCGGTCCTGGCTCGCCTGCCCCGGCGGCGCCGGGCGCCCGGGCACCTCGCAGACAGGGGCCGGGCGGGTGGGGCCCCTCGGGAGGGGCCGGCGGCCGGCGGGGGGTCGGGGTCTGCAGGGGAGGGTCCGGGAGAACAAAGGGCGGCGGGGGGGGGGCCGGTGTGTGACTCAGCCCCGCTCCCGGCCTCCCAGGCTGAGCCGCCCGCAGCCCCGCGGAGAGGGAACGGGGGCGGGGGCGGCGCGGGCGCATTGGGTGCAGCCCCCCGGCCCCGGGCGCGCGGCGGGTCCACCCGAGCCCCGGACGCAGCGGCTCGCCGGGACCTTCCGCCGGGAGCCGGGTTCACGGCCCCCTCCTCCCCGATCCCCCCCCACCCCCCGCCGGGCCGGGCGGCGGGTCCCCGCCCCGCGCTGCGCCCGGAGCCCAGAGTCCGGAGCCCGGAGCGCGGAGCCCGGAGCCCGGAGCGCGGAGCCCGGAGCCCGGAGCGCGGCCGCCCCTCCCGCCCGCCCGGCCGGCCTCCGCGGCTGTCAGCGGCGGCGGCGCATATTGGCTCGGGCGCCCAGGCTCCTCCCCGCGCCGCATCCTTATATTTTGGGGGAATTTCTGTGAACTCAGTCACACCGGGCGGCGAGGCGCGCTCCCGCACCGCTCCCCGCGGGGGCTCGCCCAGCTCGGCGGCGGCGGCGGCGGCGGCGGCCACGTGCCCGGCCGGAGGCTCAGCTCCCGGCGGCCGCGGGGGGCCCGGGGCTCCGGGTCCGAGGCGGCGGCGGCGGCGGCGGCGGAGGAGGCCGTGTGGCCGGAGCCGGAGGGGATGCGGGGGAGCCGCGTGTGAAGAAAGAACCCGCCCGCAGACCGGCGCGATCGCCGCCTCCCGCCCCGCCGGGGGCCTGGACGCGGGGACCGGAGCCCCCCCCCCCGGCCCGGGACCCCCCGGGCGCACGGCGGGGTGTAGCCGGAGCAGCCGCCATGCACTCGGTCGCCGGGAATAAAGAGCGGCTCGCCGTGTCCTCCCGGGGCAAGAAATACGCGGTGAGTGGGGCCGGGGCGCCGGGTCCCCCTTTCCCGGGGCCGGGTCCCCCTTTCCCGGGGCCGGGGTCCCCCTTTCCCGGAGCCGGGTCCCCCTTTCCCGGAGCCCGGGTCCCCCTTTCCCGGAGCCGGGGTCCCCCTTTCCCGGGGCCGGGTCCCCCTTTCCCGGAGCCCGAGTCCCCCTTTCCCGGAGCCCGGGTCCCCCTTTCCCGGAGCCGGGGTCCCCTGCCCGGGAGCGGCCCGAGCCCGCCCCCTCCGGCTCCGGCTCGGGGTCCGAGGGCCGCCGCCGGGTGCTCGCGCGGGGGAGCGGGTCTGTCGCGGGGACCCTCAGCCCCCGCCCGCCCCGCCCCGCCCCGCCCCGCACCCTCCAACTTCGCGGCATTCCCGCACGGAAACGGGCCGCGCCGCGCGGGAGGCTTCCCCGCCTCCCCCGGTCCTCGGGGTCCGCTCCCGGCGCCTGCAGGTCCAGGCTCCGGAGGCTGCGCCCCAAATGCATGGATGAACGAACGAATGAATGGAGGCATGAATGAAGGAATGAATGAAGGAATGAGGTCGCGGCCCCTCCCCGCCGCCCCCTCCGGATAGCGGCTCCCGGGTCCTGAGCCGGGGCCCTTGCTGGGGGGAGGGGGGTGTTGTCGGGTCCAGAAGCGCGGAGCTCTGAGTCTCGGGGTCCCCCCTCTGCAGGAACCGGGAGCCCCCCCCCCCCCCAGCGAGCCGTTTCCCCCGCCGCCCGCGCCCCGGGGCGGCGCTGGGAGCCTCGGGCGGGGGACCCCTTAGGCGCGCGGAGGCCGCGGGGTGACCGCGGGGCGCGGTCCCGGGGCTGGGGGGGGGGGGGATTCGGTCCCGGGGGGCGGGGGGCTCGGTTCGGGGGCCGGAGGGAGCTCGGTCCCGGGGGGCCTGGACTGGGGGGGCTCAGTCCGGGGGCTCGGTCCCGGGGTTTGGGGGGCGCGGTCCCGGGGGGGGGGCTCGGTCCCGGGGGGGGGGCTCGGTCCGGGGGGCGGGATCTCGGTCGGGGGGGGCTCGGTCTCGGGTTTGGGGGGCTCGGTCCCGGGGAGGACTCGGTCCGGGGGGCGGGGGGCTCGGTCCCAGGGGGGGGCTCTGTCCGGGGGGCGGGGGGCTCGGTCCCGGGGGGGCTCGGGCCGGGGGGGGTGTTCGGCCCGGGGGGGGGGCTGGGTCCTGGGTTTGGGGGCTCGGTCCCGGGTTTGGGGGGCTCGGTCCCGGGGGGGGGCTCGGTCCGGGAGGCGGGGGGTTCGGTCCCGGGTTTGGGGGGCGCGGTCCCGGGTTTGGGGGCTCGGCCCGGGGGGCGGGGGCTCGGTCCGGGGGGCTCGGCCCGGGGGGGGTGCGGTCCCGGGTTTGGGGGGCTCGGCCGGGGGGCTCGGCCCGGCGGCTCTGACCGGCGTGTCTCCGCAGGAGGAGGCCCGCTCGCCCCGGGCCGCGCCGCTGAGCGCCGAGACCTGGTACCGCCGCGCCTACGAGGAGTCGCGCGCGGGCGGCCGGCCGCCCCCCGAGGGCGCGGGCTCGGCGCTCGGCTCGTCGGGGACGCCGTCCCCGGGCTCCGGCACCTCGTCGCCCGGCTCCTTCGCCGGCTCCCCGGGCCCCGCCTCCCCGGGCATCGGCACCAGCTCGCCGGGCTCCCTGGGCGGCTCGCCGGGCTTCGGCACCGGCTCCCCGGGCTCCGGCAGCGGCGGCGGCTCGTCCCCGGGCTCGGACCGCGGCGTCTGGTGCGAGAACTGCCACGCCCGCCTGGCGGCGCTCAAGAGGCAGGCGCTGCAGCTGCTGCTCCCCGGGCCCGGCGCCGGCAAGGTGAGCGCGGGGCGGGCGGGGCGCACCCCGAACCCGCGCCCGGCGCCGGCCTCCCTCCGCGGCCACTGCGCGCCGGGCGCGGCCGAGGAGCCGGCGGCGGGGGCGGGGGCGGGGGCGGGGGCGGGGGTGGGAGCGGGGGAGGGGGTAGGGGTGGAGGCGGGGGCAGCCTCGGACCCGGGGCCGCCGCACGGGTGGGGCAGACGCGGGCGGGTGTCGGGGCGACTCCGCCTGTCTCTCCCGCTCGGACCCCGTGGGCCGCGCAGGCTTCTAACGGTTTGGGGTCTCACTGCCCACGGGGTGGGGGCTGGGTGAGGGGTCAGGTGACTTGTCCTGTGCCCCCCACTCCGTAGAGTCCCTTTGTGACCCCCGCACCTGCCCGCCGTCCTGCTGGACCTGCGCGCCCCGCAAACCTTTGCTGGGGGTTTGGGGGGGCAGGTGGGGGACACGCCGGTGTGCGTTCCGGGGAGTCTTCCCTTCCGGGGCGGCACCGGGGCTGCCGGCCTGCTTCCAGGTGTTTCTCCCCCCCCACCCCCCCCACTTCACCCCACCCCTCCCACCCACCCCACCCCACCCAAAACCCACCCCTCCCCGCTCCACCCTCTCACCCCCCACCCATCCCCCCACTTCACCCCACCTCTCCCACCCACCCCACCCCTCTCACCCCCCACCCATCCCCCCACTTCACCCCATCCCTCCCACCCACCCCACCCCAACCAAACCCACCCCTCCCCGCTCCACCCTCTCACCCCCACCCATCCCCCCACTTCACCCCCCCCACCCACCCCAACCAAACCCACCCCTCCCCGCCCCCACCCCTCTCACCCCATCCGCGATCCTTCCTCCCTCCCAGAACCAACCAAACCCAGGCAGCAGGTCACAAAGGCCAGCACCCCCCCAACATGCACTGCGTCTGGGGGTGCAGGGGGAGAGCACCCCCTTGGAGCACGATGCGATCGCTTCTGCCCGGTGGGTCCCGGGTCCGAGCGCTCCCCAAGGACAATATTGACTCCTGTGCTTCAAAGCGCTCTTATCGGATCGGGGCTAAAGCCTCAGGAACACGGCGGTGCTGACAGGGTTTGCTCAGTGGACGTTTTGGCGACTTGAAACACGGGCTGTAAGCCTGGGCTTGAGGGGGGAGGGCCCCCTCTGTTTGCCTTCCCTGCTTATCCAAACGCACACACTGAGGGTGCAAACACCACACCCCACCCCGGGCTGTAAAAGCCTAAGCAGGGCCCATCAGCGCCAGGAGGCCGGGTTTATGATAATTAGCCCGTGGGCTGTGGGCTGTATGCCATGGGGGCAGTTTGGTAAGAAAACCCCAATAGACAAATCGCAGGGATGCTGAGGCTTCCTTCACGCTTCACGTTCACACCGGTCCTCCGCTCACAGATGTGTTTAATTAAGCTCTTGCGATCATGTGTCGATGCCCTTTGATCTCCTGGGCAATCAGGCGCCGGGGTAAGCCCACCGGGACATATCAGGGGCCCACAGGCCTCGTCCGCGCGGAGCGTGTGTCCTAACCGGGGACATACAGACACGAACCACAACACGCACAGCGCGTGTGGGGCGCTGTGAACGCCTACATATAACCAGGACAGACCGTGGGATCGATCTGGGAGAACCTTGGCTCTTAAATACCGCGTTTTCCCGAAAATAAGACATCCTCCGAAAGTAAGACCTACTTACAGGTTTCCTTCTGAGTGAAATATAAGGCATCCCCCCCGAAAATAAGGCCCCCCCCTAGGCTAAACATGAGAGATTTGGTCCACTGATTCTGAAAGAAATGGAGTCACAAGAAATTCACCAGGAAATTCAGGAATTGGATTGTGATGATGATGTTCCAGAAGATGATGACATGATTGTCATTGAATAAATGAGTAAATTCTTGATACTGTAGGATTCAGTTTGTCTGGTTTCTGTTGACAACGACCATACTACCGTACCGTATACAGGTAATGAATTTCCTTTATTTTCATTTAACAATCAATGTGTACCGTATTCTTCTTCATGGAAACATAAGACACATCCCCTGAAAATAAGACCTAGCGCATCTTTGGGAGCAAAAATTAATCTAAGACACTGTCTTATTTTCGGGGTAACAGGGTAGATAACATCTCCTATTTGGAAAGCCTAATAAGTTGCAGTCTTCCAGGTCATCATTGTAGAACATTCTTGAGGATGCATTTTTTAAAATCTTTATTGTTGAAACTATTACATAGGTCCTTCTCTCTACCTCCCCTCTATTAACTTCTTCCAGCCTATTCCCATCTCCCCCACCCCAGGCCCCCCCACCTCATTGTCCGTGCCCCTGGGTGAGGCATGTGTGCACACAAGTTCACTGGTGGATCTCTTCCCGCCCCCCCATCCCCTGCCTCCCCTCTGAGCCTGCTCCTCCGTCTGGAGGACTCACTCCTATAATAGCGTCATGCTTGAGTGCTCTTGTGTGCAGAGGGAAATCAAAATACACCCTGCTCGCTCACGTGGAGGGAGGGAGGAAGGGAAATCGCTGGGAAGAAGAAACAGATGCTAGTACATGGATCCCTCCGTTGTGTGCTGTGGAGTCACCTGACACAGGAGCGTTCTGGTTTCCCTGGAGCCGCCTGGGAGGGGGTAGCCGGCGGGCGGCTCAGGGTATCTGCCAGTCTCAGTGACGGGGAGGGAATGAAATGGATGCTGGGACACGGATCACGTTGTTGCAGGGATGGGTCTGCTGCACCCCCGGGGACCCTCACACCGGGCCGCCTTAGGTGCACATGGGACTATCACGCAGCACCTGGAGCTTCATACATGGCATAGCATGCTGGAGCATGACCGTGGTGCAGGGAGTGCCCAGGACTCCGTGAGGACCAGTGGTGACTTGGATCACCTTACTGTTAGAAACCAGGGGCGGGGCCTCGGTGTTAGCTGAGGATACCCTGCCTGACTCCGGGGATAACCATTGTAGTGTTACTCTCCCCTTGGAAACATCGGTGCCCTTGGATTCGGTACAATTTTCTTTTCCTTTTAAAAAATATATATTTTATTGATTTTTTTTACAGAGAGGAAGGGAGAGAGAGAGATAGAGAGTTAGAAACATCGATGAGAGAGAAACATCGACCAGCTGCCTCCTGCACACCCCCCTACTGGGAATGTGCCCACAACCAAGGTACATGCCCTTGACCGGAATCGAACCCGGGACCTCTCAGTCCGCAGGCCGACGCCCTATCCACTGAGCCACACCGGTTTCGGCAGATTCTGTACAATTTTCATCGCACCTTGAAGTTGCAACCTTCTTCTCTCGAGCCTTCTCTGGAGGCCCATGTGACTCGGAGACCAGACCTTTCTCCCCCCCAGAGCCGGGTTGATGAGCAAACGGGGGACCCCGGCAGCCCTCGGCGCGGAGGAGCTGAGTTCATGAGAACACGCGTGTCATTGTGGCTGCAGCGCATGGCTCGGCCTCCAGAGCTCGCGCCTGGAAGATACAGGCCCGTTGTGGGGGGCGATTAGCAGAAACCCTCTTTGTGATTGGCCTAAGACGCTGAGCTGTGTTTGGGGAACGTTTTCTCGTAAGCAGAGTATTATGTTCTAGGAGGGGGTGTTAGGAGTCTCCGGGGCAGGCCGGACAGCCCTTCCCGAACCTTGTTATTTAGGGTGGTTTGGGGTTAGGTCTTTCTCCAGCACGGGGGACGCTTGTGACACAGTCAGGCGGTTTTCCTGTGTTTCACGTTCCCACGGACATACTAAGGGAGAAAAGGACTCACAGTTAGAATGTCTAGAACATTACTTAAGGTTAGAAAGGTGCTCCCAGCCAAAACCAGTTTGGCTCAGTGGATAGAGCGTCCGCCTGCGGACTGAAGGGTCCCGGGTTCGATTCCGGTCAAGGGCATGTGCCTTGGTTGTGGGCAAGTCCCCAGTGAGGGGGCGTGCAAGAGGCAGCTGATCGATGACTCTCATCGATGTTTCTAACTCTATCTCTCTCCCTTCCTCTCTGTAAAAAATCAATAAAATATATATTTTAAAAAAATGAAAGAAAGGTGCTTCCATGCTTCAGAGACTGTTAGGCAGGATTCTGGTTGGTCTGTTTATGTTTCATGAAACGTAAGATTTTTCTTACAAAACATCTGCTTTCAGTCTCTCATTCCCGAATGTCACACCGGCATACGGTTTCTCGTGCTCAGAGCCCCGGTAGGCAGCAGGCTCTGCTGAGTCCCCCCAGTTGTGTGTCACTTAGGACAGTTGGTTAAGAAGCTCAGGTGAGCTCAAGCTGGCATGGCTCCGCGGTTGAACATCATCCCATGGACCAGGAGGTCCGGGTTCGATTCCCGGTCAGGGCACATGCCTGGGTCATGGGCTCCATCTCCAGTGCAGGGGGCATGCAGGAGGCAGCCGATCCATGATATCTCTCTCATCACGGATATTCCTATCTTCTCCTCCTTCTCCCTTCCTCTCTGACATCAATAAACATATATTTTAAAAAAAAGATGGTGAGATGAAGTGCTGGTGGGCCCATGCAGGGGGCCTGGCTGGTCTCAGTAGCCAGGTGACCACTCCATGGATGGGGGTGATGTTAACGGAGGCAGGCAATGGGGGGTGGGGGGGGACCCAGATTTGGGGAGAGCTCAGAGCTAACGGATTTGGTGCTGTGCGTTGAGGTTGAGGCAGATCTAGGAAGACACAGACTCCGGGATGTAGACAGTGACACTGAGGGCTCACATACCCTTAGGAATGCCCCGATATGAGGCAGCTGGCATTTCAGATGGCAGCTTAACCTGGCCGGGCCCGGCCGGGGCCTGGTTGGCGGGAGCCTGCAGAACACTCGGGCGGGTTTCCACCATCTCGGCCGTTGAAAAAGGACTTCCCGGGTAGCGCCTTCTCTCCTGGTGCTGGGAAGTGGAAGTGGCGAGAAAAAAACACAAAGGAATGTGATTTGCAAAGTGTTGGGATTTTAAGTCAAACAGCCCTCTTCCCCGGGCCGCGTTTCCATGTGTAAATATAAAACCGTTTCGTCTCCCCTGGCAAGCGCGCCCTTCCTGTTTGAGACACAGCCGGGGCGCCGCGCCAGGAACGGGGGCCAAGGCCCGAGCCTCCCGTTCTGGGCGATTCCAGGATCATTCCATTCGGATACCAACCCCAGCCGACCAGCCCTGCGAAACCTCAGCCCGCAGGAATTCCCGGAGCGAGCAGGAACGGCCCAGCCTGGCCAGAGGTTATCAGACATCTGTGCATTTCCATATCAATAAAAGAAAATCTCCTTTTATGTAAAAAAAAAAAAAAAAAAAAAGGGTCCAGGAAGGCATTCCTATCTGATTTGTTCTCAGGCACAGACTCCGGGTCAGTTTCTGCCCCAGAAATACCAGGCAGATTAGCCAGACACGCCGAGAAGGGTGGCCCCCCGGAGCCCCCCAGATGGAAGGCAGGAATGTGTCGCGGCTTTAACAACGCCAAGCAGTGGCCTCGAAATAGCCGGGCCCGGGTGAGTCTAGACGTGGGAGATCGCATCTCTACGTTTGCATTTTTCTCCCAGCTCCCAAACGGGGCAGATGGGAAAAAAACGCCCCTGAGCGGGCCCCCCCAGAAGCCGCGGTCAGACGCCCTATAAATAGAACAGGCTGCCTTCTGAATAGTCACGAAGGACGGGAACATTCGAGCTGAAACCCGAGAACACGTGACTATTTTCGGGAAGGTTCCTTCGCGTCGTTTCTGTCTCAGAAGGGTTCGTTGATCAAGGACCAGCGAGCAGAGACCACCGCGAACGGAAAGGTCCCGTGGCATCGATCGTTCAAAGAAAGATTTCTGAATCGCCGGAGGGATGACAAGGGCCGAGCCAGGGGACAGTGATCTCTTCTTTAAGGCTCCGCACGCCGTGGGCCCAGGGCACCGCGTTCCACCGGATGTTTCATTGTGCGCCAGCCGGGTCCGTTTTTATTAATATAGCGGCTTCATTCCCTTTGCGAGGATCCCTGGCCCGTGGTCACGTCTCCCACGCTCGCCGCAGATAGGATGATTGCATTAGAAATGTGATTTTTTTTTTTTTAAAGGGCCGAGGCCAGTCGTTTGTCAGCGTGTGGAGGGATTAAGTCAATAAAATGTAGGCAGCGTTATTGTTGCTCCTTGGCACGTCACAGATCGCGCTATTCGTCAGCGCGTGGTGATGGTGGTGGTCATTGTGATGGTTATAAGTGGCTCGAAGGGACTGCCTAGCTGCGTGCACCAGGCTTTGGGGCTTATCTGCCATCCAGTCCAGGGCGATCTCTCCCAGACACTGTTCTCTGCAGTTATGCTTTGCTGATCCTATCGCCTCGATTCCGACCAGAGCCGGCCCGTGAGAAGTCTGGAAACAGAGGCCCCTCCCCCACCAGGAAGCATTTCTTGCAGCATCGCAGCGGGGAGCAGGCGGACCCTGACCGCTGGGCGCTGGGCGCTGGGCGCTGGGCGCTGGCTGCTGGCCGCTGAGCGGTGCGGGGAGCTCTGAGCAGCTGGGGTGGAGAGGGTCACTATTTTTCGCTGTTATCGGAGGCTCTGGGCAGAGTGAGCCTCTGATAAGCAGAACTGTAGCTAAATATATCTTACGTGTGACAGACGAGGTGGCTGCTAAGGGCCTTCTAGCCCAGCTTTTCTAGTGAATGGAGCTCAGGCCCAGTGCCGTTACCAGCCGCCAGGAGTTCTCGGAAAAGTCTTACCTTCCCTACAGCCTGGCTCTCAAGCCTCCGCTTAGTTCCTACACAGAAAGTGGCTTTATTTTTATTTCTTTATTTAACCCTCCCCAGAGTTTTGCATCCATTGGTTATGCTTATATGCAGTCATACAAGTCCTTCGGTTGATCTCTTATCTCTCCCAGGTCTCCCTCCCTTCCCCGCTGTAATCTGACCGTCTGTTTGTTGCTTTACTGTCTCTGTATCTATCTTTTTGTTCATCTGTTTATAATGTTCTTTATTATCCATAAATGAGTGAGGTTATGTGGTGTGTTTTTTCATTGACTGGCCTATTTCACTCAGCATGATGTTGTCCAGTTCCATCCAGGTTGCTGCAAATGATGAGAATTCCTTCTTTCTTATGGCAGCATAGTATTCCATTGTGTAGACGTGCCATAGTTTTTTGATCCAATCATCTGCTGACGGGCACCTAGGCTGTTTCCAGATTCTAGCTATTGTAGATTGTGCTGCTATGAACAAAGGGGTGCATATATCCTTTCTGATTGGTGTTTCTAGTTTCTTGGGCTATATTCCTAGGAGTGGGATTACTGGGTCAAATGGGAGTTCCATTTTCAGGTTTTTGAGGAAACTCTTTACTGTTCTCCACAGTGGCTGCTCCAGTCTGCATTCCCACCAGCAGTGCATGAGGGTTCCTTTTTCTCTGCCTCCTCACCAGCACTTGTCGTTTGTTGATGTGTTGATGTTGGCCGTTCTGACAGGTGTGAGATGGTACCGCATTGCCGTTTTGATTTGCATCTCTCAGTGGCTTTATTTTTAAAGCTCGAACTGCAAAGGCCACCTTCAAGGCCACGGTGCTACCACAGCAGTGACCGATGCCAACATCCAGGATTTCTTCATCGAACCCAGTGGTCAGCAAACTGCGGCTCTGAGCCACATGCAGTGTGTGAGCTGCGGTTTGCCGCCCTGTGAACGAATGAGTTTGCCGGCCACTGAGACAGGGGCTCAATCACAAGGAACAACAACAGCCTGTAATGATTGGAATCGAGAGTCTAGGGCAGTGGTCGGCAAACCACGGCTCACAAAGCCGCGTGTGGCTCGAGAGCCGCAGTTTGCCGACCGTGGATCTAACCGGAGCGATGTCTGGGGTTGGTAATGGCTGATTCCGGATTTTTCCCTGAGACAACACGGGTACTCATAGAACCTGAGCTGCTCCCGGGCCATAATTCCTTCTCTTAATCAGCAGTGAACTGCTCTGCCTTCCCATGAGCACTGTCCTCCCTTCACGGCGGTTGCTTTCTTTAGCGCTGTGATCACCCCTTCCCCAAACCCCTCGCCCCCTAATGGGGGGTGTCATGCGGCATCGAGTCTGATTTATTTTTTAAAAATATTTTATTGATTTTTTTACAGAGAGGCAGCGACAGGGATAGAGAGTTAGAAACATCGGTGAGAGAGAATCATCAACCAGCTGCCTCCTGCACACCCCCTACTGGGGATGTGCTCGCAACCAAGGTACATGCCCTTGACCGGAATCGAACCCAGGACCTTTCAGTCTGCAGGCCGACGCTCTGTCCACTGAGCCACACCGGTTTCGGCGAGTCTGATTTATTAATGATCAGAAACCACCACCACCACCAGCAGCAGCAGCAGCAGCCAACACTGTTGACCCACCTAACCAAATGTTATACAGAAAACGGACAGTTGGATTCAGGCGAACAGCTAGCACCCTCCATTGTTTAAGAAAAATAGTCAGCTCTAGCTGGTGTGGCTCAGTGGATGGAGCGTTGGCCTGTGGATCGAAGGGTCCCTGGTTCGATTCCGGTCAAGGGCACGTACCTTGGTTGCTGGGTCTTCCCTGGCCTGGGCCCTACTAGTCGGGGCTTGTGCAGGAGGCAACCAATCGATGTGTTTCTCTCACATCGATATTTCTCTCTGTCTACTCCTCTCTCTTCCACTCTCCCTAAAAATTAATGGAAAAATATTTGAAAAAAGGAAAGAAAGAAGAACAAGCAGTTGCCTGGCTCAGTTGTGTGTCTTTCCCGGAGGGAGACGGCTTGATCTTGGACCAGGCAGCTGAAGAAGTGGCCTCGTGTGTCCTCCCTCAGCTGTGAATGTGAGCATCACTGTGGCTCATGGGCTGAGGGGTGGGCAGATGGGGGAGGAGAGGGAGGAGAGGAAGAACATGGCGGGAGGAGGAGGAGGAAGCAGGAGGCAGGAGAGAGGAACGGAAGTAAAGGGGTGGGCGGTTGGTTGGCACTGGAGATTGTCTACAGTCCCAGATGTTTAGGTTAAAAGGGGCTGTCCTGACCTAGCCGGTCTGGTTCAGTGGGTAGAGTGTCAGCCTGCGGACCGAAGGGTCCCGGGTTCGATTCCGGTCCAGGGCCCCGATCCTTGGCTCTGGTCGGGAGCATGTGCAGAAGTAACCGAATGATGTGAGAGAGACACATGGATGTTTCTCTCTCTCTGTGTGTCTCTCCTCCTTCCTTCCACTCTCTCTAAAGCTCAGTGGGAAAATATCCTTGGGTGAGGATTCATTGAAAAAAAACAAAAAGGATGAAAGAAAGAAAGAAAGAAAGAAAGAAAGAAAGAAAGAAAGAAAGAAAGAAAGGAAGAAAGAAAAGGACCTTTTAGGTAAGACGAGGTGCAGAGGTCCCAGCACTGATCAGCATGCGGTCTTGGGCTGGTGCCTCCCTGGCTTGCACTTTCTTCCTTTCTTTTTTTCTTTTTCCTTTTTAAAAAAATATATTTTATTGATTTTTTACAGAGAGGAAGGGAGAGGGATAGAGAGTTAGAAACATCGATGAGAGAGAAACATCGACCAGCTGCCTCCTGCACACCCCCCACTGAGGATGTGCCTGCAACCAAGGTACATGCCCTTGACCGGAATCGAACCCGGGACCCTTCAGTCCCCAGGCCGATGCTCTATCCACTGAGCCACACCGGTTTCGGCATAGCTTGCACTTCCTTTCTCTTTTGTAACCACGAGGGTGGGAGGCCTGGTCTTTAAACTCCTTCTAGACCTGTGTGCTGTCTCTGATTAACTTCAAGGCCACCTTCAAGGCCCCATGTGAGCCCCGGATTCCAGGGGGACGCCTCACAAAGTGCCCAATGGTCTCTGGCTGAACCAGGGGCCGAAGCAGGGCCGTGATGGCCAGGGTTGCAGGCCTCGGCCAGCGGGCATGTCCCCCGGTTGGGCATCCGGGTGCCGGACGAGGGTCCCAGTAGCACCCTCCTGGCTGAGGGTCTGTCTTTGGAATTTGGGCCCCGAATGGACTGACAGGATTCTTCCTGCTTCTTCCTACAGCTGTTTACTTTACGGTCCTCTGTTTGTAAGCAGAGGACCGTAAAGTAAACAGCTGTAGGAAGTCAACTCGGGCAAACAAAGGGACAATGGGCTTTAAAAAAAAAAAAAGCAGTCTGGCAAGGAACGCTTGAGGAAGTGCATTGCCTTACTTCTCCGCAGCGTAAACTTAGCTTTACATTTTAAACAATGTGCTGCCCGTCCGCGTGGCTCAGTGGTAGAGCATCGACCTAGGAACCAGGAGGTCACGGTTCGATTCCCGGTCGGGGGCTCAATCCCTCGTGTGGGGTGTGCAGGAGGCAGCCGATCCATGATTCTCTCTCATTGATGTGTCCATCTCTCTCTCCCTCTCCCTCTTTCTCTCTGAAATCAATAAAAAAAATCTATATAAAAAAATAAAAATAGCCAACACCAGTTGGCTCAGTGGGAAGAGTGTCGGGTCTGCGGACTGAAGGGTCCCAGGTTCGATTCCGGTCAAGGGCATGTACCTTGGTTGTGGGCACATCCCCGGTGGGGGGTGTGCAGGAGGCAGCTGGTGAATGGTTCTCTCTCATCGATGTTTCTAACTCTCTATCCCTCTCCCTTCCTGTCTGTAAAAAAATCAATACAATATATTTAAAAAAATAGAAAAAGTAAAAAAATAAAAATGCCATACTCATTAGGACTTAGAAATAATTTGTGGGGAGCATCTGTGGTTAGCCATGCAGGAACACCAGACCTCCTAGCATTGTATTCCTCATTCCTAAAAAAAATCCTCCCTCTGAGTTTAACCCCTAAACCTCTTTAGCTCCCCTGTGACTCCTCCTTCCTTTTCCTCCTCCTTCCGGTGTCTGGATGGGGCCCTGATGGCTCAGACCGACAGTTACAGCTCCCGGGCCTGTGACGTGGCTGTGAGAACCCTGTGGCTCTCGACGCCATGGCCTGCAAACAGGCAGCGAGGTCCATTAGGTTCTCACCGACTTTATTTTTCTTCATCCTCGGCCCAGGTGGCCTCTTAAGCTGCCCGCTTCCTGCGAGTGCTCCCCTCCCGTGTCGGCGGCGGTAATTTATATTTGTGTCTGAGTCTAAACACAACGCGGGGGCCCAGGCGGGAGAGGCAGAGCCTCGTCAGCCCAGAGCACATTAGGAGGAGGCTCCGAGCAGCAGGGGCCCCGTTTATGGCCCTCGCTTTCTTACTCTCCTTCTGTACTGGAGACATAAAACAAGGTGGAAAAGTCAACATCCTCCCCAACGTTCCTCCTCCGAGACAGGCAGGTCCACACCACAGACCCTGCCCTGCCTCCCCCTCCCTAACCCCCCCCTCCCAATAAGGCCGTCTGAGCGAATGCTTCTCTATGCAGAGCTCGCTCTGACCCCGTCCTCGAACCCCGATCTCCGCACTGACTTTCAGGGGTGCTCTCTGGCCAGCCACCCCGGCTTCTGGCCAAACCTCCCGTGCTCCGTGGATAAGGTGACCAGATTTGAACGTTGGTAAAGGGGGACACCGTTGACCGGAGGGAGGAGGGGGACACAGGCTGCAGGGCAGGCATGGGGGGCGGGCGGGGCCGGCCCTTCACCTGGGCCTCACGGACAAGCAGGTGTTTCCCTGGACAGCAGGGCGGCGGCGGCTCCTGCAGACCCGCAGCTGTGGGAGCCGGGCCTGGAGCACCTGCGGCCACGTGCACATGCATGTGCGTGAGCACGTGAGCACGTGCGTGTGCGTGTGCACCTGGCCCGGCCGCCGCCTCCTGGCCCAGCACTGCAGCCCGGGGACCAGCTGGGGAGGACAGCCCCGCGCGGGGAGGACAGTGAGCACAGTGAGGACGGCGAGGACAGCCTGCAGGGAGGCCACCAGCCCAGACAGTAAGAGACGCTCCGATGGCTTAAAGGGGCAGCTCGCCTGTGAGACAGCCCCTGTGGCTGGCCCTTGTGCTTTCCTAGCCCAGTGGTCGGCAAACTCCATTCGTCCACAGAGCCAGATACCAATAGCACAACGGTTGACATTTCTCTGGAGAGCCACATTTTTTTAACGTAAACTTCTTCTCACGCCACTTCTTCGACACAGACCCTCCCAGGCCGTGCTGTTTTGTGGAAGAGCCACCCTCCAGGGGCCAACGAACCGCCTGTGGCTCGCGAGCCGCAGTTTGCCGACCACGGGCCTGGGAAACGTGGGGTGCCAGGTTCTCGGTTGCCAAGCCTGGTCTGCTGGGTGTGCACCTTGAACCTCGGGTGCTGGCGGTGGGAGGCGGCGGGGCCAGGGGATCTGAGTCCCTGCAGGCCTGGGCGCCTCGCTCGTTTTCCGCCAGAAGCAGGGGCAGGGCGCCGGGCCGCTGTGGACGTGGGGAAAGAGAGCAAACGTGGAGGTGTCCGCACCAGCCCTCGCCGGTCGGGCTCGGTGGAGAGAGCGTGGGCCCTCGGACTGAAGGGTCCTGGTTCGATTCCGGTGGAGGGCACGTCCCTCGGTGGCAGGGTCCCCAGCCCTGGCCGGGAGAGTGCAGGAGGCAGCCAGTCGATGGTCTCTCTCACCTCGATGTTTCTCTCTGTCTCTCCCTCTCCCGTCCTCGCTCTCCGGAGTGTCAGCAGATCCCTGTGAGGGGGTGGGGGTGAGACGGAGTGGGGCCGGCTGGCTCTCTCCCCCTCTCCCCTCCGCCGGTGGGCGTGCAGAGGCTGAGAGCGGCTGTGCTGTGGGAGAGGGATTCTCACCGCCCTGGCTCTCTCGCAGCCAGGTTTCTCCTCTCTCTCCTCACCCCCAGATTCAAACGCGTTTCCCCGTCAGATGGCTTCTGTGCTGGTTAACCTCTTCGCCCTGACGTCCTCTCCCTCCTTTTCGCCTCTTTCTAGTAGTTTCCGCTCATGGCCGGCGGCTGACCCGGCCCGGCTGTGTGGGCAGCAACCAGCGCTCACCCCGAGGCGGCCTCGCGGGCGGACACGGCGGGCCAGTCCTTCATCAGGAGGCGGGGGGTTGATGAGCGCCGATGCCGTCGGCTCCGGCCGGACCCTCCTGGTCTCATGATGGTGCGAATTTTCAAGATGGTGTCCCGGGAGCTCAGAGAACTCGGGGGAGGAACAGGTGGCAGTAAAGGGAAAAAACACAGAAAGCCCCGCCTCGAGAACAGGAATGGTCCTTTTAGTACATTATAACCCCGGTGAAAAGGACACGGCTCCGCTCCGGAAAGAAACGTGTGTGTATGTGTATACATGTGTGTATGTGCACATGCGTATACACATGCATGTGCACAGGAGTGTGCATATGCTTTATATGTATGTGTATATGTGTGTGCACACATGCGTACACATGTCTGTATATGTGTATGTGTTTGTATGTATATATGTGAATGTTTGTGTGTCTCTCTGTGAACGTGTGTATACATGTGTGTATGTTTATATGTATGTGTATGTGTATATGTGCATGTGTGTGAGTGTATGTGAGTGTGTGTGTTTGTGTGAGTGTGTGTGAGTGTGTGAGAGTGTGTGTGTGTGTGTGTGAATGTGTGTGTGTGTGTGAGAGAGAGTGTGTGTGAGTGTGTGTGTGTGAGTGTGTGAGAGTGTGTGTGTGTGTGTGTGAATGTGTGTGTGTGTGTGTGTGTGAGAGTGTGTGTGAGTGTGTGTGTGTGTGTGTGTGTAGGTGGAGGTGGGTTGGTTGGAAGCATGGTGACAGTGGACACAGGTTTGAAAGTGCTTTCTGGTTTTGCTTTCCTCTTTTGATGTTTTAAGATTGATTTCCCTGGGAAACGATGATTTCAGGGGAAATATGAGACTTATATTTTCCACATCTCAGCTCTGTGAGACGGAGGGAGGAGACGGGACCCCTGAGCTGGGCGAGGAGGGGGCCTGGCCCGCCGGCCAGCTGCTGCTAATTCTGAGCGTTTGTGTACCGGTCTTCGTGTGGACATGGTTTGTGTAGGCCACACTGTTGCCCAGAAAAAAAGAATGTAGCTCGGCTGGTGTGGCTCAGTGGTTGAACCTATGAACCAGGAGGTCACGGCTCCACCCCTGGTCAGGGCACAGGCCCGGGTTGCTGGCTTAATCCCTAGTGGGGGGCGTGCAGGAGGCAGCTGACCAGTGATTCTCTCTCATCATTGATGTTTCTATCTTCTCCCTTCCTCTCTGAAATCAATAAATATATACTAAAACAAAACAAAACAAAAAAGAATAACAATGGGAGGTTTTATTTATTTATCTTGTAATAGCTTTATTGAGACATGCCACAAAATTTGCCTGGCTTAAATGTACCAGTCAGCCGAAACAGGTTTGGCTCCGTGGATAGAGCGTCGGCCTGCGGACTGAAAGATCCCGGGTTCGATTCCGGTCAAGGGCATGTACCTTGGTTGCGGGCACATCCCCAGTGAGGAGTGTGCAGGAGGCAGCTGGTCCATGTTTCTCTCTTATCGATGTTTCTACTTCTCTATCCCTCTCCCTTCCTCTCTGTAAAAAAAAAAAAAAAATCAATAAAATATATTAAAAAAAATGTATTATACAAGTCAGTGGGTTTTGTCTTATCTCCAGAATGTTGCAGCCAATTAGCATCATCTGATTTTAGAATACTTTGTCACTCCAGGAAGAAATGTGTGGCCATTAGGAATCAACCCCCCCCCCCCCCTCACCTAATGAGGCTGAGCGTCTTTTCATTGGTGTGTTGACCATTCGTGTGTTTCCTTTGGAGAAATCTTAAACCAAATCCTTTGTCTTTTTAAAATTGGGTTTTGTTGGTACAGAGCTTGTACGAGTCTTGTTTTTCTTTTAACAAAAAGCTTTATTTTTTTTTTTTCAGATTTAAAAAAATAGTTGTTAATTACATTGACTGGTGTGACCTTGGTCAACATGAACAGATGGTTTCAGGTGTGGGTTTCTGTGTTATAAGATCTGTGTATGCACCATGTGTCCTCTGGATATAAGCCCCTTATCAGATACTGGTGGCCCGGTGCACAAAATTTGTGCACATTAAAAGGGGATTAATTAGACGAAATAATTTAATATTGCCGTTTGCCCTTTCTCTATAATAGAGGTGTCAGAGGTGAAAGAAAATTAGTAAAATGTATATGAAAACTTTCCTCCTGTCAGAGTTTGGGGTGCACCATGGGACCCAGAGTTAAGTCCCCGTCCAACCACATGTACCTCAAAATCACATGAGACCCAGACCTGGCCAATCCCATCCCCATTGGGCTAGATCCAGACCCAGCCAGTCCCACCCTTGTCAAGTCCTGCCAGGAAGGGGGTGTAGCCTTAGGTCCCCTGTCCCAGACTGGCCTTGAGGTCCCCTATCAAGCCCCACCAGGTGGGGGACACAACCTGAGATCCCCTGTCAAGCCCTGCCAGGTGGGAAAGTGCTGCCTCAGGTCCCCCGACCCAGCACTGGGCAGGGGCGTGGCCTGAGTTCCCTTGACCCAGCACTGGGGGTGCACCTTGAGGTCCCCCGTCAAGCCCTGCTGGTCAAGGGCATGGCTAGGCAGGGCAGGTGCACCCAGCTGGGCAGGAGGGTGCAGCCTGAGGTCCCCCTGCCTGGTGCTGGGGTGGGGGGAGCAGCCTGTGTTCCTCTAGCCCAGCATCAGGCCGGGAAGTGCATCTTGAGGTTCCCTGTCAAGCTCTGCCAGGTCGGGGCATGGTCTCAGATCCCCTGGCCTGGCACAGGGGCGGGGGTATGGCCTGAGGTCCCCTGTCAAGCCCCATAGGGGCAGGGGAGTGTATAGCCTCTGGTCCCTGCTGATTGCTTGTTAAGGCTCCTTATGGGAACTTGGCCTCACTGTGGGTACAGCCATCTTTGTGATGGAGTGATGGTCAATTAGCATATTCTCTCTTTATTAGATTGGATGGGATTGGCCAGTGTTGTTTTCCCTAATCTGTGAGTTATCTTTTCGCTTTCTTGATGATGTCATTTGAAAAAAGTTTTATTTTTTGGTGAAGTCTAACTTGTTAATTTTTCTTTTATCGCTTTTATCTAAGAAATCACTTTGCTTTTTGTATCGTATCTAAGAAATCGCTGCCCAACCCAAGGCCATGAAGATTGATTATTACCTTTTCTCCTAAGGGTTTTACGGTGTCATCTCCGACTTAAGTCTAAGACCCTTTTTTGAGCTCTGATCATTCATTTCTCCTGTAGTAACACCTTGGCCCAGACACATTCAGGTTTCAACAAGATAGATTTGGAATGCCACTAGACTTTCTTTTCTGCTCTTTATTTATTTTTTAAATATATTTTGCTGATTTTCTACAGAGGAAGAGAGAGAGACAGAGAGTTAGAAACATTGATGCAAGAGAAACATCGATCAGCTGCCTTCTGCATTCCCCCCACCGGGGATGTGCCCTTGACCAGAATCGAACCTGGGACCCTTGAGTCCGCAGACCGATACTCTATCCACTTAGCCAAACCGATTAGGGCTGCTCTTTATTTTTTTTTTTAACAAAACACACAGAATGGCCATTAAAGCTGGGTAGAGTCAGGGTTCCAGAGATGGACGTGAGAGCTGGCCCTCGACAGGCAGGGGCTGCAGACCCTGCCCAGACCTCTCACGTCGGCAGCGGGGGGAGCTGTCACGGGCAGCGTGGAGGCGGGAGATGAACTCCAGGCCTTTGGCATGAAGCACGGGAAAGCCTGGCCTCTTGACCGGCATCGGAGGTGACAGAGCCGGCGAGCATCCGAGGGGGCCGGGTGGCGGGCACAATGGAGCCATTGTGGCACCGGGGCAGCCCGCCAAGCGAGCTGTCAGAGGTTGGCTGCGTGCTGTCAGGTCCTTATCTGATAGAGCTGTCTCTCGCTCCCGGGGTACCAGGCCCCACCCCTCCGCCTCCTACACAGGGCTAAGGAGCTTTCTCTGTCAGTGTGTTTAATCCTCGCCCGAGGGCATGTTCCCCTTGATTGTTAGAGAGAGTGGAAGAGGGAGGGAGAGACAGAGAGAGATATCGATGTGAGAGAGACACATCGACTGGTTGCCTCCTGCACGCGTCCCAACCAGGTAGATGCCCTTGACCAGAATCGAACCTGGGACCCTTCGGTCCTCAGGCCGACGCTCTAGCCACTGAGCCAAACCAGCCAGGGCCATAGGAGCTTTCGTAAGCTCCCCTCTGGTTTTCCTCCCAAGCCCCCCAAGGATCGGGGGGGAGGGAGAGGGAAAGCAGGGGCAGGTGAGATGCTGGGCTTAGTTTTTACCCCAAACCAAGACTCGTAACTCAAGCTGGAAGTTGCTAGATGCAGTGACCTCATAGGATGTTGTTCCCTCTCGAGGCACAACTGCAAAAGCAAATGGAGTGGTCGCCTGTCAGGATGAACTTGAATACTTTTGTAACGTGAGCTCCAGGCCGGGTCTCCAATCGCTGCGGGCGCCTGGCCAGAACAGCTCAGCTCCGCCGCGAACGGAGTGATAATGGAGAGGGATTGCCGCTTGGCCTCTGGTGCTGCTGATCTTGGCATTTGTCCATACACACGTGACTCCTTGTGTGCACACACAATACCCCGACAGTGTGTGCACGGACTCTCGTGGAAGCTGGTTCATGTTTACTGTTCTTCCATCCACCGTTCGATTTTAAAATCATGGGGAAAGGATTGAAAAATCAATTGTATGAATTCCTCCTGCATATAGAGAAGGGGAGAGCCAACATTTAGAGCTGTGAGTTTACGCAGCACGTTGAGATGGACCATCGGCCGAAACCGGTTTGGCTCAGTGGATAGAGCATTGGCCTGCGGACTTAAAGGTCCCAGGTTTGATTCCGGTCAAGGGCATGTACCTTGGTTGCGGGCACATCCCCAGTAGGGGGTGTGCAGGAGGCAGCTGATCGATGATTCTCATTCATGTTTCTAACTCTCTATCCCTCTCTCTTCCTCTCTGTAAAAAATCAATTAAAAAATATATAAAAAAGATGGACCTTCTGTTCTCAGCACAGAACGATGCCCTGTGGTTGCCCCTGAGTGGGCAGCTTTCCAGGGGCCTGTTATTACACACCAGAAGCTCAGGGCACAGAATGAGTGCACCATCGTGTCCCTAGTGGCTGCTGGCTACCGGCTGCTGGCCAGGACCTCCCTTCCCGCCGCTGGCCTGCTGGCCCCACCCCCTGGTCGAACTCCTGGTGGCGGGGACAATTTGCATATTAGGCTTTTATCATACAGGATGGCATGCCCCTGCCCCTGCTGTCTGGGGGGAGCAGAGGCTGTGCCACGAGCGGCGGGTGGTTTTGTGGGCTCCTCCTCCCGGGGCTGCGAGGGGGGAAGCACAGTGACCGCTGCTGCTGCAGCCGACAGGGCCGTGTGTGTGCTGCCCGCGTCCCTGCTCGGCCCCGACAGCCCGTCTGTTCCCAAACCTGTCTCCGGGCATACGCGTCCTGGTGCAGCGGGAAACCATAGGACCCTGGATTGGAACCGGAGATGCTCAGACCCTCCGCTGATTCTCAGAGCCCGTTTTTGCTTCTCTGGGGTTACGCTGACCATCCCATTCAGGTTCCACCCAGCCCGCGCCTCCGAGAGCCTGCTGTGGGCGAAGGCGGGGGACACTTAGTGAGACCCCGAGACCAGTGTGCCGACAGGGCGTCTGGACAGGCTCCAGGGCGGCCCACTGTGTGTCTATTCGGAGTCTAAACATTCATCCCCGGTGTGGCTCAGTGGATAGAGCGTCGGCCTGCAGCCTGAAAGGTCCCAGGTTTGAATCCAGTCAAGGGCAGGTACCTTGGTTGCGGGCACATCCCCAGTGGGAGGTATGCAGGAGGCAGCTGATTGATGTTTTTCTCTCATTGATGTTTCTAGCTCTCTATCCTCTCTCACTTCCTCTCTGTAAAAAATCAATAAAATATATTTTAAAAAATAAACTAAAAAATAAACACCTGTCCCAGGTTGTCTCGTTCCTCGGAAGGTCAGCGTTGTCCTCAGCTGGCGGGCGCTGGGTTTTCTCTCTCTTGTTTGCAAAGCCTGGGGCGTGGCCTGGGGCGTGGCCTGGGGCGTGGCCGGGGCGTGGCATGTGGCAAGTCTGGTGACATAGGCAGTGACCAACATCAGGAACTTCACTGGCTGCCAGTTTGCTTGCACATCTCATGTTAACCTTCTTCTCAAAATGGGTCCCCACCCCCTTCTCCCCTCCGCCCCCCAAGCTACGCTCATTTCCTAAGTCAGTGATCAGCAAACTGCGGCTCGCGAGCCACAGGCGGCTCTTGGCCCCTTGAGGGTGGCTCTTCCACAAAACACCACGGCCTGGATGAATCTGTGTTGAAGAAATGGCGTCAGAAGAAGTTTAAGTTTAAACAATGTGGCTCTCCAAAGAAATTTTAATCTTTGTGCTGTTGACAGCTGGCTCTATGGACTCATGAGTTTGCCGACCATGGTCCTACGTGGACAGAGTTCCCGTCCGTAGGTCATGGGCTGGGTTGGGCTGTGGAGATGCTGGCAGCTGCTTCCTCAGCCCCGGGTGAAAGGTCAGCTTCCTGGGTGCACTTTCTGCTTTCTGTGGGTGTCACTCAGGTCAGGGACCCAGCCTCAGTCAGTCCCCTGGGCTGAGGCCACCTCTCCCTGACTGGGAGGAGGAAGGAATTTCAATAACGCACTGTTGACAGGAGCTGTTTTTTAGAGAGTGACCCTGGAGGGCTGAGAGTGGGAGGTCAGAGGTCAGGGGTCGGAACACCTGCGGGTTCTAGTCCTGCCCTCTGCTCTGAGAGTCACCTGTGGTGATTGACACCTTCACTTTGGCCTTCTGAAACGTGGGAGTCTTCATACCTGTTCTGCTTACCTTTGTTGCAAAAAATCAAATGCAACAGCCCTAGCCGGTGTGGCTTAGTGGATAGAACATCGGCCCGCAGACCTAAGGGTCCTGGGTTCGATTCCAGGCCAGGGAACGTACCTTGGTTGCAGGCTCCTCCCCGGCCCGGGCCCTGGGCAGGGCTCGTGCAGGAGGCAACCCATCGATGTGTTTCTCTCTGTCTAACCCTCTCTTTTCCGTTCTTTCTAAAAAAACCAATGGAAAAATATCCTCGGGTGAGGATTAACAAAAGCAGACAACAAAAAATCAAACGCCACAGGAGAAGTGTGCCCTCAGCTCCAGGGCCATCCTTATCGTCGTTAACACCGAGAGAACCGTGACCGAGCTGAACAGAAGGCGCGGTCCCTTCCTGCCAGCCGAATTCTCTAACTCAGAGGAGGACCAGGCCTCGGGGTGCCTGGCGGATGGCGTGGCGTGTCTCCCTGGTGCCTTGCTCTGGACCAGCCTGAGCGTCCGTAGCGGAGGGTCGGGTCCTGTCTGAACTGCGTGGCAGCCCACCCACAGGAGGCCCAGGCATTCTCTCTCCGTTTTGGGAGGGAAATGGGTATTGAGGAGCGGACGCGATGGCAGCTCCCTCCCCCGGCTCCCCGGCTAATAATAAACACTTCCTCGGACACGGGTCGGCACGTGAGGGAGTGGGTCGGTTCAGGGCGGGAGGGAACGGGTGCGAAGGGTGGAGGATGAATTCACGTTCCTGAGCTCAAGACTGAGATTGTGAACACGGGGGCCGAGGACTCCTTTTCCGGTCTTGGAGAAACTCCCGTCAGAGTGCTGAGGGTCTGACCGTGGGAGCAGGGACCAGGGGCAGAGTGAAGGTGCTGTAGTCCACAGAGCCAGCTACCAACAGCACCGCGACTGACCTCTCTGTGGAGAGCCAAAGGTTTTCAACGTCAGCGTCTTCTGACGCCACTGCTTCCACACAGACGCGCCCAGGCCGTGGCGTTTTGTGGAAGAGCCACCCTCGAGGGGCCACAGAGCCGCCTGTGGCTCGCGAGCCGCGGTTTGCCGACCACGGTTCTAGCCAAGCTAGACAGCTGTGGTTGAGCAGACCTCGCATTCTCCCTTGAATTTCTTTTTAGTGCTGCTTCCTTCATCGGAATCCTCTCCTCGGCTCACTCTGCCCATCTGGGCCCTGGGTACCCACCGAAGAGGCCGCCCTGGCCGGGAAGCCACTGTGGCCCCTCTGATGGGATGGCTGACCGGGAGCACCCCCTCTTTGGGGGGCACCCACGAAACGGTGCCTTCCATTAGCGCCGCCCAGGTGCTGCGGTTACCTGTCTGTCGTCTCCCCCCCCCCCCCCCCCCCCCCCCCCCCCCCCCCCCCGTCTGCATGGTGACCTGTTCGTGCAGCACAAAACACTGGCAAAACAGCCTTTGAGATACGAAACCCGGCTTCCGGCTCGTTCGTTCTGCATTTAAAGATTCTGGCAGCCAGAACCGGTGTGGCTCAGTGGCTAGAGCATCGGCATGTGGACTGAGAGGTCCCAGGTTCGATTCCCGTTGAGGGCACGTATAATACCTTGGTTGCGGGCACATCTCCCGTGGGGGCGGGTGTGTGTGCAGGAGGCAGCTGGTCGATGTTTCTCTCTCACCGATGTTTCTGACTTTCTGTCCCTCTCCCTTCCTCTCTGTAAAAAAAAATCAATAAAATATATATTTAAAAAAATAATAAGAAAAAATACAGATTCTGGCAAATGCCCGGATGCTCCTGCAGGGCAGACGTGTGTCTTGACCATTTTGGGATTCTCCGCAGCCCCTGACTAGTCCCTGGGCCGTAGCAGGCCCTTCGTACATATTTGTGGAATGAACAACGAGCTGAAACGCTCAAGACGGTGCAGGCCTGAGAGACAGCGGACTCCTCGGAACGGCGGGCCTCCCGGAGAGTAGTTATTATTTTTAATGAACTGGTGTGTGGCACAGTTTAAACCCATTTATTATCCCTCCGCACTCAGCCTTGAGTAGCCGGCACCGGGCGGGGAGATCAGAGGCGGGGCGGGCCGGCCGTCCCCAGGGCATTGCTTCTGCAGAGCGGGGGACTTTGAAGAGCCGGGAAGGCTGATGTTTGATTTTTAGAGCGATGTAATTACAGTCACCTTGTTCTCACAGCGCACACGCCCTCTGCAGACATTGCTCGCAAGAAGGTTCGAGAAGCAAGGGAGGAGTGGGGTGGGCTGTTTCTGTTTTTTAAAGCATATTTTTATTGATGCCAGAGAGGAAGGGAGAGGGAGAGGGAGATAGAAACATCAATGATGAGAGAGAAGCATGGATCGGCTGCCTCCTGCACGCCCCACACCGGGGGTCCAGCCTGCAACCCGGGCCTGTGCCCTGACCGGGAATTGAACTGTGACCTCCTGGCTGGGCGAGGTATTCATTTTTAAGGATTTATTTTCAGAACTTGATTTTCTTAATATTTGAAGGTTAGGACTGGTGACGAGGCACAGCAAGACACGTGTCCTTACACCCAGAAACCCTATCCCTTAGACTTCCATCGATTTTGGGTCTTATCTGTTGCAAATCTAAGTTTCTCAGACATCAGCCTGGTGGGGGGGCCGGCCCTCACACCAGGAGGGGCAGAGTGGTGGTGACTGGGATATCCCCTGTGCAGGCGCACACAGACCCCACTCCCTTCCTCTCACTGCCCTTCCCTCCTGCCTTTCCTCCGGGGCCGTGGGGCTCAGGTGTGTGCTGGGTGGTTGTGGGTAACCAGCTAAATCAAGGGAGAATTCAGGCTGCTCCTTTGTTTGCAGATTTAAATAATCTGTTCTCTGTGTCTCTTAGGTAAGTCTCATTCCACCCACCCATCTACCCGTCCCCCGCTCCCTCAATCTCTCCCTCCCCCAACTCCTCCTTCCCTCCATCCCTCCTTCAATTCTTCTGTCCCTCCTCCCTTCCTCCATTCCCTCATCCATCCATGCATCCATCCATCCACTCACCCATCCACCCATCCACCCACCCACCCACCCATCCACCTACCCACCCATCCACCCATCCACCCACCCACCCATCCACCTACCCACCTACTCATCCATTCATCCATCCATTCACCCACCCACCCCTTCATTCATCCACCCACTTGTTCATTCACTTATCTGTGCAGTCACACGTAATTACCGAAGGGCACTGTAAGTCACGCACATGTGCAGGTATTGTCACCTACCTAACCGGGCCTGCTCTCTGCCTGCATGAAGCGTACAGCCCGTCGGCAACAACTCCACAGCCGCTTGTCACGTGTCCACACGTCATACGTGCTCTCCGTGTGTGGGATCCAAACAAGTAGCAGAGGTGGTCCTAGCCCCACCAGGGCTGTGCGGTCTCGGTGGCCCACCAGGCTGTTCCTGCTCTGGCTTATTGGTTCTCAGTTTCCGATACAGGGTCCCTGAGACCCCCACACCTCGCATCTCCCCGTCCCCGGTGCTGAAGGAGGGACTGGCCGCCGCCGAGAGCAGAATGGCAGGAGTCGTGTCTGTGCCCCCCTCCGGTCTCCTGGGCCCGGCTCATCTTGTCTAGAGCCCTGATAATCTCCCAGACAAAATATTTAAATCTCCTGCAGCTCTGGGGGCTCTGGGGAAGGAACAGTGTGGCTGAAATCCCAAATATTTTGGAACATAATTAATGCAGATGCTCACCACAGCTGCTACCCCCAGAGAGGGGCCGAGATCCTTGCATATGGAGATGGGCATGTGCACGCATACATCTCTCCGGCTCCCAGGTCCGCTTCCTCTCCCCTCCAGGGCTACCCTCAGCTTCCCCCCTTCAGTCCCTGCTTGCCTTCACATACATTTTTGTCTTTGTTTTCGGAAAATGATCCCCGTCTAGCCGACACAGGCTCGGATTATTATTGTCATTTCTCCCAGGGGAACGTGCCTTTTCCTAGAAATCAAAGCTTTCATCCAAAGGAATGACTCTCTCCATGGTTGAATTTCAGATGTGCACAGGGCTGATTTGGGGTGGGACGGGGGTGGGTAATAGGATTTCCCATGCATTATTAAAAAAAAAAAATGCTTTTATTTCAGGGAGGAAGGCAGAGGGAGAGAGAGAGAGAGGAACATCCACGATGAGAGAGAATCATTGATGGGCTGCCTCCTGCACGCCTCCTCCTAGGGATTGAGCCTGCAACCCAGGCACATGCCCTTGACGGGAATCGAACCCGGGACCCTTCAGTCTGCAGGCCGATGCTCTACCCGCTGGGCCACACTGGCTAAGGATTTCCCATGCGTTTTTGAAATCGCAGAGGCGAGGTGTAGGCATACCTGGCTCTATTGGTGAGACGGTGAGGCATTTTTCAAACTGGGTGAAGGTCCTTGTGGTACCCTGGCCACTCCAGTTTGTGGAAAAGGTAACTGAATGGGTTTGTAGAAAACGTTTAGTAACCCCACACCACGTGCTCAGTATCGTCTCTACAACAACCTGAGAATGGGCACGGCTACCGCCGCATTTTCCCCACGGGCAGCCGGGTATCGGGGCGGGCGAGGGGCCTGCCCGCGGCCACAGGGCTGAGACAGCGCCGGGCGTGGCCGGGGGCCGTGGGTCAGACCCACGAGTGAAACACGGCCTCCCTCTCCGCCGCCTCCACCTGCAGAGTTTCAGGCTGGAAAGGTCAGCTTCGTTGTGAAGTAGCATCGTGAGCGGGTGGATGCGGCCACGCTGGGACTAACACAGCCCTGGCCGCAGAGGACGGGCTGGTGCCGTCGTGGGATTTGTTGGAAGAGGGGCCTTTTCCGTGCGGGGACGGGTGCCCCGGCCCCCCCCCCCCCGCCAGTTCTCCGTGTTTCCGCTTTTGGCGGGACAGTCCCGATTTTCAACAATTTGTCCCGCGTCCGGCGGTGTTTTAAAAAAGTCCCAATTTTTTTTTTTTTGCCAAAGCCGGTGTGGCTCAGTGGATAGAGCATCGGCCTGCGGACTGAAAGGTCCCAGGTTCTATTCCGGTCAAGGGCATGTGCCTTGGTTGCGGGCACATCCCCGGTAGGGGGTGTGCAGGAGGCAGCTGGTCGATGTTTCTCTCTCATCGATGTTTCTAGCTCTCTATCCTTCTCTCTTTCTCTCTGTAAAAAATCCATAAAATATATTTAAAAAATCAAATAAACATAAAAAAGTCCCGAATTTTGGAAGGAATGCGACCAGCTAGAGAATGGCGGGAGAATGGGAAGGGAATACGGTTTTCGGCGGCCGTGCGGCTATTTAGCCAGGATATGAGTTTTATGTTATTTTTGTTAATTTTATAATGTTAAACTTTAATGATAACAAATAACTGTTGAGAACTGATTATCGAGAACTGCTTATCAACGTTCGCTTTGTTGATCGGTTGTTAGACCGATCGGTTGTTCAAATGAGAAATATGCCAAAGAATAAAATAATACTATACGTAATTTTATTTATTTACTATATTTGTAAATTGTTCTTACGTTGAAATTTAAAAAAAGTATGTTACAATACTATTTTTGCATTCTATGAAAATGTTGGTTGCTCCATAGAGACACAAATTTTTAATCAAGAACCCTCCCCCACCCCTGGACAATGTTAAAATCTGGTCACTTCCCAAACCGGTGTGGCTCAGTGGATAGAGCATTGGCCTGCGGACTGAAGGGTCCCGGGTTCGATTCCGGTCAGGGCATGTACCTTGGTTGCGGGCACATCCCCAGAGGGGAGTATGCAGGAGGCAGCTGGTCGATGTTCCTCTCTCATCAATGTTTCTAACTCTCTATCCCTCTCTCTTCCTCTCTGTAAAAAAAAAAAAAAAAAAAAATCAATAAAATATAGAAAAAATGAAATAAAATAAAATCTGGTCACCTTAGGTTTGTCCCACCTGCCTCCTGAGGGCGGCCCTGCCCGGGTGCCTTCCCCAGGACCCCCGGAGCCCTGCACTCGCAGGCCGCCCGGGTAATGGCACCTCGGCGGCTCCTGAGACAGCCCCGGGGCAGGCGGCCGTAAAGGAGCTGTGATTCCAGGCCCAGCGCACCGCCCGCCTCCTGAGTCAGTCCCGCTGCCCAGGGGGGGCAGGCCTCCTGGCGGGGAGCTGGGAGGGTCCCCTGCCGCACGCTGCCGGCCAGGCCCCTGGAAACGGAGTGTTAAACCCGGGGCGTCCCCCCTCGGCCTGTCTCCCCCCGGGAGGCGGCTGGACGTCCTGGCGGGAGGAGCCCTGCTTCCTGTTGGGTGCTCAGGCCCCTGTCCGGGCCGGGGCGGTTTTATAGGCTCTCTGCGGGCGGGGCGGGCGGTCCGGGTCTTGTTGGCCGTGGGCCTGGGGTTGACAGAGCAGCATTATGTACGAGTGGCCACCTGGACTCAGTTATCCCATTGGAACCACGTGGGCCTGTCCCCGCCCCCTGCGAGCCCTCCACTCACTGTGACCCTGACCCCCACTCACTGTGTCACTGACCCCCACTCACTGTGACTCTGACCCCCCACTCACTGTGACACTGACCCCCACTCACTGTGACCCTGACCCCCACTCACTGTGACCCTGAGCCCCCCCACTCACTGTCACCCTGAGACCCCCACTCACTGTGACACTGAGACCCACTCACTGTGACACTGAGACCCACTCACTGTGACCCTGACCCCCACTCACTGTGACCCTGACCCCCACTCACTGTGACACTGACCCCCACTCACTGTGTCACTGACCCCCACTCACTGTGACTCTGACCCCCCACTCACTGTGACCCCGAGCCCCACTCACTGTGACCCTGAGACCCCCACTCACTGTGACCCTGAGCCCCACTCACTGTGACCCTGAGCCCCACTCACTGTGACCCTGACCCCCACTCACTGTGTCACTGACCCCCACTCACTGTGACTCTGACCCCCCACTCACTGTGACCCCGAGCCCCACTCACTGTGACCCTGAGACCCCCACTCACTGTGACCCTGACCCCCACTCACTGTGACCCTGACCCCCACTCACTGTGACTCTGACCCCCACTCACTGTGACTCTGACCCCCCACTCACTGTGACCCTGACCCCCACTCACTGTGACCCTGAGCCCCACTCACTGTGACCCTGACCCCCACTCACTGTGTCACTGACCCCCACTCACTGTGACTCTGACCCCCCACTCACTGTGACTCTGACCCCCCACTCACTGTGACCCTGAGACCCCCACTCACTGTGACCCTGAGACCCCCACTCACTATGACACTGAGACCCCGTGAGGTGGTTTTAAAGGCCTTTGAACGTCAGGCCACATGGCCCTTCGCACAGTGAGGCAGAGCCAGTGGCTTTAAAACAATATATTTTTACTGATGTCCGAGAGGAAAGGAGAGGGAGAGAGAGAGAAACATTGACGATGAGAGAGAATCGTGGATCGGCTGCCCCCTCACGCCCCACACTGGGGATCGAGCCCACAACCCGGGCCTGTGCCCGGACCGGGAATCGAACCGGGACAGGCCGGGGAAAGGGCCTCTGGGTCCTGTCTTGAATGAGGGTCCATCCTTCTTCGTTTGGGGGCTCTTCCCTTGTTCAGAGTCCAGCAGGACCTCATTCCCGCTCTGAGGGCCCGGGCGGCCTGGGGGAGGCCGGGTCACCATGGAAACAGGAGGGTAACGTCCCCAGAGGAACCGTCCCCTGGGATGGACCGGACCACTGAGCACAGAGCCAGGGAGCCCGGAGCCTCTGGGCCCACGTCCCATCTCGGGTCACTGGCTCCCGTGGGGAGCTCGGGGCTGCCCAGGGGGCCCCGGTGAGTCCCAGCCCCCTTCCCTGATGCCCTGGTTTGCTGCGGGGCCGGCTGACCCTGAGGGGGTGCAGCCAGGTCTGCGGCCTTTCCTTCCTGGACAACCTTCCTTTCGGAGACACAGCGCCTCCCCAGCTCCGTCCTCCGCCCTCTCCCTCCTCCCTCCTCCCCACTCTGTGATGCCGGCCGGCCCGGTTACCAGCCTGGTGTGTGTTTTGATCCCGAGGAAGCATGGCGGCCTCAGGCTCCGCCGGCACGTGTGTCTGGGCGTGTCTTCTCCGTGTGATGCTCACGAAGGGACAGACCAGCCGAGAGCTGCGGAGCACAGGGTCCCAGCCCCCGTCCTGCCTCCGGACAGACCGCGGCGATGCCCGGCGTGCGTCCCGATGGGAGCTCACCGGGTTTCCCGCCCGCCCGGCCGGCCGGCCAGGGGGTGGCTGGCCTTGCCCGGTCCCGTGGAAGGGCGGCCACTGCCTCCAGCCCGCCCGCGGGCGGGAATCAGGGTCGGCCGAGGTTTGGGGCCCAGCGCGCACCTGACGTGACCTTGGGAGAAGGTGCCAGAAGGTGTCATGGGGGCCAGACAAGCCGCCTGGGCGTGCTCCGCCCACTTTATTTATTTATTAAGATTAATTTCTTTATTGATTAAGGTATCACCTATTTGTCCTCGACCCCCCCCCCCCTTCCAATCCCCCACCCCTCCCCACGCATGCCCCCACCCCCTATTGTCCTCAACCACTGGTTAGGCTCCTGTGTGTGCACACAAGTCCTTTGGCTGATCTCTCCCTTTTACCCCCACCCTCCCTCTGAGGTCCGACAGCCTGACCCAGGGCTCCTTATCTCTGGGTCTGCTCTTGTCCGTCCGTCTGTGTTGTTCACCATTTGCCCTGGATGCGTGAGGTCATGTCCTGCTGGAGATGTGCTAAGAATGAAAAGCGAGACAGGCCATAATGGTTGTGCTGAGAGGCAGATGCATTGGTCTGCAGTGAGCTTCTTTCTGGGCCCCCGGTTCCTTTGAGACCCAATTTCGATGCCAAGCAGCTCCTTATGTGTACAGGTCAGCGCCCGCTTTTCCTGGTGGCGTCCCTCCCGGTGGCTCTGCAGGAGGACCAGCCGGGCAACGGGCACCTGACGCCGTGGACAGACAGGCCGGCCGCAGCCGCTCCCTGACTGTGGGTACAGCGGGAGGCCGGCCATCGGGGGAGGGAGGTGTGGTCCGCCCGGAGCCCATGGAGGGAACATTAACCCCGTAGCTTTAGGCCGGAGGCAGTAACAACGGGACCCAGTGGCAGACCGTGGAGGGACACACCTTTACACCCAGCCTGGCTCTCCGAGGGGGGGGGGGGGACCTCAGGCAGCGAGCATCTTCTCCATTCACCTCGTTCGACTGTGATTTCCTTCAGACTCCGAAGCATGTGGGTCGGCCTCAGGTTTTTAAGAACGAACCTCTGGAGAGGAAGGAAGTGAACCAGGCCCCCATGGGGCTGCTGGGCGACCACAGTTAACCCCAGAGACAGCGGCTCAGGCGGATGGGGGGATAAGCGGGGAGAGGGGCCTCAGGGCCACCTCAGGCTGCCTGGCACACACGGCGAGCCAGGCCGTGGGCCTTTTTTCTCTCCTGCCGTCTGGTTAGGTAAACATGGCTGCTCCGGCGCCTGCGGAGGGCTCCCCACACCTCAGGCCCCTTCTAGCCTGTGTCTTCTCTTCTCCCGAGAAGGGGGGTCAGCGGGCTCTCTACCCCCCAGGCGCACTGACTGGTTGGGGGGGGGGGGGTGGAGAGGGAGGGAGGGACTGCGGATGGGGAGGGGCCAGGGCAGGAAGCAGGGTCAGCTTACTCATAGGGCCGGGCCATCACCACCCGCCAGGTCCCCGGGGCCTCTCATCGTCATTAAGAAGCATGTGTGCAGCCAAAGCCGGTGTGGCTCAATGGCTAGAGTGTCAGCCTGCAGACTGCGGGGTCCCGGGTTCGATTCCGGTCAAGAGCAAGTACCTTGGTTGCGGGCACATCCCCAGTGGGGGGAGGTGTGCAGGAGGCAGCTGGTCGATGATTCTCTCTTATCGATGTTTCTAACTCTCTATCCCTCTCTCTTCCTCTCCGAAAAAAATCAATAAAATATATTTAAAACAAGAAGAAGAAGCGTGTGTGCAGCTGGGATGCCTGCGTGGCCGCTCGGGCCTCCCGGTGCCCACCTCCTCACTCACGCAGACGATGATGAGGCCCCTCCACTGGGCTGCGGGATTCCCCGAGGAGGGGGGAGCCGGGACTGGAACGCACGTTTTTTTTTTAAAAAATATATATTTTATTGATTTTTGTACAGAGAGGAAGGGAGAGAGATAGAGAGCTAGAAACATCGATGAGAGAGAGTCATCGATCAGCTGCCTCTTGCACACCCCCTACTGGGGATATGCCTGCAACCAAGGTACGTGCCCTTGACCGGAATCGAACCCGGGACCCTTCAGTCCCCAAGCCGACGCTCTATCCATTGAGCCAAACCGGTTTCGGCAGGAACGCACGTTTTTTGAAGCTTGAAAAGGACCTGCAGTTTGCTGCTTTCTGTACAGCGAGACTGGAGACTTCCAGTCCTTCACACCTCTTCCCGCGACGGTTTTCTCCTTTGTCTGCAGAGGGACCAGAAGCTGAAATTAAAAAATATATATATGTTTTTTTAAAAAATATATATATTTTACTGATTCTTAACAGAGAGGAAGGGAGAGGGATAGAGAGGCTAGAAACGTCAATGAGAGAGAAACATCAACCAGCTGCCTCCTGTACACCCCTCACCGGGGATGTGCCCGCAACCAATGTACATGCCCTTGACCGGAATCGAACCCGGGACCCTTCAGTCCGCAGGCTGATGCTCTACCACTGAGCCAAACCGGCTTCGGCAATATATATGTTTTTATTGACTTCAGAGAGGAAGGGAGAGGGAGAGAAACACAGAAACATCCAGGATGAGAGAGAATCATGGATCTGCTGCCTCCTGCACGCCCCACACTGGGCACCGAAGCAACCCTGGCGTGTGCCCTGACCGGGAGTTGAACCCTGACATCCTGGTTCCTAGGACAATGCTCAGCCACTGAGCCACGCCGGCCGGGCCAGAAGGAGAAATGTTGTTCGCAGGGAAGTCTGTTTCCCAGGGAGGAAGGACACGGAGGTGGGATGTGGACTCTGACCTTATTGTTTGGTGAAAACCGGAAATGGGAGGCCCTTGGAGACAGGTACTCAGTGGCTGAGGATCCCAGGTACACCGGGGTGTACCATCCAGCGCCCACCCAGGGCCTCTGAGACTTAGACCCCATGTTCTCACACATGCAGCGTCAGGACCACAGGAGCCACGGCAGTGCCCACGCCCAGGACACTGTTCTCTGCCGTTGATCTGTGTCTCCTCACGGTCGGGGCGTTCTCCTTCCTGGATACGGGTCCATCTGTCCAGGCCAGACAGGGCTCCACATCTGTCTATCCATCCACCTATCCTTCTATCAGTTCATCCATCCATCCATCCATCCATCCGTCCATCCGTCCATCCATCTGTTCTTTCATCTGTCCATCCATCCTTTCATCCATTTATCAGCTCATCGATCCACCCACCCATCCATCCTGCATCGAGTGTCTGCCCTCTGGTGGTCAGTGCACATCATAGTCAGATGGTCAGACCGTCAACCCGTTGGCTGGTTGCTCAGGCTTTTATATATATAGATAGCTTGAGTCCCATTTTCCTGGGATCTTCCAGGCTCCCTCTGAGTTTGTAATTTGCATCAATCTCAATTTCAACTATCCATCCATCCTTCCATCAATTCATCCATCCATCCGTTTACTCATCTGTCCATCCATCCTTTCATCCATTTATCAGCTCATCCACCCACCCACCCATCCATCCTTTCATCCAGTACATGGTCATTCAGTGTCTGCTCTCTGTCAGGCACAAGCTCACTTGGGGATACAGAAGGTCGCTGGGCCTGGTTCCTGCTCCGGAGGGGCGTCCTGTCCTGTGAAGAGGGATCTGGGCCCCGGGGAGTGGGATAGCAGAAAGGGCGTCTCTGCGTGTCATCTCTGCATGTGTGTTCCTTCAGGGACTTACATAACCCGTGTCTTTTGGCCTCAAAAACAATCTGAAATTGTTTGCCCTCGGCTTCCTCGCTTGGCGTGGTGTCACCCTGCATGACCTCCTCTTGCGTCTGACCTTCCACCTTTGGCGGCGGTGCTGCGTGGCCTGCTGTTTCTTTAAGAGAGACTCCTTCTCCTCGAGTTCCGTTTTTATTGGCATGGCTTGCTCAAAAATAACAAATAGGACTTGGAACCACCCAGCGTTTGCGTTGATATCTTAGGGAGATAAGCCACTGTTTCTCTCGTGGAAGCTCCTTGCAAGAGCAGATGCATCTGTCACAGAGAGAAGCAGAGAACGAGCGTGAGCTCCTGGCAGGGACACGCGGAGAGACCGACCCCCCTCTCTCCCACCCCCACCCCGTCCCCACCCCCTCCCCCACCCGAGCCCGCCCCCCAGGGCCCTGGAAGAACAAAAGGCAATTCAAGTCGCAGGCTATTTCTCCTGCCGCCACGGCACCAAACTATTAAAAATAAAACTGTCCCTCAAGGCGAAACATTTCATTTATTTTCCTTTGAATGAGTAACTTGTTTATGAAGATGAACTAAGTGGCTAAATCTAGATTGCACGCAGGCGGGAAGATGTGATTGATTGCAGCCTTTCGGAAAAGGTGCTTTCTGTTCTCGGGGATCGGCGCTGGGCTTATGGATGAAGAACTGGGAGGGGCGCCAGGCGAGGGTGGCATCGCCCATGTCTGACCTGGGCAGGCTGGTCGCTGGGGACCAGGTCAGGGAGTTGAGGGGTTCAGCTGGGTTTAGTGCTCTCCAGGGGGGACTCCTGTCCCGCCTGAACCGGAGGGAGAGTTTTCACTTAACTGATGAACATGGGGTGTTTCCCCTCGCCGGGTGCTCATCGGAGACCGCGGTCAAGGACATGTACCCTGGTTGCGGGCACATCCCCAGTGGGGGGTGTGCAAGAGGCTGGGGGGCGCTGGGGTTCCTGTGTCCTCACCCCGCCCAGGCTGGCCCCTGGGGGGACGTTTGTCTCAGCAGGGAGGTCCCACGGTGCCCACCCGCCTGGGACGGGGGCGTGATGTCTGATCCCCTGATGGAGGCTCTGCTTGCTGTGAGCGGATGGAGCTAGGCCGGAGACAGAGATGGTTAAACAACAACAATAACCTGCAGCCCGCGAGCAGTGAGGCAGGGAGCCTTGTGTGGAGGAGAGAGGGTTTTCGTTCTGACATTTTCTCTTTAAACGTGTGGACGAGTGACTCTGACCCTCTTTCTGTAGCTGCAGTCATTGTAAGATTGCAACCCACGTTACTTCTGATAGGTCATCTCGGGACACCGCTGCGCCCCCAGGAATCCCGAGTGTATGCCTGGTCACGATTATTATCATTCTTTTTAAATTTAATAAATCTTTATTGTTCAGATTATTACAATTGCTCCTCTTCCCCCCCCACAGCTCACCTCCGCCCGGTTCCCATCCCACTCTCTGCCCTTACCTCCTCATCCATAGGTGTACAATTTTTGTCCAGTCTCTTGCCATTCCCCTCGTCAGTCCACTCCCTTTCTATGCCCCGGATTCTATTATATTCACCAGTTTATTCTGTTCTTCAGATTTTTAATTCACTTGATTTTTATTTATTTATTTATTAAAATATATTTTATTGATTTTGTACAGAGAGGAAGGGAGAGAGATAGAGAGTTAGAAACATCGATGAGAGAGAGTCATCGATCAGCTGCCTCTTGCACACCCCCCACTGGGGATGTGCCCGCAACCAGGGTACATGTCCTTGACCGGAATCGAACCCGGGACCTTTCAGTCCCCAAGCCGACGTTCTATCCATTGAGCAAAACCGGTCCTGGCATAATTCACTTGATTTTTAGATTCATTTGTTGATAGATATGTATTTGTCGTTCATAATTTTCATCTTTACCTTTTTCTTCTTCTTCCTCTTCTTAAAGAATATCTTTCAGCATTTCATATAATACTGGTTTGGCAGTGATTAACTCTAGCCTTTTCTTATCCGTGAAGCTTTTTTTATCTGACCTTCAGTTCTGAACGATAGCTTTGCTGGGTAAAGTAATGTTGGTTGTAGGTTCTTGCTGTTCATCACTCTGAATATTTCTTGCCACTCCCATCTGGCCTGTGTAGTTTCAGTTGAGAAATCAGCTGACAATTGTATGGGTGTTCCCTTGTAGATAATTAACTGTTTTTCTCTTGCTGCTTTTAATATTCTCTCTTTGTCGTTTGCTCTTGGCATTTTATTTTATTTATTTATTTTTAAAAAGTATATTTTATTGATTTTTTACAGAGAGGAAAGGAGAGAGATAGAGAGCTAGAAACGTTGATGAAAGAGAAACATCGACCAGCTGCCTCTTGCACACTCCCCACCAGGGATGTGTCCTCAACCAAGGTACATGCCCTTGACCGAAATCGAACCCAGGACCTTTCAGTCCGCAGACCGACGCTCTACCACTGAGCCAAACCGGTTTTGGCATGCTCTTGGCATTTTAATTATGATGTGTTTTGATGTGGTCCTGTTTGGATTCCTTTTGTTTGGGGTTCTGTGCGTTTCCTGGACTTGTAAGTCTATTTCTTTTACCAAGTGGGGGAAGTTTTCTGTCATTATTTCTTCAAATAGGTTTTCAGTATCTTGCTCTCTTCTTCTGGCACCCCCATAATTCTGATGTTGGTACACTTGAAGTTGTCCCAGAGGCTTCTTACACTATCTTCAACTTTTTGGATTCTTTTTTCTTTTCTGGTTGAGTGTTTTTTGCTTCTTTGTATTTCAAATCTTTGACTTGATTCTTGCGTTCCTCTAGTCTGCTGTTGGGTCTCTGTATAACATTTTTTATTTCAGTCAGTGTATGCTTAATTTCTAGTTGGTCCTTTTTCATATCCTCGAAGGTCTCATTAAATTTATTGGCCTTGCCAAAACCAGTTTGGCTCAGCGGTAGAGCATCGGGCTGCGGACTGGGGTCCCAGGTTCGATTCCGGTCAGGAGCGTGTATGTTGGTTGCGGGCACATCCCCGTTAGGGGGTGTGCAAGAGGCAACTGGTCGATGTTTCTCTCTCATCGACGTTTCTAGCTCTCTATCTCTCTCCCTTCCTCTCTGTAAAAAATCAATAAAATATATTTTAAAAAAAATTTATCGGCCTTTTCTAGGAAATTCTTGAAAAACCTTATAATCGTGGTTTTGAACTCCATCTCCAGTCGTTTGTTTTCCTCCATTTCTTTCATTTGTGACCTGTTTCTTTGTCTCCGAATTTTGGCTGCTTCCCTGTGTTGGTAGAGTGGCCTTGTGTGCTAGGTTTCCTATAGGGTCCAGTGGCTCAGCCTCCCCAGTTACTGAGGTGGACACTCTTGGTGCACCCCTTTGTGGTCTGTGTGCACAGTCTTGTTGTAGTTAAGTCTTGATTGTTCTTGGCATCACTGGGAGGAATTGACCTCCAGGTCAATTGGCTGTGAGGATCAGCCAATTGGGAGAACTTCTGTGCTGGAGACAGCTTTGTGAGATAAAACTTTCAAATTTGAAAAAGCCTCTGTGCTCAGTTTGGATGGGGTGGAGTCTCTGGGCCGAGCAGATAGTCTTGGCTTCCTGTCAGCCCTGCCCTATGAGGTTCCTGAGTCTCAGTGATCCTCAGTGTCCCTCAGTAATCGCTGATAGCACCTCTGAGAGTAAACCGCACTCGAATTTTGCCTGCTGCCAGACAGTCTAGTTTCTCCCCGAATGAATCTGGATTCCCAGATCTTCGCCTGGAACTGGAGTTCAGCACAGTGGGGAGTTTTTGTTTCCCAACCGCTAGAGAAAGCCAGCGGGTCACTCAGCAGTCAGTCCTCTCTTCGAGCACTCACGCATGCACCTCTGGACCTCTGCCTTTCTCGGCTCCCCTGAGTTTCTGCCTGACAGTCCAGATTCTCCCTGTATAAACTTGGGTTCCCAGGGTCTCGCCCGGAACTGGGGTTCAGTGCAGTCGAAATTGGGGTTCAGCACAGTTGAGCTTTGTTTCCTTCCAGCTAGAGAAAGCTAGCCAGCTACTCAGACACCCGTGCACACCTCTCTGTCCCTCAGCCTTTTGCAGCTCCTCTGCTTCTCCGTATGCTCTCCTCTTTCCTTCTAGCTGTAGAATTTCCACTCAGCCAGCCTTCCTGTGGTTCTGGATGTTGTTCGTTTTGTCTTTTAGTTGTAGTTTTGATATTGTTTTGCGAGGCAGCAGTTTAGGTGTTTAGCTATGCCACCATCTTTGTTTCTCTCCGGGAGTTTCTTTTTTAAGTTATTTCATTATTAAAATTTGATTGGAGCTCATGAGGCTGTGTGAGCCACACAGGGGTTTGGGGTGGGGGTGGCTTCAGGGTGGACAGTGTCACTGCGTGTCTCCCACGTGCTCTGCAGCTTGGAATTTTAATAAACCAACAGGCAATGCGTCTGCCACGGGGGTGGTTCCTATTTCTGGACTCATGAGTGAACCTGGGGGAGCCTGGGGGCAGAATGAGGCGCTAAAGGTTCTTGGCCCACAGCAGCTGCTGTTCCTTCATTTTGACAAAGTCCTCTGGTCTCCTGAAGCCTTCCTGACTTTGCTGTTGCAGTGTGCACCAAGCACGTCAAATTCAGAGGCCAACTCAGGCCAAATAAATGAGACATGGGGCCTTCGGCTTCGAGTTTGACTAGCTTAGCTTGGTTTGCGAGATGCTTCCAAGACTATATGTGCCCCTGGAGGGGGCACTGTCCCCACACTGTTTCCTGGAATATCTCATCCGCCCTCGGTTTCCCTTCAGTCTGAAGGCCGACACTCTATCTACTGAGCCAAACCGGTTAGGGCTGCCCAGGACTGTTTGAGAACAGCTTTCCACATTGGAAGGTCCATCTATTTGGCCAAAGACTGGACTTAGGCTATTCCTGAACATGGGGACAATACTTAACATTCAATCATTTTTAACGATTAGCAAATAAATACTCTTGCTTCTCCATGCACCACCGTTCAAAAGCTAAGCAGTAATGAGCTTGAAATGGCTGTGTGCCCATCACAGCAGGGGGTCCAGGTTTCCATGTAACACTTGGTGGTTTTTAGGGTGAGGCCCTCTCAAAAAAAAAAAAAAAAAAAAATCTCTCTTTAAGCTGATTATCCCTCACAGCGGTTCAGACTGAACTTGATTTGTGAATTTGCTTATTTTCTTTTTGTTTTGTTTTGTTCTCATCCTCACCCGAGTATATCTTTCTACTGATATTTAGAGAAAGAGTGGAAGAGAGGGGGAGAGACAGAGGGAGAAACATCGATGTGAGAGAGAGAGACATCGGTTGGTTGCCTCCTGCACATGCCCACATTAGGCCCAGGGATTGAGCTTGCAACCATGGCACCTGCCCTTGACCGGAATCAAACCCGAGACCCTTTAGCACGCAAGCCAATGCTCTGTGTATTTGCTTACCGTATTTTCTGGCGTATAAGACGACTGTTGAAACGAAAAAAAGCCTGCTCAGATTGGCCAGAGTCAGAGAGGCGGTCTATTAAAGAAAGAACTGGTGTTGCCTCGGAAGTGGGGGGTAGTCTTATACAGCGAATATAGGCCTAAACCTATGTTTTAACTGTAAAAAATTAGAGGGTCGTCTTATACGCCGGAAAATACGGTATTTTCTCTTTTCTGCTTGAAATATTTTTCACTATTTCTGACATATCTTGTCCCCTGGAAATAAAGACAAATTGACATGTCAATGGAATCCAGTGTAGATTGATCTGTATCCCAGGACGTGGGTAAATTTAATACGTTCCGTCCCCTCGCCCTTGCAGAAGGCTTTGTGGGGATTGTGTAACTCTGGGAACTCCTGTGGGTGGCTGGGAGGGAGGCGTTTGCAGCCAGGACAGAGGACATGGTCTGCTTGGGTGGGAGGAGGCAGTGGCGGAGGTGCCCCTGTAACGTGGATGGAGCCACATGTGCTCATGGTCACACGGGACTCTTGTCGAGGACAAGGACATGTCAGCCCCTGCTCTGTGGACAGAGGTTATTACAGTTCAGCATAGACACAGGGTCACAGAGTCAACCCAGGAGGGTCACTGTGTCAGAGTCTGTGTAGGGCCGGTCAGAACTACCCTAACGTTAGGTGTGAAGGAGCCTTAACTGGTGCCTATAAATTACTAGGCGCCTGTTGCAGGAATATTCCTGCAAGACTTCTGGCGGCCTTTCCTCCCACTACCCCCACCACTGCTGCACTCCTCGTTCCACCCACCCGACCTGCCGTGCCCACCACCCCGCTGCCTCCTGCCGCCTCCGCAGCCGCTCACGCTGCCAACGCGCACCTCTCTCCACACGCACTCCAGTGCTTTCTCTCCAGCAGCCACAGCCGCCTTGCTCTCCACTTTCCCTTCCTCTTCCTTCTACGCTGTCTTCAGTCTTCACTTCTCCCTCCCTCTGCATATGTAAATTAATTTGCATACTTTGTTGGGTTAATTTGCATACTTGTTCTGATTGGCTGGTGGGCATGGCTTGTGTAGCAGAGTGATGGTTGATTTGCATATTACTCTAGGATTAGGTTGGGTACACTGAGAAGCCGGAGAAATCCTGCCTTCCTACCAGATGGAAGGCCTCTGTTGAACGCTACCCTCCAAAATGTCTGTCCGTTTTCAAAACTGAAATTTTTCAAATATTTAAATCCATGAGAAATAATGGGTGTGGTCCACATAGCCTTCATATACTTAGCATGATACCGTATGTGCTTCGATACACGTCTTTAAAAAATTATTTCTATTGATTTCAGAGAGGCAGGGAGAGGAAGAGAGCAATAGAAACATTAGTGTTGAGAGAGAATCATTGATTGGCTGCCTCCTGCATGCCCCACACTGGGCACGTGTCCTGACCGGGAATTGAATCATGACCTCCTGGTTCATAGATTGACACTCAGCCACCAGCCACGCTGGCTTGGCTGTACACACTTTTTAATGTAATAGAACTCGGTCGAAGGTCATTCCCTTTGCCCATCTTCCCTCGCCCATCCTTCCCTAGAGATCATGGCAGTTGGCTTCATTCGTGCATCTACAGACACCTACAGGGCTTTGTCAGGAGGAGCACTGAAAAGCACCTGGTAGCCTCACTGGTCTGGCTCAGTGGATAGAGCGCCGGCCTGCGGATTGAAGGGTCCCAGGTTCGATTCCGGTCAAGGGCATGTAGTTGGTTGTGGGTAGGTACATCCCCAGTAGGATGCAGGAGACAGCTGGTCGATGTTTCTTTCTCATCGATGTTTCTGAATCTCTAGTGAAGACCATAGGCGGTTTCCCACATTAAAGTAGGATGTTTTTGTCCCAGTTTGCTAATACTTAAACATTTTTATGAATGGGAATTGAATTTTATGAAGTGATTTAAAAACATCTATTGAGGTGATTATAAATCTTGTTCTTAATATAGTAATGGGGGAGCTGCATTGAGATATTTCTCATAATACTTGAATCAAGGGTGCTTTGGTTGTTGCTATTATTATTAAATGCACTGAAGTTTTATTTAGGAGTTTCTCATCTGTGTTTGTGTGTGAATGTAGTCTGTTCTTGGACTATGCTCATCTGGTTTGGTTTTCAGAGTCACTTTGTCAAATGACTTGGGATGTTTTCTCTTTTTCTGTTCTCGGGAAGAGTTTTCACAGACTGGATTGACACAGGTGGGCAGCGTTGGCCTGTAAAACTGTTTTGACATGGGGATTATTGTTCTGTCAGTTTTTAGCCACTCATTGAATCTTAAAAAATGATTAAGAGGTAGTTCGGTTTCCCTATTTCTTTTCTTCTTCTTTATCTTTATTGGTGGCACTGTTATAGATGTCCCTATCCCCTACCTCCTCCACCAGCCCCCCTCCCCCTCCCCCTCCCACCTGACCGTCATACACAGATTAAAACAAATCCTGATCATACTCTCCATATGATGTAAATCCTGCTTTCCTCCTTCCACATCAGAGGCATTTCCTAGACCTTTAACTATTCACGGAAAGGATGGCTTTCAAAGCGTTTACTTTAACAAGTTTTATCTGGTTTTATCTGCTCTTAGATGACCACAGGTTACACGTGTAGCGCACATAAGGCGGTAACACCAGCCGTGCCGGGCACGGAGTGGGCCCACCGTCATGCCTGCCGGACACGGCGCCCAGAACTAGCCAGGCCTTGTAACTTTCCAGAGCGAAGTGTCCCAGTCTCCTCACGCTTCCCAGGGCGAGGGCAGAGGCCATTCGCTCCCCGAGAATCAGCCGAGGGGAGGGGGAGCTTTCCTTTTCTGCGAAAGGAAGAATAACATTCTTTCGGGTGATGACTCATTGTTGAAACGCATCCTGTCTAAACGGATGAGCTCAGCCCGGCCCATGTGGCTCAGTGCTTGAGCGCCGACCTGTGAACCAGGAGGTCAGGGTTCGATTCCCGGTCAGGGCACATTCCCGGGCTGGGTGGGCTTTATCCCCAGTAAAGGGGGGGGGGGCGGGGAGAGGCATGCAGGAGACAGCGATCCATGAGTCTCCCTCATCACGGATGTTTCTCTCTCTCCTTCGCTCTTCCTCTCTGAAATCTGTACAAATGTATTAAAAATAAATAAATGGATGAGCTCAGATTTCTAGGTCTGCAATTCCTGTGGAAACACACTTGTAGGCATTTCTGAAAGTGCATGTAAAGGTGGCAAGTTCTTAGTGCTGAGGGAGGAGGAACCTGGGAGGAAATATTTTTTCCCCTTTTGCTGACCGCAGCTCACCACATAGGATATGTTTTTTCTTGTGTAGGTGGCGGCGGGAACCGCACCAGGTGTCTGCCCGGTGGAGTTAGAAGGGAGGACCTGGGTTCAGCAACCTCGGTCCTGGGGTTCTGGCCCGGAGAGAATGCAAAGTAAAGACCCAAACTGTAAAGAACATCTACCGGGTGTACCGGTTAATAATGAGGATTTTGTAATAAAAAAACACACACACCGTAACTTCAAGAGAAACATCAAAAGTGCTTTATTCAAAGTAATGTCCATCGCTAGCTACACATTTCCCCATCTTTCAGGGAATTTGTGGATACCGACCCAATAGAACTTTTCTTGTTTTGAGGCACACCAGTCAGAGACCCAATTTTCCACTGCTTCGTACGTTTTGAAGGGCTGCTCAGAAAGGGTGTGTGCCTTAGATCAGAACAAGCGGTCATCTGAAGGAGCAAGGGTGGTGAATATGGCGGGTGGGTTAATACTTCGCAGGCAAGATCTTTTCACGTGTCTTTAACTGGTTTTGAAGTGTGTGATGGTGCGTAATCAGGAAGCAAAATTACTTTGTTTTCTGGCCTATTCTGGTCATTTTACGATCAAAGTGTGGTACAAATTGATCTAGATTTTCTTTGTATTTTACATCAAAACCATCACTTTTAAAGTGTTTAAACCAGCGTTCATAAGTATCTTGAGAGGGAGCATGTTCACCATACGCTTCCCGAAGTATATGATAACTTTCAGCAGCACTTTTCTTCAAAACAAAGTAATGAATTAAAACTTCTCACAGATATTCTTTTTTTTTTGGCACTAAATTTGACATTTTTTAAGCGTAAAAGTATCTATGATGTTAACACCTTCAGAAAATTTTACCTATGAAGTTTTGAAGCTTTTTGCAATACAACAAAATAGCATACATATCAAATCACATATATATCAGCATATGTGTAACTCCGTCTGTTGAAAAAAAATCTGAATTATTGACCGGTATACCTAGTCATTATGATAATATGCAAATTAACTCTTGCTCCGTCACAAGATGGCTGCACCCACAGCAGAGGCGGGGTTCTTGTCACAAGCCATAATGAACAATCAGCAGGGACTGAGGCTGTGTGGCGCCAGCTGTGCCCCACACCTGATGCCAGGCCAGGGAACCTAAGGTTGTGCCCCCTGCCTGGGAGGGCTTGACGGGGGTGGGGCCAGCTGGGTCTGGGTCTTGCACAATTTTGAGGCATGTGTGGATGGGTAGGGACTTGACTCTGTATCCAGTGGCACGCCCCAGCCTGAGAGGAGGAAGATTTTCATATACATTTTGCTAATTTTCTTTCATCTCTGACACTTCTATTATAGAGGAAGGGCACATAGCAATATTAAAATACTTCCTCCAATGAACCCCCTTGTAACGTGCAGGAATTTCATGCACCGGGACACTAGCATAAAAATAAAAGCGTGATATGCTAATTAGACCACGGCCGAACAGTGGAACGACCATTCGGACGGCCTTCCAGATGAAGCCAGGGCCGTGAGGGCCGAGCCCCTTGCACCAGGATTTCATGTGCCGGGCCCTCTAGCGAATTTAGAACATCACAGAGGGAGAAGGAGTGATCTGTAGGAGAAACGGGCTTAGGAAACACGTTGTAGAGGCCAAGGAAGGGCCTTGGAGCTTAGACGTGAGGAAGGTCAAGGTGACCTGCCTGGGGGGAGGGATGGAGAGAGGTTAAGCAGGTGTGCTCCCCGGAGGGAGAGGGTGCTGGTCCCCCTCCTCGGGGCATCAGGGTGGAGATTTCAGGGGAGCCCCCAGGGGGAGGGTCTCGGTAGACTGTGTGTCACCTTCCCAAGGGTGTCCTCGGAGGATCTCCACCGGCCTGGCTCCCAGGACCCTGGGTGTGGCTGTGAATTTCCACCCCCTGTTTGCCGGGTCACGTCCTCCTCATTCCCGTCACCCACGGGTGTCCCCCGATAGCCACGCTGAGAGGGAAGACAGAGCCCCATCCTCTGGGAGCCTGGCTTCCATCCCACCGAGAGGCAGGGCCCACAATGAGAATAAGCAACACGCCAAAACCGGTGTGGCTCAGTGGATAGAGCGTCGGCCTGCGGACTGAAAGGTCCCAGGTTCGATTCTGGTCAAGGGCGTGTATCGATACTTTGGTTGCAGCCACATCCCCAGTGGGGGGCGTGCAAGAAGCAGCTGATCCATATTCCTCTCTCTCTATCCCTCTCTCTTCCTCTCTGTAAAATTCAATAAAATATATTAAATAAATAAACAAACAACACGCTGGGTCGCCTGGGCCGAGTGAACCTTGAACTTCAGGGCCCCGGGGCAGGGAAGAGGCGTCTCGGGGTCCCCCGGGGACTGAGGGGGGCCCCTCCTGCCGGGGCCTGCGCGGTGCTGGTCTTGGAGCGGGATCAAGGCTCCTGCCTCCCTCGCCGCAGACCTGAGCAGGTGAGCAGACGGGGCCGCAGGACGCAGAGACTGACACGAGAGCGTCTGGCCCCTCTCCAGACCCCACCTGCTCTGGTGGAGGGAGCGATGGAGTCTCATCCTGAGCATCTCCCTCCGCGTCTGACCGGGCCGTGTGACAGACAGCGCGCTGCGGGGTGCCAAGGATAACAAGGCAGAGCCGGGCGGGCGTCGGGGGCAGCAGTGGGAGAGCCCGGTGTGGTGAGACCCGCTGGGAGGCAGGCCCGGAGGGCTGCTGACTCACAAGCTCTGGGAGTGACTCCACCTGCCTTTGTTCCCGCTTCCCCCCGGGGGCGTTGGCTCCTGGATGGTCCCCGGGGCAGAGAAGGCCAGGGCACTGGAACCACAGGTGCCCCTCGTTCTGTGCCACCCTGAGTGTCAGTTCTGTTACAGCCACAGGCACCCACGGTGTCACACCTGTGCCTCCCAGTGGGTGGGGCGTGGTCCGGGAATAGACTCCGTCATAGGTCAGGAGATAATGGACCTTAAACTAAGGTCTGCTTATTACTAAAAGCAGGGGCCTTGGCCTGGCTGGCATGGCTCAGGGGTTGAGCCATCAACCTATGAACCAGGAGGTCAACGTTCAATTCCTAGTCAAGGGCACATGCCCGGGCTGCAGGCTCGATCCCCAGTAGGGGTGTGCAGGAGGCAGCCCATCAGTGATTCTCATCATTGATGTTTCTCTCTCTCTCTCTCTTTCTCTCTCTCTCTCTCTCTCTCTCTCTCTCTCTCTCTCTCTCTCTTTCTCTCTCTCTCTTTCTCTCTCTCTCTTTTTTTTTAATATATTTTATTGATTCTCTCCCTCTCTCTTCCTCTCTGAAATCAATGAAAAAATATTTTTAAAAAGCACTTCCTCCACTCACCCAAGTACATGTCCATCATTTTACTTTTTATCCAATCCCAGGGGTTTCCCACCGCCTTGCTTTATCCCTCCTCCTTAATCTAGCACCAATGAATTTCATGTAACCTGCCTAGGTCCCTGCTTTGATTGCAGTGTATAAATAGAAATGTAACCTGCCATTCTCCAGAGCATTATCTCAATTCCTTGAGGTTCTGCTTCCGGCATATGTCGACAGTTTGGCCCAAATAAACTCACTAAAATTCTTAGCAAAAAAATAATAAAATAAAAAAAAAACAGACAGAAGCCCTGACTGGTTTGGTTCAATGGATAGAGCGTCGGCCTTCAGACTGAGAGGTCCCAGGTTCGATTCCGGTCAAGGGCATGGACCTTGGTTGCAGGCACATCCCCAGTAGGAGGTGTGCAGGAGGCAGCTGATGGATGATTCTCTCTCATTGATGTTTCTGGCTCTCTATCCCTCTCCCTTCCTCTGTAAAAAAAATCAGTAAAATATATTAAAAAAAAAAAAAAAGAAGAAGAAGAAGAACAAGCGGGCACAGAGGTCACCAAGCCTTCCTCCCACCCGCTCCACCCAGTTCCTCCCCCTCCCCCTCCCCCTTCCCCTCCTCCCCCTCCTCCTCCTCTTTCTCCTTCTCCTCCTTCTCCTCCTCCTCCCCCTCTTCCCCCTCCTCCTCTTCTATCTCCTCTTTCTCCTCTTCTTCCCCCTCTTCCCCCTCCTCCTCTTCCATCTCCTCCTTATCCTCCTCCTCCTCCTCCCTCTCTTCCCCCTCTTCCCCTTCCCCTCCCCTCCCCCTCCTCCTTCCTTCTCCCTCCTTCCCCTCCTTCCCCTTCTCCTTCCCCTCCTCGTCCTCCCCCCCTCCTGGTCCTCCTCCCCTTCCCCCTTCTTCCCTCCTCCTCTCCCCTTCCTCCTCCCCTTTTCCTCTTCCCCCTCTCCTCTTCTCCATCCCCCTCCTCCTCTCCCTTCTCCTCTTCCCCATCCCTCCTCCTCCTCCTCCCCCTCCTCCTCCTCCTCCTTCCCCTCCTCTTCCTCCTCCTCCTTTACTCTAGTCAGGGTCCACACAGGCTGCACACAGGGTCATAACGAGGGGAGGCAGAAGGGGCGTCGACGGGCAGGTGGTCCTTTATGGAAGGCCAGGCGGGCGGCCTTCGCCCCCGGACGTGCCCTGCTTCTGAGCTGTCCGTTCCCCTGAGGCGCCGAGCTCACACCTCCAGCTGCTCGCTCCACTCGGGAGAGAAACGGGGCTGGGCCTGCAGGGCTCCAGGTCGGGATCTGGGCGTTTCGGTGCGTCCTGCCCGCCCCGCAGGCAGGAGGCTGGCGGTGTGAGGAGCCGACGCTCTAGGGAGCAGCTCCCGGGCGTCAGTCCAGGACTCCCCAGAGGCGCGCAGACACGTCCAGCCATTTCTCAGACACGGCGGGATGCTCCCAGGGCGGGCACGGATGGAGAGCCACAGGCAGCCCTCTGCCCACGTCCTCTGCCCCCGTGTCAGAATGTATCAGGAGACGCTATAAATAAAAGACATCGTTCCAAGGAAATTGGGTGAAGGACTTCCAGAGGCATTTCAGAGAGGAGACGGGAATGGCTGCTGAACATGAAAAGGTGCCTGAGCACCTTTGTTCCAGCCGGATTGGCACACGGACCAGTCTGACCCTACCCGGTGCCGGCGAGGGGCGAGGGCGTTGGGAAGTGCCTGACGCGGCGCCACCGTTCGGAAGGAAACCTGTTTTCACCCGTGTTCTCTGCGTAGCGGGCTACCAGGCCTGCCTCGCCGGCCCCTGGCGTAGGCGCTGGCGGGAGGAGCACGCGTGCTGGAGTCAGGCCGGGAAGAGAGGCCCCTCTCACCCGCCCCCCGTTGGACGAGCTTGACCTGTGACGTTCCGCCTTCCTCTCTCTGTACCACCAGAGCGGCCAGGCTGTTGGGTGCAATGACCGCACATCCTGGCCTGGAGCAAGCCTCGCCAGGTGTCACTGTTTTCACTACTGACTGACCGAAGGCCGTGTTCCCTGGGGCCTCGTCTTATGCCCCTGGTGCTGCTCGCAGGGCAGGGAGTGGGTGGGTTTGATGGGAATTTGTGAGGTCTCCATCCCATGGCCACTTCCTAGGAGGCCCACGTGATCCTTCATGACCCTCCTGCCGGCCACCTCCGCACCACAGCTCTGCTGTCACCTCGCCGTGACCTTTCCTGCTCCAGTCGGCCATGGCATTGACCTTCAGCCAGCAGTGTCCACATTGGGAACCCAGGGGGTTATTGAATCTGGAGGCAGGGGGAGGAAGTGGGTGCTGTTCCTTTATCACCGGGCGCTGTCAGTACTTCTTGAATGTTACAAACCCGGCACTGAGCGGAACCGTGGAGAGCAGGGGCTGACGGAGACCAAGGGCCACCCCGGTGGCCCTCTCCCAGTGCAGCCATCTCATCTATCTATCATCTATCTATCTATGTGTCTGTCTGTCTATCTATCATCTATCTATCATCTATCTATCTATCTATCTATCATCTATCTATCATCTATCTATCTATCTATCTATCTATCATCTATCTATCATCTATCTATCTATCTATCTATCTATCTATCTATCTATCTTTCATCTATCTATCTATCTATCTATCATCTATCTATCTATCACCTATCATCTATCTATCTATCTATCTATCATCTATCTATCATCTATCTATCATCTATCTATCTATCTATCTATCTATCTATCTATCTATCTATCTATCATCTATCTATCTATCTATCTATCATCTACCTATCATCTATCTATCTATCTATCTATCTATCTATCTATCTATCTATCTATCATCTATCATCTATCTATCATCTATCTATCTATCTATCATCTATCTATATCATCTATCTATTTATCGATCGATCGATCGATCGATCTATCTATCTATCTATCATCTATCTATTATCTATCTATCATCTATCTATGTATCTATCTATCTATCTATCTATCTATCTATCTATCTACCTATCCATCCATCTATCACAGGTGGTATAAATTCTGGCTCTAACTTCTACATTGAGAGGCAGCTTTCCTCCCACCCGCTCCACCCAGCGCCTGGGCTGAGAGGTGTGTGCGCTCACTCTTTCCTTGGGTGGGGACGGGATTTTCTACATCGCCCCCTGCGGGTTCGGGCCTCTGGAGAATCCTGTTTTGTGTGGAATCTCTGACAGATTTGTCCCCTTCTAAAGATATTAGGTAGAAAGCCTGGTTTATAGCATTGACATAGCAAAGCCGATGTTGGTTACCTGTTGTCACTAGCTTGTCTCCAAACACGCCACCACAGAAACTCGTTATTAAAATGACGATCATTTCCTCTTGCTGCCTTGTCTGGGACTCAGCCAGGGTCTGCGGTCCCAGTGGCTGGTCCCACTCCGCTGGGCCTGCCCATCTGCAGGTTGGCCCAGTCCAGTGATCGGCAAACTCATTAGTCAACAGAGCCAAATCTCACCAGTACAGCGATTGAAATTTCTTTGGAGCGCCAAAAAACAACTTCCGCGCATGGGCCACGAAGTTTCGATCGCATTGGACGTGCACACCTGCACGTGGTATTTTGTGGAAGAGCCACACTCAAGGGGCCAAAAAGCCTCATGTGGCTCAAGAGCCACAGTTTGCCGACCACTGGCCCAGTCCGTTCCACACGTCTCCCGAGTTATTGGGACGAGGCTCTATCTTCAAGGCTAATGGAGAGATTGTTATAACCTGCTCTTTGGCTAGAGAGATCGCATTCTTTTTAAAAAATATATATATTTTGTTGATTTTTTTTTTTACAGAGAGGGAGAGAGAGGGATAGAGAGCTAGAAACATCGATGAGAGAGAATCATCAACAGCTGCCTCTTGCACACCCCCCACTGGGGATGTGCCTGCAACCAAGGTACATGCCTTTGTCCGGAATCGAACCCTGGACCTTTCAGTCTGCAGGCTGATGCTCTATCCACTGAGCCACACCGGTTTCGGTGAGAGATCGCATTCTTATTAAGAGCCTGTGGTCCGAGGGTCCCTCAATGCCTTGTTTCTACGGACACCTGCCCACAGGGAGCAAGGGACAATCGGCTTTAGTGCAACGAAAGGATTTCATTGGAAAGGAGCGGCTCCTACTGTGTCTCCATCTTTACTTGTCGCACCGCTTCTGGGCTTTGAGCGATTAACCCGATCAGACCGTTAGGGGTCTTACAAAAGGTAAGCGGAACGGTAAGAGGAGGAGACAGCTAGGAATCCCACCGACAGGGCCCACTTCCTGGCCCCGGAGGATTCTCTTTCCCGCATCGTCCCTCCTCCCGCTCCGTCTCCGCGCCCGGCATTGCTCCTGGGAAGACCTTTTCTGTTTTCCGGGAGCCCATCTGCCCTGCCCGCTCCCCTCCCGCCGGAAGCCGGAATGTTCCACGCGGAGCATCATAATCCTCTTCACAGCGGCTCCGTGCGATTTCACACACAGCGGCGGGCGGCGGGCGGCGTCCGGGGAGAGCGAGCAGCGTAACGTGGCTGACCCTCAGGACCAGGCCCGTCTCACACGGAGCTTCTCAGCAGCCAGAGGGCAGCGGACAGGGCCGGGGGCAGCAGGCCTGGATTCGGGATAACAGGGCATCCTCTTCACCAGTCTGTTGGCAAGGTTTCCAGAACATGATCTCTCCCGGAAGTTGTAGCCAACACCGGAGAGGGCCGAGCAAGGTCCCGCGGAGAACGTGGACTCCTGGGAGGAAGGATGTAGGGATGTGTGCCTGAGGAATAGGATTGGGCCCGGCCAGTGTGGCCCAGTGGTTGGGTGTCAACCTCTGAATGAGGAGGTCACATGCCCAGGTTGTGGGCTCGATCCCCCGTGTGGGGCCTGTGGGAGACAGCGGATCAATGATTCTCTCTCATCATTGACGTTTCTATCTCCCTCTTCCTCTCCCTTCCTCTCTGAAATGAATAAAAATGTATTAAAAAAAAAAAAAAAGGATAGGACTGGGACCATCCAAGATGAAATCTTGCCCAACTGCAGTGAGCCCCTGGGCTAGTGTGACTCCTAGACCAGTGGTCGGCGAACTGCGGCTCCCGAGCCACATGCGGCTCTTTGGCCCCTTGATTTTTTAGCAAAGGCCAGCGTAGGAGTGCCCTGATTAAGTTAATACCAATATACCTACCTCTATAGTTTGAGTTTTAAAAATTTGGCTCTCAAAAGAAATTTCAGTCATCGTACTGTTGATATTTGGCTCTGTGGACTGATGAATTTGCCGACCACTGTCCTAGAAGGACAGCATCCGAAGATGGACGGCAGGCGTCTGAGTGGGCTAGGTATCGAGTGGATGCTAATTTGTGCCTCGTTTCCTTGTGTTCTGAGGAGGGAGAACAACAGAACACACAGGACTCGCTCTGCGGATTCCCACTAATTCCCAATAATCCCAACAATTAACAACAAGAATAACCCAAAGGTCTCAATTTCTCCCCCAAATACCTATAATCTCCTTGATACTTGATACTGTGTTTTCAGTTTACTCTTGCTATGTCAGGACGGAAGTGTTTTTTTGTTTTTGTTTTTGTTGTTGTTATTGTTTTTTGTTTTTAATCAGCAAGAGGAGAATGAATCCAAATAGGTCAACTATTTTTTCGTGTCTGCCTTGCATGTGACACAGGTAACTACGGTAATGAGCGCCACTGCATTTGGTGACACCTGAGATTTGTGCTGTCTGGTTATACGTGCCTTGTAGCTAAAGGAAAGCCGTTCGAATCGGTGACGGAAAGTTGCTCAGAAATAAAACGTTTCCCTCGCCATCACCAGACGCTTTTACCTTCTTGGTAAAGGGCAGTGATGCTGAATGTTAGTTGATCATAGGCCTGGCTAACGGGTGGCATTTGAAAGCCTGTTCTATTTCCTGAATAGAAAACTCTCGTCGGAAAAAAACACACGAGACATTGCAGAACCCTTCTGTTTTCCCCTTCAATGATTATTATTGTGATTTTCTACTCGGCAAGTGTATAGACTTGGGAAAAAAAATCACCCAATAAACATTTATTAGAGGCTGCTTTATGCCTGATAGCGGAAAATTAGCAGGCTCCAGATGCACCACTCTAATTAATTGGTGTCATCAGCAGTGGTAGGCAGCGGCGAGGGTGGAAATTGCTCACTTAAAGCGTGGCTCTGTGTCTCGAATGGGATGCTGCTCTCCCCTCCCCCGTGAGTGATCACAGAGCCAGAGCCTGCGCTCCCCTTCCTCCTCGTCTGAATGTGCTTCCTTCTCGATGTGCAGGGCGGGAGGGATGCCGTTCCCACTGTGTGTATGGGCATTTATTGTGCAGGAGCGCTGGGGGTGGATGCCTCGAATTGTCTCAGTTCGTCAGGGAGACCAAGAGCCTCAGAGATGTGCCGGATACAGCAGGATGCCTGCCATCCCCCTTCAGGCGAGGGCTCCCGGCCGGGAATGCCAGGAGCAGCCCTCTGCCTGGAAGACGCTGTTACGTTTCTCCTGGCTGCGTTTGCTCATCCTTTCCCCCCACTTTTTTATTTTATTGATTTAAAAAAATATATATTTTATTGATTTTTGTACAGAGAGGGAAGGGAGAGAAATAGTTAGAAACATCAATGAGAGAGAGTCATCGATCAGCTGCCTCTTGCACATCCCCTACTGGGGATGTGCCTGCAACCAAGGTACATGCCCTTGACCGGAATCGAACCCAGGGCCCTTCAGTCCCCAAGCTGACACTCTATCCATTGAGCCAAACCGGTCCCTGATTTTTTTTTTTTTTTTTTTTTTTTTTTTTTTTTTTTTTACAGAGAAGAAGAGAGAGGGATAGAGAGTTAGAAACATCGATGAGAGAGAATCATCCATCAGCTGCCTCCTGCACACATCCCCCCCTCCCCCAACTGGGGATGTGCCCAACAGTCAGGGTACATGCCCTTGACCAGAATCGAACCTGGGACCTTTCAGTTTGCAGGCCGACGCTTCGCCGTCCACTGAGCCACACCGGTTTCTTTGTGTGAACCCATCTGATAAGTGCACTTAGAGTCCGCCTGAGCCATGCCCACAGCGGCTCCTGAGCCTTGGAGCGCATAGTGGTGTTTGGAAGCCGAGGGGCACAGAGGGACGGAGGGTACTGCCCAGCACAGAGCCTCCCATCCATCCCACCTGGGCTGCCCACAGGGGCGGGGCCGGGGACCAAGGCTGCCCACATCCTCCACAGCCGGGGCCTGCTCCCCTTTAAGCCACGTGGGTTGTCCACCTTTGTACCCTTTCATGGGGCGTCATTAAAAAATAAAACATATAGTCAGTTTGACCTGCAGACTGAAAGGTTCCGGGTTCGATTCTGGTCAAGAGCATGTACCTTGGTTGCGGGCACATCCCCAGTGGGGGGTGTGCAGGAGGCAGCTGATGGATGTTTCTCTCTCATCCATGTGTCTAACTCTATTCCTCTCCCGTCCTCTCTGCAAAAAATCAATAAAATCTATTAAAAAATAAATTATATATATATATATATATATTGATTTCAAAGAGGAAGGGAGAGGAGGGAGTGAGAGAGAGAAACATCCACGATGAGAGAGAATCATTGATGAGCTGCCCCCTGCACGCCCCCTGCTGGGATCAAACCCTGCAACCCGGGCCGTCCCCCAGTGGGACGGTTGATGCTCAGCCACGGCGCCACCATGGCTGGGCCAGGAGGGTCATTTTCAAAAAACGCTGCCTCTGTCACCACCTCTTACTGCCTCGGGGCTGGTCCCCCGGGCGGGGCGGAGGGAGGTCTGCCTTTTGGCTTTGCCCGGTGGGAGCCTCTGGAGGCGCCGTTTCCCACGCCCTGGTGCCTTGGGGATGGCGGACAGGGCTCCGTCCGTGGAGCAAACCCAGTGTGTGTGTGTGTGTGTGTGTGTGTGTGTGTGTGTGTGGTGTGTGTGTGTGGTGTGTGTGGTGTGTGTGTGTGTGTGTGTGTGTGTGTGTGTGTGTGTGTGTGTGTGGTGTGTGTGTGTGGTGTGTGTGGTGTGTGTGGTGTGTGGTGTGTGGTGTGTGTGTGTGTGTGTGGGGTGTGTGTGTGTGTGTGTGTGGTGTGTGTGTGTGTGTGTGTGTGTGTGTGGTGTGTGGTGTGTGGTGTGTGTGTGTGTGGTGTGTGGTGTGTGTGTGTGTGTGTGTGTGAGTGTGTGTGTGAGTGTGTGTGTGTGGTGTGTGTGTGTGTGTGTGTGTGGTGTGTGTGTGTGTGTGTGTGGTGTGTGTGTGTGTGTGTGGTGTG